>JABTTQ020002118.1:0-69950 GCA_016081115.2 Rehmannia glutinosa
CAAAATAAAAATAGGAAAAATTAAAAGCCAAAAGAGAATATTATGACAAAGTTATGCAAGTGATGATTTCCCTCCTATAAATCAGTGGACTGCTGCCAGCAGATTCTGTATAGGTTGTTAATAACATCCCTACTTATTCCTTTTCCTTTAATCTTTTTCTTATTTTATTTTTTAAATAATCTTTAATCATTTTTTTTTCTATTTTGTCTAACTTTCTCAAAGTTATGGGTTATTAATCTTGTAGGACTGACAATTCTTAACACGAACATGGTGTAACGATACGAAGGAAAATAACGGGTTAGTATTAGCATTATTGTGTATATATATAAAGACACAATGTTATTCGTGTCGTGTCATGTCAACAGGACAAAACATAATAGATGAAATGTTAAGTACTTGTTAATATGTTAATCTTTGTATGTTTTTATTGGACACTTTGTAGTTTATATCGTGTATTGTCGTGTAATATCGTGTTATGTCATGTAATATATCGTGTCTTAACGTATAATATTGTAACGTTCAAAATTAGTCATTTTTTTACTTATCGTATCAAATCGTATCGTGTCATGTCAATACGACACTACAACATAAATGACATTAGGTAACACAAATTTTGTAACACTTTTTACATAAGGTACATATGTAACACATGTTTGTAACACTTTTTACATTACAATATTTATGTAACACTTTTGTAGCACTTTAACCATATGTAACACTTATATGTAACACTTTTATATAAGTAACACTTTTTAAATATCACTTTTTTTTGTTATTTCTTTTGTAACGCAAATAGGTAACACTTTTATCAATATGTAACGCTTATATGTAACACTTTTATATAAGTAACACTTTTTTTTTAAGTATCACTTTGTTTTGTTATTTCTTTTGTAATGCAAATATGTATCACATTATTTAAGAAGCACTCTTGGCAACACTATATTTTATTGATTGTAACACTTTTTAAGCTATATTTTAGTAACACAAAATTATATAACTATCATTAAATCATGTCAAAGATTTATTTAATAAATTGATGCCACCAAACCTAAAAATTGTAGACATCATGTACTCTGTTTTTTTTAACTGAATTTTTGTTTTCTTTTTATAAATTATTTTAGTTTTGCTTTTATTTTTTTTATTTTTTACGAAGGCAATTAATTCCGTCTTAATACCAACGGAAAATGCACATGTATATATTTTATTATTATTATTATTATTATTATTTATTTATTAATTTTTACTAACGGAGACTAATTTCATCGTTAATTTTTTTTTTTATTTTTTTACTTTTTTAAAAAAATTACCAATGAAAATTGATGTTGTCGGTAATTACTTAGGAATTTTTTTCGTCGGTAAATTATTTTTTCGTTATTTTCTTTATTATTTAATTTTTTTACTGTTAGAACTTTTTTATCTGTAGGTAAATTAATTTTATATTTTTATATATATTTTTTTTTTTACCGATTGAATATTTATCTGTCGATAATTTTATTTTATATATTTTTGATATTTTTAATTTGTTGTGTCCTTTAATATATAATATAATATAATTTTCAAACTATATACTATACAATATAAAATTTGATATATACATGTATAATATAATTTAATACATATATAAAATATAATCTTTATTATATAAAATATATTATATATACATATAATATATATATATATATGTGTGTGTATATATATATATATAATATATATATATAAAACAAAGCAAAAGTTGTAATAAGAATCAACTTAACTTATTGGCAAATTGCCACTTGCATACATAACAGATCATGGGTTCGAATCTACTTGGTGGCAAAAAATAGTATTTCTACGAAGTGCTATAAAAAATTGTCACATAAGATTCATATGTAACACTTTAGAAGTATTTTTTTAAAGTGTTACAAAAAATGTTACATAAGATTCATATGTAACACTTTAGAAATATTGCTTCAAAGTGTTACCAATAGAAAACTTAATGTAACACTTAGAAAACGTGTTACTAAAAGCTAATAAAAGTGATACCTTAGACTATAGGTAGCACGGGCAAGTGCAGCGCCATAAAAGTGCTACCTATTGTCTATAGTAACACTTTATGGCCATTAGGTAACATTTTTTGAGTGTTACCTAATGTCATTTATTTTGTAGTGCGAAAATATTTTATTTTCGTTTTCGTGTAAGTACAATCCCTAATTATCATATCATGTTTGTGTTTGAGCTTATCGAGTCGTATCGTGTTGAAAAAGATACAAGCATATGTCATAGTGGGACACTTGGAAAAATCACAAGGGGATTGGACACTACCCATTTGGTAACAGTTCAAATTAACTGAGGATGCAATCGAACCAAACCGAGCGGAGAGTTTGACCTTGACTCATTTATTATTAGTCGAACTCAAACTTAATTTATCGTATATATTGATGGCTCACGAACGTTTTCGAGCATAAACGAGCTTAGTAAATATCAATTATAAATAAAATTATCTTTCAATTTATTACAAAAATATAATTATATATTTCATAAAATGCATAATTTATATACTAAAACTTATAATCTTATTCAAACAAATAAATTTATCAAAATATTTTTATATGTGACGTAAGTAAGCGTATTAAAATTAAATTAAAAGTCAAACTATTAGTTTAAGTTTTAAGAGCTTACTAACGAGCTTGCTCATGAGCAAACGAATCAAATATCTCTAATTTTTGAGTTGCTTCTTTTATTTTAACGCTCGTTAAACGAGTTTTTACTTAGTCGAGCTCTGAATAGCTCACAAGCAACTTAGTTGATTTGCAGCCAAGTTCAAATTACTGGACGAAAGTCTCTTTTTGTAAATTCTATTATAATCTCTACGATAGCACTAATTGTATATCATCACATATATATTTTACCAATAAAATTTTATACGAGAAGAATAATTGATCAAGCAACCCAATAAATGATGCAATAAAATTTGAGCAAATTTACCACCCCTAAGTTGTTCACATTAAATAGAAATAATTAAAGATGTACCTGGAAGCCATTTTTCCTTTTAAGCAATCAAAATGAAATACTTCAAGTAATTGACTTGTGAAAAAGACATTTTTTTTCTTTTTGGATTGTTTATACTTGTATGGAAAAATCAAAAGGTTGCCACTGTACGTAGAGTCGTATATACACACTGAAAACTGATAATGTTAGATCTCTGTTTCTTTTCAATATACCTTCCAACAACCATCCTCTCTAATTTGGCTGTTAGTACAACTCTACCTATTTATCACCAACACTAAAGTAAATCAAAATTTTGTACTAATTTGTTACAGTATATTGCTCCCAGATCTATTATCCATGTTTTCACACTGTAAATCTTATAAACCACATATTTCTGTTTGACATGTCGAAATTTCTCTCTCAAAAACACACAGTTGCCTCTTTACATGGCGACCCCACTCTTTTCTTTTTCTAGTGCAGAAAACCTCATGAGCTGAATGAAAGGCTAAACAGAATTACTACTCCTTTTTTTAAAAAAAAAAAAAACTTTTTTCCTCTCTTGAGTTCTTTCTTGGTGAAAACCCTAGCTAGTTCATACAGAGACACTTTTAAGGAAAAAAAACGAAAAACAGGGAGATCATCATTTCTGGGTTTGTTTTCAGATCAGAGCCTTTTTTGAATTTATGGGTATGTAAAATATTTTCTGATAAATTATATTTTCAATCTCTGATGGCTTTTTAGGGGGAAAAATATCTGAGTTGCAAAATCTGAGAAGGAGAAACAGACACAAGAGATTAATGGATTCTGGTAACAGTGGAAGCCTGCAGTCATCGAGTGGCGGTGATGAAGAGTACGATTCACGCGCCAACGCCTCTGTCTCAGCTTTCATGAGTGGCGGCCCACCACCACTGTTCTTTGACCCGTTTTCCAGTTTTCTGCAACTCCACCAAAACCCCAATCCCGACTCGGCCTGGCCCAGAACTACTATAAGAACCGACCCGAACCCGATTACTCATGATATCATCAGCCCGATGCTACCCAGCTCTTCCCCGGCCTTGATGCCATCTTTCCAGCCGGCTGGAGCCGACAACAGCAGTCAAAGCCTTGCGCCGCCCCAACAGAATCAGAATCAGACGACGGCGCGTAACCCGAAGAAGAGATCGAGAGCCTCGAGACGAGCACCGACAACCGTTCTAACAACAGACACCACTAATTTCAGAGCCATGGTTCAAGAATTCACCGGAATTCCCGCGCCGCCGTTCGACAATTCGTCTATTAATTTCCCGATCAGAAGCAGCAGGCTCGATCTCCTCGGCACGAGATCATCATCCTTCGACTCACCGCCTCCGTACATCCGCCGTCCCTTCGCCCAGAAAGTCCAACCGCCGGCGCTCCCGTTTCTGGCTTCATCAACTCCCTCATCCATTAACTACCAACTGCCAATCACACAAACCTCTTCAAATCTTTTCAACATCAATAATCAAAATCCACTCCTCACTTCCCTTCTTCAATCAAACCCTAAATCCCCAATATCGAATTCTCCTCTAATCGAACAATTCGGTTTAAATCAAGTTTCCCCAAACCTCATTAATCATACTTCTTCGGATCATACTCACAATGCAGCAAGATGGAGGAATAGTCCGGTGAGCCCAGATGCTGCAGATAAACAGGATGATGGTGACTATAACTTTAATCAGAGGAACACCACCACGACGTCGTTTCAAGGAGGAAAAGGGCCCCCCGGAGAAGGTATGGTGGAATCATGGATATGTTCTTCAGAGTAGAAATCATTATAGGATGGAAAGTATGTTTGGGTAATTATGAGGGCTATGATGATGGTTCATACATTGGAAAACAACACTGTTGAGGTTAATTAAATTAGTGTAATCTTTGATTAATTGTGATCCTTAACCATGACTTTCACAAACTTTAAAAAAAAAACCCACTGTACTAGTTCTTAAATTATGTGTAAATAATTGTCTCCTTTTTCATATGTATACATATATATCATTGATTACACACGAGAAATTTTTAATTTTCATAAACATTATATATGAATGCCCATATATCTTTATAATATTTTGTGGACAGTTGAGTTTTATTAATATCGTTTGTTTTTTTCGTGTAAAAGAATGTTGGGTTTCTTTAAAATAGGAAAATTGTTGGTGCTTGTTTTTCACATTTGGGGTTTGAGTCTGTGATGAAAAATTATGTGAATCGACAGAGATCGATATTACAATCACAAAAGCATTCAAGTTTGTGAAACTTAATTGATTTCTGCTTTTCCTCGTACCTTGTATACATCCTAAGACTACAAATTATTCTAGTATTTTGTTCATACTAAAACATGCATAAAGATGAAGAATTGTGGGTAGCATTAATGGGGTTTGCCGGTTTTCATCTGGTTTCTAATTTGAATTCTACTTTTCTTTTTTTTTTTGGGTCTGAAATAATGTGGAAGTAATGAAGGGGAGCTGTCGGCGGCGTGATTTGGGGAATGGTTAGCACGCAACTGATATTTTTCATTTGGTCGTATTCTAATTTTTATGTTATATATAATAATATGTACACGCTTATTCTAAACGATAAAAATAATACATGTGTGTAAAAGATTCATGATATATAATTAAAAAATACAAGATATAACGTAAAAAAAAGCATGTTTACTGCAAGTGCCAACCTTAACGCTAAATACTAGTTTCATTTTTCAGTAAACTAATTTGTTATATTATAAGTATTTGCAAATGGATACATATACTATGGTGTATCTACTATATATCTAGATATAAAATCAATATTTTTTTCTTCCTTTTGATGCTTTTTTATATTGAATGCCTCCTTTTTCGATGTTGAATACCTATTTTCTAGTACGTAAACAAGGTTCCCTCCTAAAAATATAAATTGAAAGTCAACTTTAACAAAATTTCCGGATGATTTTATGTGGTGTGTAATTCTAGCTTTTTCTACTTAACTTTAATTTAGTAGTAAAGGATAAAAAGAATGTTGTGGGATAAGAATTTGGTCAAAAAATACGTAAACGGATAACATGCGGGTTTGCAGTTTTTATTATTTTAAATACGACTATTTATAAGTCAGTATTATATGCATTTGATAATTATCATAAAATTAATTTTTCACATGAAGATTGAAAATTAAGATATTATTCGTTAAGCATAATAATATATAAGAAAAGAGCAAGTCTCTTGTGAGACGGTCTCACGGATCTAAATCCGTGAGACGGAACTCCTAAGGGTTCCGTCTTGAGAACATGAAACATGAAAATAAATTTAAAAATAAATGAACCATGAAGAAACAAAACTAAACCCTAAAAACGTGAACCATGAAATAAACCCGAAAAACAAAAATAAACGCAAAAATAAAAAATAAACTCTAAAAAACTAAAAATCCTAAAAACCCAAATCAATTAAAAATAAACCCAAGAAACAAAATAAACCCTAAAAAAATAAATATAAACCCTAAGAAAAATAATATCTGAAAAAAAAAAAAAAAAACATTTAAAACTTTGTGTAAGGCTCGTCTCACGCAAGTTTTTGCCATAAGAAAAACATATATAGTTTTGTTTATATAATCTTGATTCAACTAATGAGATTTCCTCTTTCAGCCCCCTTTTTTTTTTTTTTTTTTATAGATGATGACATTAGATGATGTTCTTATTACGCCAAGAATCTTCCTACTTATTTCAGTAGAAACAAAACAAAACAAAACTTCATCCCTGTATTATTAATTCTTCAAACCACAATAAATGTTTTTTCCCAAACACTTGCATCACTTTATGCAGACCACTTTCTTGCATCACAATTTATCTACTCATTCGGGTCCTCTCTAATACCTACAATCTCCATCCCCAACCCAAATAAAAATGTATTTTTCTATATTATATATTTAATATTAAATAAAAATTCTCTTGCTATATAAATCAGCTCATTAAAAAATTATTTACTAACGATAATAAATCTATGCGAAAATATCTCTGACCTAGCCATTCTCAGTACAAGAAAAATACAGTTTATCGACGACTTTACCAATATTTTACGATTATCTTAGTATTTACCTGATTTTTCTATAGGTAAACTGGTTTTTTTGTAAATATAAGAATTTTCTTCCGATATAATATAATTTATCCCTTTCTCGAAAAATACCCTTGTTTATAAACAATATATAATATCAATATTGAGTACCAAAATTTACTATGACGTTAAGATTGATGGATTAATATTAAGGCAAAAACTTGCATGAGACGGTCTCACGGATTTAGATCCGTGAGACGGAGCCCTTACACAAAGTTTTAACAGTTTTTTATTGATTTTATTTTTCTTAGGTTTATATTTGTTTTTTTTTAGGGTTTATTTTGTTTCTTGGGTTTATTTTTAATTGATTTGGGTTTTTAGGATTTTTAGTTTTTTTAGGTTTATTTTTTATTTTTTGGGTTTATTTTTGTTTTTCGGGTTTATTCTTCATGGTTCATGTTTTTAGGATTTATTTTTGTTTCTTCATGGTTCATTATTATTTTTAAATTTATTTTCATAGTTCATATTCTCAAGACGGAGCCCTTAAGAGGTCCGTCTCACGGATTTAGATCTGTGAAACCATCTCACAAGAGACTTGCTCTAATATTAATACTTGGGTTACATATGAAATCCCCTTTAGGACAATATTGAAGGAGCTATATATATAGAAGGGGTTGGGTAAACTAATGGTAATGTTTGGACAAAAACAGCTTCACTATCTTACTGGGCTTATATAGGCATGGTATAGCTAGGTTACTAATATAGTTACTACAATCTCTATATGTAGCCATTTTTAATATAATTAACCTATGCAAAATATGTTTACTGCATATTAGAAATTATCTACCACTTCATATACAGTAGGACCTCGATAATTTAATACTCAATTAATTAATAATCTCATTTAAATGATATTTTGGTTGGTCCCAACTCGGGGACAACATGCTAAATTAATAATTCGCTAAATTTATAAGATAATACATATACAGGAATCTATATAGGTCGTCCCATCAAATATATGATACATCTATTATTAATCTATCAAGACTTCATTGTAGTGCCTTAATTGTTATTTGCCTCATGTTGAAAATAATTTTACTTTGAATCTCATCTCTGACTTTTGTTAAGGTAGAAAGAACTTTTACTTAGGGGTGTCAATCACTGACCCTACACAAAAACCCAACACGAACCCAACCTAAAGTTGTTGAGAGAAACCCGAACACGACTAAGACGAATCTGACACGAAGTTACCAGTTTATCTAAAACATAGTTATTTTATCTTTTAATTAAATTTTGAGGTATTTTTAGCATAACCCGAAATCAACCCGAACCCAAACACGAACCTGACCCAATGACCCAAATTGACAACCCTACTTTTAGTATGGTTTTCTCGTAGCTCGACAAAAAACTATTCAAATGTCATTGTTGTTGAGCTTCTTTTTAAGAATTAATGGGGATTACATTAGAATTATTATGTTGTTCTCGATTATCTAATCGTCGGTCAATAACTTGTAGTTCAACATCTTTGCAGTTATATAACACATGTGTTACAATATTGGATCTTTTGATGTTTTGATTGGTGGCAAGAAAAATAATTCAATATTATGCAATACTTCAATAGTTTGAAAATGAGCATGTCAATTATCAACAAGCAAAAAACTTTTCTACAAGCTATATATTCCTATAAATTAATAAATTATTAAGTTATCGATTATTTAATATTTCGCTAAATTAATAGACAACTCCAAAATTATTAACTTATTAAACTGTATATGCATGTTAAATCCTTATTGATAAAGTTACATTTTTTTCCATATAAGTTGGGTTCATTTCAATAAATGAATGGTTGGTGTACGATACCTTGAACCAGCAACTTAACTAACATCTCATACTAATAAATATACATGGATCGATTTCATTAGTATTCTCATCATATATATATTTTTAATTTAGTAATGTTTCTTTTTCTTTGAATACATTTCCAAAAAGCATTGTAAATTATAAAAATTATTAAAACTTACTATAAACCGTTAGCATTTTAGCCAATTTAGTGACACTGTTATTGAAGTGTCATTATCATAATAAATTTACCGACTTTTTTTATAAGTTTCACGATAATTATAGAGTTTACTTACGCTTTTTTTTTATATTTGTCCTTAAAATGACAACGCTTAGTAAAAAACGTCATAAAATTGATGACAATTTCTATTTTTCTTACTCTTTTTTTTTTGGTCGCCAAATTTTTAAAATTTAGTTACACTTTTATTGTTTCTATCATTAAATAACGACATCGTACATTGGGAACAACCTTGTATTTTAGTGGTACAAGTTTATGCTTTCAGGGCGATAGATTTGGGTTTGATCCCATTTGAGTGTGTTCCCTCCCTTATTTTACCCCATTGTATTCATGTACGTGCATTGCATAAATACATTGTCTGAACCGATCCCTGTGGGGGTAGGATCATGGGCAGAAGTTGTAGTCCGAAGGTTGTCATTAATGTGGATGGGCCTTTCACTTTTTTTTAATGTTTTATTTTCATGAAACACAATATTGGTGTGGATTCGGTATTCCCCGACAATAATTTAGGTTGCGTTGGTATGGCGCAGAACAAATAGGAATGGATCCAAAAGAAAAATGCTTAGAATTTTGTCCAAAATGTTACATATGAACAGTACGATTTTGTGGATCTGCAGAAATCTACTTTGAAAGATTTCAAACTGCCGAGTGGACGACTTTTTTTTTTTATCGTGTGTGTGTGTGTTTGGGATTGTTATGTACATTTGTAAGCAATTCAAAGGTTGGGACGATCGACAACGGGATCAACCTTGTGCTCCAGTAGTTGAGACGTGTGTTGTAAGGGCGAATGACCCAGGTTCGATCCCATACCAGTATGTGTATCCCCTCCCCAAATTCCCCATTGTACTGAAAAAAAAAAGGTTGGGACAACAACTTTATACGAGATTTTGTTCAGCTCTAACTATTATCTTTGTCTAATAATGTTTACTATTAAATACGTAGGACGACCAGAGCCAAAAAAGAATTCTTTTTTTATTTTTTTTGCATATATATAGATCTTGTGAGAGACGTTGTGAGAATGTGAGACCGTAATAATTTTAGTGTAACAAGTGATACTTTAGTGTAAAAAGTGATACTTGTTTAAATACAATAATTTAAGTGTATTTAGAAAAGTATCATTTTTTACACTAAAAGTATCATTTTTATACTAAAAATATCACCATCTCACGGTCTTACAACGTCTCAGTTTTTGCGCTGAAAAAAAAGTTCAGAGTACCCCAAGATCTATCTTGTTGGGTGGCTTTTCAGGGACAAATAGAGAATGCGCGTCCTCGAGATTGATGGTGTAGGCGTAGGATTATACAATAACAGAGGGCTGTTATTAACAATCAATCGAGAGTGGGATTATTTCATGGGTTTGAAAACTAGTCATGGGTTTGGTCATAAATGCCAAAGGACCCTGCCTAATTACACCTTTTTTCCCAGCTTTTCCTATAAACCAAACGAGGCCAAACTAGATTATAAATCTAATCCTACCTAGGCTAGTAAAGATTACCAAACATTTTTAGAGTAGAGCAAAAAAAAAAAATTAATTAAAAGTTCTTTTATTTATTAAAAAGAAAATAGAAAGGATGGCGTGGTAGGTTAGCCAAAAAGGCAGTGAAAAAAAGGAGGTGAGAAGATTAAGGGTTAGTTAAAAAAAATCCTAATTTGCGCTGATTTAAAAAAACAAGAGATTTTGGAAAATTACAAAAAAATCTATTGAGGTTTGATTTTGTCTTAAATTTAAAGGTGTAAATGTATTATTTTTATGAAAGTCTGTAAGGCTTTTAAAAAAAATTGCTCGTGAAGGGAAAATGTAACACATAATCAAATTTAATGGAGATTTTTGTAATTTTTAAAAGCCTCTAATTTTTTTATAATTCGCCCAAAACTCATATTTTTTCTTTTATCTTTTTAGTTATCCAAAATATTAATGACGAAGTGGGAATCGAATAGTAGACTAGTAGTTGAGTTGTTAGACTCTTATGCCAAGTTCGATTCTCAACCGGCTCTCTCCCAAGATATGTATTAAAAAAAAGTTAATGACAAAGTTCAATGTTTACGGCAGTCGGCAGTGTCTTTTTTTTTTTTTTTTTTTTTTTCCAAACGTTAATGATATATTGATAATCAACAAAGAAGTACACAGCCCACTGGCCACTAAAGCTCCCAATTCAAGCTTCTAAAACTGGGAGAGAAATCCATCAACATGATGGTAAGAAGAAATTTTCAAAATCAAAAAACAGCCAACATGGCCCAAAAATGCTGAAGCTAACAGCCAAAGTATGATGTGAATCGATATTACATGCCAATGTTTCAATGAATATCAAATACATCACAAAAGGGAGGAACAAATCCTGAAGATGACATTCCAGCCACGATGAAGCATATGTAAAGGGGTAACCACTGAACCAAGTCCCTAGTGTAGTCCTTCACAATCCAAAACAGCTCCTAAGAACAAACCAGCAAATTAAGGTATTTGAGGTATACCTTCTCCAAATTCTATCCACTCCGCAACAGCACTCGCCACCGCATCTTGTGGAGATACCCACAAGCCTTCAAAAATCCAACTATTTCTTGTTTTCCATAGCCACCACAGAAGATAAGTTGAAAGTTGCACCCTTTCTTGCCAAAAATCTCTTTTTTTTGTAGAGGCAATAGCACACCACCAGTCTTTGAAATTCACATCCCCCAACTGCCAAAAGTCCCAAGAAATGGGGGCAAGCTTCCAAAACTGCACAGCTCTTTTTCACTTTTAATTCCTCTCAAAGGCAGTAATCTTTTTCATATACATAAATGATTGATGGATGATAAACCTTTTTTTTTCGCTCTTTTCAATTTTGGATACCTCCTAATTGGGAAAAATACAAAATTAGTCTTCCATCTATAGGAATGTTGCAATATTATGGTTTCTGTAACTTTTGATATTGTGATTGTAGTCCTATACGTTTTGCCTTTTTTGTATAAGTTTTAGATTTATGTAATTCTGGTCCTATAATTTTTAAGTTGATGCAAATTTGGTCGGGCTATTTCAATATTTTAATTATTCCCAAAATGCTCTTGATAGCCAAAAAAATAAATATAACTAAGATCAAGTTTAAAATGAAATCAGAGTCTATTTTTATTTACTTGAGTAGAATTTATTTATCATTATAGATTACGTAATGATGGAAGAATTTTAGATTTATGAATCCAGATCAAAATCCGAAATACGAGTTCTATATGTATTATTTCTTAATTATGAAAATATAAAAATACGTACAAATATGCCAAAATTGGTCATTTTGAATAATACGCCCGAAATTGCCACAACTAAAAAATAAAAGACTAAATTACAAATTTCTAAAAATTACATAATTAAAATTATTATTTTTGCTAAAGGACAAAATTATCACATGACTAAAATTGCAACTTTAAAAATTACAGGACTCAGTATTGCAAGAGCCCTATAGCTATAGGACCAAATTTTTGCAATTTTCCCCCTCCTTGTTAGAATTTAAAAATGATGATTGAGAAGAATAAAGGAAAAAAAGATAGACACCTTTCTGATTATATTTTTCTGTCACTTTTTAGTGTGTGCTATGATGACCATTAGGAAACCTTTTTTGGTGATATTTTCTTGTCTTTTCTGCTCATATCTTTGTTCTCATTTTTTTTTTCTTTCTTCGCAAAAATTTATGTCAGATGTGTGAAACCGTGAGATGGTAAGACAGATACTTTTCTTGTAAAGAATGAAATTTTTAGTATAAAAATGATACTTATTAAAATACATTTAAATTAGTGTATTTAGACAAAGTATCATCTTTTTACATTAAAAGTATCACCTTTTTACACTAAAAGTATCACAAGACTTGTTATTCCTTCTTTTATGGAGCTTTATTTTTCGGGTCTTGTTCTAATTTAAAATCAACTAAATGTATCAAACTAAAGAATTTCCAATTATCCAAGAATTTATGATTTGAGAGATGTTGAGTCATTAATTTGCTCAATTATGCTGGCATATGAGGTCTAACATTATAGGCACACTACAAGAAAACAATCAAATTCCAACGAAATAATTCCATTGGAATGAAAAACTGTTGGAATTTTTAAAATTCCAATGGAAATTCAATGCTTCAAAGATACCATTGGAAAATTCCAACAGAAAGACCAACAATAACCAAAACTATTTAATTTGGTATCTTTTGTTGGAATATTTTTTCCATTGGAATTTTCATTGGAATTTTGTCATTCCAACGGCCATTATACCAATTGTGCTTTTTCATTGGAATTTCTGTTGGAATCGATAATTCCAATGGAAATTAGCCAAATACCAACGAATTTTTTTCGTTGGAATTCCTTGTTTTCTTGTAGTTAGGGTAGCTTAAGAATTAGATATTTGTGGTGCAATTTACTTTTACCGTCATAAAATGTTTTTTATTTCTATCAATTTCTACATTATTGGCTAATACGAATCGAAAAGTTACACTCGACCCACTATATATAAAAAGTGTCATAGACTAAAATTAAATGGTAATTGATGACTAATTAATATACGTGTGATATAGAGAAAATGAAAGTTGATTGATTAGAATAAGAGGAAATTTCATGACATCTATCCAAGTAAATTCACAAAATTAGTATGGGAATTGTATATATAAAAATCATGAAAATAAATATTAAAATATCTATAGAATTGAGTAATTTATATTCATATTTAGAAAATAGTGACTATTCTAAAATATTTTTAAAATACACGCTATATGTACATTGATGATATATAATTTTGATCTTTTTTTTGAGCAGATCACCCAAGTCAATTGAGTTTACCTAAATCCTCTTCCGAGAGGAAGTTTTCGAGCTAGTCTTCTTCCGATGAGGAAGTCTTCTCGTATTCTACTCATTGAGCTGCTAATTCCTTCGATTGGGAACTTGCACGCACACACGCGCAAATGTCAGAGGGCCCGGGGTTGTCCCGGGGATACTCTTCCGACGCTGAGTCGGCACGGTGAACGAGAGAGAAATTAAGACAAGTAAACAAATCTTGAATGTGTAGGAGAATAATTAATTATGAGTTAATTACTTACGAGATAACATGAGGGGCCTTTTTATACTGAAAGATGGGCCCAGTGGGGTGTAGGAGAGTTTGGCCTATTGGCGATCCACATAGGAGAAAATGCAAACCCGGACTCCTTTGAAATTTGGTTTAATTATTAAGAGTCCATTGAGCAATTAATATTAAATAAACAAAATATAAAATGAATTATATTTAATTAAATTATGAAATACCATTTTTGTCCCAAAGATAAGCCCCCGACTCGGGGTTTCGGAGGGATGAAGCGATCGGGAGCTAATCGGTGTAGAAAATACCGAGCTTGACTTGTAGTATATGTTGTCTTGTCTTTGGAGAATCTTTGATCACTTTGCACAAAGGGTGTACACTTTGGAGTGGATCTTCGACCATGTCTCCCAAAGGTAAATTATCTCTCTACCTCTCAACTTTTAAAAATTTTTGCTTTGTAGAAGACTTAGGAAATATCTTACAAGTGAGAGGTGAGGAGAGACTTGAGGTGAGACTTAAGTTGAGAGTTGATGGAGAGGTGGAGTGCATCGCGCGGAGAAGGAGCTGATGGCCGTTGAGGGCGCCCCGGGGCACCTCCCTGGAGTGGGCAAGGGCGCCCCCTTGGCGCCCTTCCGGGCGGTCTGAGGGCGCGCCGGGTGCCCTCCTAGTGGAGGAGGCGCGCCGGCGCCTCCCTAGTGGAGGGGGCGCGCCTCGGCGTCCCACCCCGGTCCATTTTTTTTTCCTATTTTTCCGTCTTCTCCCGAGTTTTCATATGTTTTGAGCCATGCCCCATTTGAGATTTCTTCCATTGCACTTGGAGGCCGACGTATTACCGAGAGATCTATTTCTGGTTTAGTTATCCCATGTCCACGCTTCTCCTTAGAGTTTGATATTCCTCCCCTTGCTCAAGCCTTGTGTTTTGATGGTGATGAGGAGGTAGATCTTGAGCCGAATTTGGGCTCAAGTGATGATTCTTCTGAGGCGGAGTCCGAAAGTGATAGTCCTGAAAATGTTCGCCCCACCAAGTATCAGCATAGGCCTCCTCCCGGGAGTCGAGCAGTTGTCTCGGGAGAGTTGGTCAGTCGAGTGACTTCCACTTATCTTTGTAGGCTACGCGAGAGGCTTGAGCTTCCTTCGACTTTTTCGATGTTTGCCCCGGGTTCAGGCAAAAGGCTCACTTGTCCACCCGAGGGCTTCTTCACAACATATCTCTATAGCTTCTCAGTTGACTTTGCACTTCCTCCAGATCCTTTCCTTATCTCGATCCTTATGTCTGTGGGAGAATGTGTCAGTCAGTTGATTCCTCATGCCTATACGTGTATCCGAGGTTATCAGCATGCTATGCAATAGTTGGACTTGACTCCGACTGTAGACGGATTCCATTCCTTGTTTTACGCCTGGAAGTCTCCGGGTGACTTCTTCTTTCATTTTTTCCCACGTTCTCAGTGCAAATTCCTTGATGGATTTCCTTCTCCTGGTGGGCTGTGGAAAGAGGATTTCTTCTATGTGATGGATTATGGTTGGGAGCTTCCTCACGAGTGGGTTTCTGAGGTTAAGGTTGCCCAGGCACTCCCGCTTTCTGAAAGGAGATGGCAGAGGCTTACAAGTCTCAGGGCTTGTTTAAAAATCTTCTGAATGTTAGGGAGTTCTTAGGTATCCCGTCTTGCTTTATTTCTTTACATTGTTTCCCATTTTACCTGTATATTTTGACTGCTTTCTTTTCTGATGTTGCTTTTACTTGTTTTTCAAGTAAGGAGAGTTATAGCATTGCAGAGTTGATGGCTTTCAAGAAGAAGGAGAAGAAAAAGGCTAAGGAGTAAAAAAGTCTGTCTCTTGGCGGGAGCTCGAGTGTCCCGCCTCGGAATGAGAGGCCACGCCCTTCTCCCCGGAGGAGAGTGAGAGGCGTCCTTCCCGCTAGGAGGTGATAGGCACTTGGCTCATGCTCCGGTGGCCGTCTTGATATTGCTTCGGCTCCTCATCGCCTGCGGCCGCCCGGGAGGGAAGAGGCCGAGGATGGAGCCCACATTCTTTGTTTAAGAGTGTTAGCCCATTGGGACTATATCGATTCGGCTTTGGCTTTGCAGTGCCTTGAGGAGCTATATCGTCGATGACCGATCCCTTCTTGAGTCTTTTTCCTTCAAGGACATTAAGACTCACCTTTGTGGGGACCTTGCTCGGGTAAGCTTCAATAGTTTCTTCGCATTTCCATTCTTCATGTTTTGTCTCTTTACTTGGCTAAAGACTTGTACAAATTATGTTGTAGGCCCCGAACCTCATAGCAGACTTCAAACCATCAGGCGAGGTGGCGAGGCGGAGAATCTAGACTTCAAAGTGAGGTGAAGGCACTCAAGGCCGCAACTAGCCATCACAAGTGCGAGATGTCATATTTTTCGAAGCAGTGCGCCCGAGTGAAGAGTCAACTTGCCCACGAAGCTGAAACATGTGAGTTATTCTTCCAGTCTCCCCCTGGAGTTGATTTACTGGCTAAGGAGAGGTCTAGTTCTGTTGAGGCTTACAGAGGTTCCTTGTCCTATCGCTCCGATCTGATGAGAGAGTCTTGCTCTTATTATGACAAGGGTGTTCTGCTACCGAAAACTTCTACAGCAGAGTGGAAAGGCTTCTAGTGAGCTGATCGCCATCCTGGATTGTAGTGTTTCTGAGGAGGAGGATGAAGAGGTCGAGGCTTTGGCGGATCTTCCTGACGATGTTGGTGGCGATGGATATGCTGCTGATGGAGATGAGGCGCCTCCATCTTGAGCAGTGATAGTCTTTTCTTCATGCCCACCTGTTTAGGGCTTGCTTTACACATTTGGATATTTCCTTTGATGCACTTGAAAATTTCTCTCCATCTTGATGAGGCGCCTCCATCTTGGCAGTGATAGTCTTTAGGGAAGTCTTCTCGCTCCTTGAATCGCTAACTCCTTCGATTGGGAACTTGCTTGCACACACGCGCAAATGTTAAAGGGCCCGGTGGTTGTCCGGGGATGACCCTTCACGCTCAAGTCGAGCGGTGAAGCGAGAGAGAAATTAAGACGAACGAATCTTGAATGCGTAGGAGAATAATTGATTATGAGTTAATTACTTACAAATAATAGGAGATACCTTTTTATACCTGGGAAATAGGCTCCGTGGACCGTATAGGAGAGTTTGGCCTATGGGCCAGTCCACGTAGGAGAAAACGACCGCTTAAATAATACCAAACTCTTTTGGGTCGGTTTAATTATAAAGAACCCATTAGACAATTAATATTAAATAAACAAAATATAAAATAAATTATATTTAATTCAATTATGAAATATCGTTTTTGTCCCAACAAATTTAATACATATTCATAACATTTCCAAAGTATAAATAAAAATATTATTTAGTTTTATATATTCAAAAAACCTACTTTCTGCCGAGTGGATCAACTTGGTTTATGACAATGATGGCTATGTCACTAGATGGGGCCTTCAACGTACTACAAATGGATAGGTCCCTGCCAAACATATAATATTATCCAATTCCCCTCCACAAAATAATAAATAAATAAAAATAAAGTTAAAATAGTATTAGGTATGTATTATTGTAACCCTAAAAATGCAGGTTAGGTGAAATTTCTTGAGCTATCAAATAATTACGCTAGTCTAACTACATTCACTAACATAAAGATTATTCTAAAATTTGTCATTTATATATTCATGTTTTGACTTTGAACATAGGCAAATACCATTTTTATTTAGAAAATCAATTTATTTAGTATTTAGCATATGAAGAAAGGAAAAGAAAATGTAAGATATAAGAACATCCATTTGTAGTACAAGGGCTAAATGTGGACCACAATAATTTAGCCCAACCCCCTTAGTCTCGTATACTAATTACTAGGGAAAAAGTAAGATTGAGCTAATCCAAGGTCGTCACTAGATGACGTCCCATTTCCGATGATTACAACATGTTTCTCTTGTCATGTGAAAAAAAACAATGTTATATTTGGTATTTATTTATATGTTTTGCCATTTTTTCATAAGTTGAGAAGTATGGTTGGAGCCAATAGATAAATCTCAAAGAAATTGAAAGATTTTGTGTTTGAACCCTAAGTGAGAAATAATATTTGAGCTTAGGGCTATAAATGAATAGAGCATTTGATCGTGAAAATTCTTCATTAAACCGCAGTTCAAGTGTACGGTGTAGTTTATAGATAATGATAAGTCGGGTCATATATCGAGGGATTGATACGTATCATATAAAATATAGTAAATTTCGTATTCCAATTTTATTGAAGTTGTTAGGCGTGAGAACACTCACCTAATTTACCGCAAGTGTACGATTGTCAAGTTTTAATATAGTGTAATGAGTAGAGTTGTCGTATCCACAAGAAATGTGTATGTAAAACCAAGTATAAATTATCTATACTATATTTGATTGCTCAGATAATAGGCGGATTTCATAATTTATAGATAATAATAAAAATAAAAATAAAAATAAATATACAAGCATCTAAGTCTACATGAGAATTATTCTAGAGGTTGATTTCATCAAGTTATCACTTATGTTTGATAATCAATCTATCAATTTCAAGCAATGATTTATAAGTTGAAATTCACAATTTAATCAACTATCTCTCTCGAATGTCATTAATTTTAAAGTATAAAACAAGATTTCGATATCTCTAAAAAATCTCAAGAATTCTAAATAGAACAGTGGAATTTCTACAACAACTTCAAAGTATTTATAAATTCCTCAAGTATAATTTCTATGTTGTGCTATTCTAGATCCGTATTAAATCCCTTCTCTTATTTGTTGGATTAACACATCAAATATCAAAGATTAATGATCAAGTAATCATGATGTAACGAATCCAAATAACACAAATAAACCATGAATCACATGAAATAAAATAGATCTAAAAATCAAACACAAGATTAAACAAGATTACGTCAAGCTCTAGAATATCTAATTGATTCATCACACAGTTCACAAAAGAAATTCGATACATACGAATTATACATGAATTATCTTTGGAAAGAAAAGAGAAGAAGAAGGAAAAACTTATGTTTAATGAATTGCTCGGCAGATTCTCCATTGTTGAAGAATTAGTCCGGTTCAATCCTTGCTTCCTCGGCGACTTTGAAGGATCTCTCCCCACGCTTTCTATCAATATAAATCCCATTCTTACATTTTTATGTATCAAGTTCCTTCTCCCGATGTGTCCTTCCAATCGCTCAATTGAAGCCTATTTACAATGAGAACTTTTTTTTCTTTCCCGTGGATAAGAGTTTCTTTGTCAAATAGGTTCTTTGATGTTCATCATCGAGATGTCTTCCATTAATTCTTCTTTTGATATGTACATCGGTATCTTCTTCTCTACTTTCGGCTAATTAATATATTTTTGGTGTAAAGGAGGCTTTTCATGGTTTCTCTCTGTGTAAAGTTGAATCATTCTTTGAAGGATGTTTGATAGGTACCGCGGTAGTAGGCGTTGAATGTATCGCGTAAAAGCGAGCAAAATTTGTGTTGAAACACGGAAGGAAAATATTTCACCGCGGTACAAAGTGAAAAGCAATCTGGTACTGCAATACACACACCTTGTACCCGCAATACACGTGTCTTTTTGTTAAGATGTACCCACGATACATGATTGTTTTAATTTGTACCGTGGTACACTTTATGTACCCATTTCTCTTATCTTTCTTCCGTTCTTTCATCGGTGCGGCTCATTTTTCACCATTTTTTGTCCGTTTCTTAATTTGATGATACCTTGATACCTATTACAACTCGATATACAATTTCAACAATAATTTTGACTCAATATACTCTAAAACAACACAATTTCTAAGTCAGGATACCTAATTTATTGGTAAAAATCCAACTTATGAAGCTATCGAAAAACACGAGTAGTATCTAAATTAATCCTAGAATTATTTAACTAAAATGTCTAAGTATTATAACTCACCAAACTTCACAAAATTAAAACAATCACGAAAAGCAATCATAGGACTATGATCTTAACATCCTTCATCAATATTAATTCCAATTAATATTTTACCAAAACCAGTTTTCGTGTATCTATGGGCTTAATTCCTAAGGTAGTTTATTCCCTACTCAACATTTAATATCAACTCCCCAAAATATATAGAATTAAAGTAAACCCCCACAAATGTGGTAAGCCTCCATACTTTACACCCGTTTATGTTATGAATTCGTTTATCTAATGTTGGTCTCATCTTCGAATTATGAACTAACAAATTAAACATGCAAATTATTGGCCAGCTAATCTACAAGAAATAAGCACACAAATTCATAAATAGAATACTAGAAACCAATTACGATGAAACAATCAAATTAGAATTAACATGAATCTACAGTTTCGATCATGTCCTAGAATCAAAGGATTTGCTTTAGCATACATGTTTGCAAATTCATAGACAAACTTGAAAACAAACAGATTAAACATGGAATTAAGAACGAAACAAAAGCCCTAGACTATGATGATGAAACCCTCTCGAGTAAATGGATCTGTCTTCACAATTTGAATCTTTTGCGTTCGTGGTTGGTAAAAGTCTTTTGTCGGTCTTCGTTGTTTTTGTTTCTTTTCTCTCTTCGATGTGTATTTTCTCTCCCAAGGGTGTTATATCTGACTTTAAGGTTAGGTCTTCTTTTTATAATTGCCTTCTAGGATCCCTTGTAGAGTCCTTGCGAGATAACAAAACTTTTTAAGCCCGAGGTACAAGTCGCATGGTGGTATGTGCAAGCCCACACCAGGACCGTGTGAATGGTCTAAATTCTCTGTAATTGCCCAAAGCAGTTCCTACGATCGTGTAAATGGTTCTATGAAATTCAGCCTTTTGCTGATTGCACGTCTGTGTCACCTTCACACGAGCACATCACACGACCGTGTGTAATCCACACGGGCAGGTCGTGTGTTCTGTACTTTTTTGTTTTCTTCGCGTCTTTGATCGTTCCTTAGATTTCGGCATTTCGGTTCGAGTCATTCCATCGATATCATTTCATATAAAGCTCTGTTTTCTACAAAAGTGTACAAGAGTATGCAATATCACACCCAACAAAGAAAACTAACCTAAACATACTAAATATTCATGCAAATATATCAAATATATACCCAAATAAACCTCTAAATGCATGTATATTTCACACTTATCAAAGCATTCAACAAACAACTCGTGAACAAGCTCGAGTTGCGTTCATTTATGTTTATTCATTTAGGTAAACAAGCATAAATGAACAAAGTTTATGTCTCGCTTAATTAATGAATAGAGTGTTAGATAAATGTTTTTATCAAGATTTTGATGATTTTGTTTAAATGAGTTTTTATACCAAAACAATATTTTTATATGTTGTCCAAATACTCCTAAATGATTTAAAATGTTTTTACTAATTTTTGGAGTATTTCTTAGAGTTTTTAATTTGATTAAAATTGGACAACACTTTTGATGATTTTGTTTATATTGGTTTTACACCAAAACAATGTTTGTAAATATTGTCCAAATACTCCCAATTGATTTAAAATATTTTTACTAATTTTTGGAGTATTTCTTGAAGTTTATTTTTGACAAAAATCGGACAACATTTCAAATTGAAGGTCGGCCAGGCCGCATCAAAGCGTCGACACATGCACGAAGAACACGAACTTGAAACAAATTAAAAAGAAACAATTTCGTACAAAAAAGAGGAGGGGACCGGTCCACCTGGGGCGGCACGGTCGCACTCGTGGCGACGGCCGATCGCACCCCGTCGGCCGACGGTCGACCCCCTCGACCGCACTGGATCGCACTATCTTTTTCAAAACGTTTGAAATCTTATACGGGCAACCGGTCGTGTATTTGTGTAATCTTTTGACAAAAAAATTGTATCGTTGAACTCCTTGACAACAAGATTTACTTTTGATTTTTGTACAATATTTCTACATCTTGTGATCTTCTTTTTGTAGACAAAAGTGAAGATAGAGGAGCCTATGTTGGGAGCCTATGTTGGTGAAGACTTCCGTATAAATAGAGGATAAATTGAAGACACAAAAAACAACAACACAAGCAAATACACAACAAGAAATCTGCAAATTTCCAAGCTTTCATATTCAACACTCTTGTTGTATTTATAGCCTAAGTATTTCACTTTCACATCTTGAGGTTTAGGCTTTATTTCTTGATTACACTTTGCACTCAAATTGTAATATTCATTATTGAGTTGTAATCTTGATTTCTTGGTTATCATTCAAACACAAGATATCCTTGTGAGTGTTCTTGTGGTAAGAACACACTTGGATGATCTAGGTGATAGGTGCAAGAAGATTGTGGTGATCTTCTTATTGAGGTGTTGAAGAATTTGGTATTCTTCAAGGTTGAAGATTGTGGTAATCTTCACAAGGTGCCGTTGAAGGAAGATTGTGGTAATCTTCAAAGGGAGATTGTGGTAATCTCCAAAGGTGGTATTAAAGAAGAGTGTGGTGCTCTTCAAGGTGTTGTAAGTTGAATTTGTATTAATTTTGGTAATTAATAAAATTCTTTTTCTTTGAAATCCATCCCTGAGAATCTTTGGGGTGGTAGAGGATTAGGCCCTAGGTGGGTTGAACCTCTTTAAATCGACGCGTGTTGTTTACTTCCCGCACCTTTATTATTGTCTTGGCGTATTTGTTTGAAAAAGAGGACATAATCGAAAAGATGGAGATAATCTATTCACCCCACCTCTAGATTATCGTAGCCGCTTGACTTACAAGTGGTATCGAGCCAAACTCTTTGGCAAGCTCGTTCCACATCGCGAGTAAAGAGGAACGATCATCGCCTACGAATGAAGTCTACATTACCGGCGCCTCCATCACCAAGCCACCACTATTCGACTCCAAAAATTATGCTTTTTGGAAAGAAAGAATGGAATGTTATTTACAAAGTTGCGGGTTCGATATTTGGAACACCGTCATCAATGAAAAATCTATTCCGATAAAAGATACACCACGCACCTCCAAAGTCCTCAAGGAGCTCAATGATGAAGAGAAGAAAATCATCTCTTTAAATGGTAAAGCTCTTAATGTTATTTATTGTTCACTTACCATTTTGGAATATGATCATATTATAGGAATTAAATCGGCTCATGAAGTATGGAGAAAATTAGAAGAAGTATATGCAAATGAAAGGAGCCACTCAAAAGCATCTACTTCTTAAAAGGATACAAATGCAACATGGGATGAGCTTCCACTGACTTCCGACGTCGATGATAACGAGCGATGTCTTGTGGGCTTTGAAGAAGAAAATGAGGTAAGTTCTAAACCCTCCACTTCTTATGATAATGTATTACAAGATGATTATAGTGATTTGCAAAATGATTTTGATGAGCTTCAAAATGAATTCCAAATTTTACTTGTTAAATACTTTCCTCTTATGAATCACTTTCATGTGATCACACCACCACACTTGACAAGGTTAGAAACCTTGAAAAAGAAAATAGTACTCTTGTTAAGGATATTAATTGCATGAAAAATGATTTATCAAAATCCAACTTGAGTACCGATAAAATGACCAATATTATTGATGTTCATAGTTGTGATAATTTGAAACAAGGACTTGATCATAAGCCTAGTGTTGTTAATTATGTGAAAAGAAATCAAGTCCCTATGCATGTTGGTCATTATGCTCCCAAAATTACTACTTGTTTTTATTGTGGTAAAACGGGTCACACGGTTAATACTTGTCGGGCTAGAAATAGCTCTAATTATTATTGGAGACCTAAAAGTCTCAAAGCTAATTCCAAAGGACCCAAACACTTGAGGGTACCACAAAACAATGTCATATTAGGTACCCGACGGAATAATAATCGAGGAAAATACATACCGCTAAAAAGACATCAAATGACCATCTCATTTGATCAAAAAGAAAGACACCACCAAAATGAATTTCCAAGAAGGAAATATTATCAACAAAGGAAAGGATATAATCCTTGGAGATGGAGTAATCGGAGAATCCACCATCAACATGAAGATTTTCAAAGGGAAGATATCATCAACGATGGAAACTAAGCACAACCCATGGAAATGGCGTAATTGGTAACCCGTATCTCCCCATTTAAATATGCATTTTATTTTGTTATTATGCATGCTTTTATTTATGTCTTAATTGCAAATGAGTTTTCAAGTATTTATTTTTTAATTAAGGTCTTCAATATATATTTGTGATTTTAAAATATTTTTGAAAAAAAGACCTTATATGATGTTTTAAAACTCTTGTGCATTTTTGTATACTAAAGTGTGTTATCATCTCTTATGGATTTTTATGGCATGAGCTTACTTGTGATATCTCTAAGTCTACACTTTTATCATTATGATTTGTGCTAGATTTGTTTTAAGAATTGTGTAGGATTTACATATTTCCACAAATGGCCATTTACATCATTATTTGTCAATAAAGGCATTAATTATCGAACGCGTTTACTTGTGTTATTCTTACTTTTATAAACTCGATATATGTATTGCCATGTGCCTATGTGCTTGTTTTCATAGTATTTCATACAAGTGTCATTAAGAAGATTTTTTGAAAGGCACTATTCGATAATTGATTGCACATATTTGCTTTGTCAACTCTTGTTCAAATACTTCTTTTAAATGAGGCCTCAACTATATGCTATCGGATTTTCAAATTTCAAAAGAGACCTTTTGTAGCTTTCTTAAGCTTATTTGAACTTGCATGATTTATTAGACTCTTGATGATCTTCTAAATGCATAGTATGTGTTTCTTGCTTCATGGTATATATATTTCTACTATGCTCTTATGCAAGATATTTTGTGATTGATGATTGAGGCATGTTTTTACACTTGTGCTATTTTTCCTTGCTTATATAAGTGATGCCGTTAATGAGTTTGTTAAGTTGTGTAGATGAGAAAGGAAGAACTCCAAATATTAGTTACCTCAAAATATTTGGATGTAAATGTTCTATTATGAACACCTTGGATCAGTTGGATGCCCTATGGTGATAATGATGAAGAAGACAAAAAGGGTATTAGGAACAAACTCGATGACCAAGGCAACATTGGTCGAACTAAAGGCGAGGTTAGTAGCTCGAAGGTATTTTCAAGAAGAAGGTAATTGATTTTGATGTAACATTTGCACTCATAGCACATTTAATAGCTATTTGCATTTTACTTGTCCATTCTTGTTTTAAGAAAATTTCAAGCTTTACCAAATGGATGTTAAATGCAATTTTCTAAATGGTTTTATTCAAATATAAGTCTATCGGAGTTTAAAATTTTAGGCCAAATAATTTTTATAAAAGGCCTTGTACGGTTGATAGACTTAGCTATTTTTGCAAAATAATTTTACAAAAGGTAAAGTTGATACTACACTTCATGTTTTGAAAAAGGGCAAGGTTGTTTACTTGTGCAAATTTATGTTGAAAATATCTATGGTACTACTAATAAATATTTGTGCAAGATATTTTTCCAAGTCAATGCTAGGTGAGCTTGAGATAAGTATGATGGGGAGCTCAATTTCTTGCTTGGACCAAGAAGATGGCTATATTTCAATGAACTCTTGAAGGAGTTAAGCATTGAAGAAAGAAGAACCATCTCAACCTCTATGGCTAAAGATTGACAAAGGTTGAGAAAGGCATATCGGCCGACAAATAAATTCAAGGTATGTTTTCGTGTATTATTCCCATAGACTTGACATTTTATATGCCTTATGTCTTTATGCTCGATTTTAAAAAAACTATCCCAACGAATCTCATTAAAGTGCCGTTAAAAGAAATTTTCAAATATTTAAAAGGCACTTCTTCTTATTACTTGTTGTATCCAAAATATTAAAACGTTCTTATTTTTCCGGGATAACAAGTTCGGTGTTAACAATTTCTCAAAATATGGTTCGTCATAATCGAACTAAACATATTGAGATTCGACATCATTTTCTAAGGGATTGTGTTTCAAAACGAAAAGTTGAGATATCTTTTGTACCATCTCAAGATCAATTAGCGGACATTTTTACTAAACCGTTAACTTCCGAGACTTTTGCATCAATACGAGCTCGGTTAGGCATAATGCATATTGAATGAGGTCTATGATTGCATTTTGCACTTTTTTAAAACCTAGGGGCGAAAAATCGGATTTTTGGTTCAAACTTGAATTTGCAAAACAGAGAAAGAACCTCGGGTGTATTTGGGGCAAGGCCGACCGGTCACCCATGCGTCGCCGGTCGGTCGCCTAGCCCTCAACTGGTCGCCCCTCACGTTTTTTGGTTAAATTCGTTTCTATTTTCGATCTAAGCCATTTTGGCTTATTTTGTCCATTTTTCGTCCCCTTCGCATTTTGCACACAAATTTCACTTCAAATTTGTTTTCTTGCATATGTTTTATATTTTAGACTTCATTAAGCTCGATTATCATCATCATTGCTCATCTTTACCGAATAAATGGTAAGAATTTAACTCCATTTGCTCAATTGGGTTGAACCCTGAGATTTTGACTTATTTGCAAAATTCTTGATACTAGTTTCATATGAATGTGATGAGCTTAATATTTATGATGTATTGAATGTTGTTTGAACTGAATTGGTGATGAAATTTTTGGCTTAAACGAATCCCAAAGGCGTTATATTACTCTTGTTTTATTCAATACACGCCAAGTGTTCGACAAAATGTTTCAATGAAAAATTCATCACCTACATGAGTCTCTCGATTTGAAAAGTCTTCTAAGTTTATAGAGATCATGTTTTATCAATCAAATGAGCTTTTGCAAGTCAATTGATCAACTTTTCCCTTTTATTTGGAATTTAAGCTTCAATTTTCAAAAAGCTCGATAAATCGATAAATTTGCGCACTTTGATATGAATATATGATGTTTTTATCGTACTAACATTCTTTTGATGATTCCAAAGGGGAGAAACAGGAAAAACGTTCATACGCTCAAAGAAGCGAAAATAAGCTCGCAAGAAAAGTTATAAGCTAGGGCTCTTAAAAGCCATAAGCTATGGATTATACTTGGTCCATGTGATGTATTATGGACTTTTATACTTGACTTATGATGCTTTTGTGACAGGGGGAGCTTATAAGCTTATGATATTCAAGCTTAAGTTGTAAAAGCTAAGCTTTAAGCCTTTAGTTGTTGCTTGTATACTTATTCTTGATATGCATATTGATAGGGGGAGCTTGTGCAAAAATGTTTTTGAAAAATCTTTGCTCCTATCCTTGTATGCTTGTACTTATGATAAATCTTGCTTGTAATGGATTGTTGTTTTAGACCGGAAAATTTGTTTTGTTTTAAAATCGACCTTCTAAAAATTGTTTTGGTTTGTAATCATCAAAAAGGGGAGTTTGTTAGATAAATGTTTTCATCAAGATTTTGATGATTTTGTTTAAATGAGTTTTTATACCAAAACAATGTTTTTATATGTTGTCCAAATACTCCTAAATGATTTTAAATGTTTTTACTAATTTTTGGAGTATTTCTTAGAGTTTTTAATTTGATTAAAATTGGACAACACTTTTGATGATTTTGTTTATATTTGTTTTAACACCAAAACAATGTTTGTAAATGTTGTCCAAATATCGCCAATTGATTTAAAATGTTTTTACTAATTTTTTGGAGTATTTCTTGAAGTTTATTTTTGACAAAAATCGGACAACATTTCAAATTGAAGGTCGACGGTCGCCCAAAGCGCCGACTGTACTTGAAGAACACGAACTTGAAGCAGTTAGAAACAGAAACAATTTACGTACAAAAAAGAGGAGGGGACCGGCCCACCTAGGGCGATCGGTCGCACTCAGGCAACCGATCGCACCCCGTCGACCGGTCGACCCCCTCCGACCCGCACTGGATCGCGACTATCTTTTTCAAAACGTTCGAAATCTTATACAGGGCAACCGGTCGTACTATTTGTGTAATCTTTTTTGACAAAAAAATTGTATGCAGATTGAACTCCTTGACAAACAAGATTTACTTTTGATTTTTGTACAATATTTCTATATCTTGTGATCTTCTTTTTGTAGACAAAAGTGAAGATAGAGGAGCCTATGTTGGGAGCCTATGTTGGTGAAGACTTCCCTATAAATAGAGGATAAATTGAAGACACAAAAACAACAAACATAAGCAAATACACAACAAGAAATCGCAAATTTCCAAGCTTTCATATTCAACACTCGTGTTGTATTTATAAGCCTAAGTATTTCACTTTCACATCTTGAGGTCTAAGCTTTATTTCTTGATTACACTTTGCACTCAAATTGTAATATTCATTATTGAGTTGTAATCTTGATTTTTTGGTTATCATTCAAACACAAGATATCCTTGTGAGTGTTCTTGTGGTAAGAAACACTTGGATGATCTAGGTGATAGGTGCAAGAAGATTGTGGTGATCTTCTTATTGAGGTGTTGAAGAATTTGGTATTCTTCAAGGTTGAAGATTGTGGTAATCTTCACAAGGTGCCGTTGAAGGAAGATTGTGGTAATCTTCAAAGGGAGATTATGGTAATCTCCAAAGGTGGTATTAAAGAAGAGTGTGGTGCTCTTCAAGGTGTTGTAAGTTGAATTTGTATTAATTTTGGTAATTAATAAAATTCTTTTTCTTTTTGAAATCCATCCCGGAGATATTGGGGTGGTAGAGGATTAGGCCCTAGGTGGGTTGAACCTCTTTAAATCGACGCGTGTTGTTTACTTCCCACACCTTTATTATTGTCTTGGCGTATTTGTTTTGAAAAAGAGGACATAATCGAAAAGATGGAGATAATTTATTCACCCTCTAGATTATCGTAGCCGCTTGGACTTACAAGTGGTATCGAGCCAAACTCTTTGGCAAGCTCGTTCCACATCGCGAGTAAAGAGGAACGATCATCGCTACGAATGAAGTCTACATTACGGCGCCTCCATCACCAAGCCACCACTATTCTACTCCAAAAATTATGCTTTTTGGAAAGAAAGAATGGAATGTTATTTACAAAGTTGCGGGTTCGATATTTGGAACACCGTCATCAATGAAGAATCCATTCCGATAAAAGATACATCACACACCTCCAAAGTCCTCAAGGAGCTCAATGATGAAGAGAAGAAAATCATCTCTTTAAATGGTAAAGCTCTTAATGTTATTTATTGTTCACTTACCATTTTGGAATATGATCATATTGTAGAATTAAATCGGCTCATGAAGTATGGAGAAAATTAGAAGAAGTATATGCAAATGAAAGGAGCCACTCAAAAGCATCTACTTCTCAAAAGGATACAAATCCAACATGGGATGAGCTTCCTACAACTTCCGACGTCGATGATAACGAACGATGTCTTGTGGGCTTTGAAGAAGAAAATGAGGTAAGTTCTAAACCCTCCACTTCTTATGATAATGTATTACAAGATGATTATAGTGATTTGCAAAATGATTTTGATGAGCTTCAAAATGAATTCCAAAGTTTACTTGTTAAATACACAAATTTGAAAAAGGAATTCAATATTTTAAAAATTGATAAGGATAATTTATTTTCCTCTTATGAATCACTTTCATGTGATCACACCACCACACTTGACAAGGTTAGAAACCTTGAAAAAGAAAATAGTACTCTTGTTAAGGATATTAATTGCATGAAAAATGATTTATCAAAATCCAACTTGAGTACCGATAAAATGACCAATATTATTGATGTTCATAGTTGTGATAATTTGAAACAAGGACTTGATCATAAGCCTAGTGTTGTTAATTATGTGAAAAGAAATCAAGTCCTATGCATGTTGGTCATTATGCTCCCAAAATTACTACTTGTTTTTATTGTGGTAAAACGGGTCACACGGTTAATACTTGTCGGGCTAGAAATAGCTCTAATTATTATTGGAGACCTAAAAGTCTCAAAGCTAATTCAAAGGACCCAAACACTTGAGGGTACCACAAAACAATGTCATATTAGGTACCCGACGGAATAATAATCGAGGAAAATACATACCGCTAAAAAGACATCAAATGACCATCTCATTTGATCAAAGAAGAAGACACCACCAAAATGAATTTCCAAGAAGGAAATATTATCAACAAAGGAAAGGATATAATCCTTGGAGATGGAGTAATCGGAGAATCCACCATCAACATGAAGATTTTCAAAGGGGAAGATATCATCAACGATGGGAACGGCACAACCCATGGAAATGGCGTAATTGGTAACCCGTATCTCCCCATTTAAATATGCATTTTATTTTGTTATTATGCATGCTTTTATTTATGTCTTAATTGCAAATGAGTTTTCAAGTATTTATTTTTTAATTAAGGTCTTCAATATATATTTGTGCTTTTAAAATATTTTTGAAAAAGAAGACCTTATATGATGTTTTTAAAACTCTTGTGCTTTTGTATACTAAAGTGTGTTATCATCTCTTATGGATTTTTATGGCATGAGCTTACTTGTGATATCTCTAAGTCTACACTTTTATCATTATGATTTGTGCTTTAGATTTGTTTTAAGAATTGTGTAGGATTTACATATTTTCACAAATGGCCATTTACATCATTATTTGTCAAGAAAGGCATTAATTATCGAGGTACGTTTACTTGTGTTATTCTTACTTTTATAAACTCGATATATGTATTGCCATGTGCCTATGTGCTTGTTTTTCATAGTATTTCATACAAGTGCCATTAAGAAGATTTTTTGAAAGGCACTATTCGATAATTGATTGCACATATTTGCTTTGTCAACTCTTGTTCAAATACTTATTTTAAATGAGGTCTCAACTATATGCTTTGTCGGTGGCTTCTCATCCGACTCAACTTCTTCGGGCGGTTTTTGCGCTTTTTGCTTGACTTACTTTCTCAAGCGTCTTGGATTTTATCACGAAGCCCTCCAATAACTTGAGATTGGTTCGACCTTGAACCTTCCCGCAATCCTCCTTGGAAAGTAGACCCTTTTGATTCTTCAAAAGTTTCCTCTTCAACAGTTTGAAGTTGTCTTTCCTTCACGACTTAGTGTTGGATCGATTTCCTTCGAGATTTTGGCTTGAGGATTTTGCTTGAATAACTTGAGAATATTTTGCAGGTTACAGTATGAATATTGCTTGTTTGTTCGTGTTTCAGGTAATCAAGGTAACCTTTTCTCAAAGTGATTCCTCAGCCTTTTATAGTGAACTTTTCAAAAATCTGCCCGTTGAAGAGATAGGCTGATTTTCAAAAATCATTTGTGTTCGTTGGCTTGTCTTTTTTGGTCTTCAATCTTGAGATGTAGACCTTTCCTCGTATTAAATGAATTTCCAGCTTTTCCAGGTTCGACACGAGGTGCCAGTGCTTCCCATTGGTTTATTCCTTTTGCACGCTTCTCGGGATCGAGCACTTTAAGACATGGCACATGGAAGTATTACTTATTTAAGTAATTTTCTTGACTTTTGGGCAATGAGATATTTTTGATTAACTCCTCTTTGTACCGTTTGCCTTTTCCCCAGGTGACTTGAAATCGCTCCAATGATTGAAAGACTCATCTGTCACTTCAACTTGACTTGGCTTCTTGGGTTGACTTAATCGACTCTTCTCACAATGTTGTTTCCCGGTCGATACTCCTTGATCAAGTCCTTGGTCTTCTTTCATGGCCATACTCGGTTGTTCCTCATCGGAGTCTTCTCTTCACATCTTCAGTTGACTTCTTGCATTTCCAGGCATAGCTGACTTGACTCAGCTTATACAGCCCTATCTATTACAATAAGAATTACAAGGAAAATGGGGTGCCAACTTTCTAGTCTAAGTTTTACATGGAATTCATCAAAATCTAAGCAATAAATTTCCCAACAATTTCCCCCTTTTTGATGATGCCAAAACTTAACAAAATTACCTAAAAAGTAAATAGCAGAGATACATGTCTGACAATGCAGAAACAAATAATGCATGTGTTGAATAGATTGTTTTATTGATCATATCATTCTTGTTCTTTACACAGCTGTTTACAATGTGTATCAGAGCAATCAGAGCATACTTATACATTACAGATTTTTCATTGAATGTACAGAAGACTTATATACATATGCATTTACAAAAGTAAAATACATGAAGGGGTTAGCAGCAACACTTCATCGTCTTCGCTGCTTCTTTCTTTCTTCTTCAGCTCCGTCTTCGTCAGCTCTCTTTCTCTTCTTTTCTTCTCCAGCTGCTTTCTTCTTTTCGTAGGCTCTCTTGGCAACTTCATCTTTCCTTTTTCTTTTCTGTCTTTCTTGCCACAATTTGAGTTTCTCTCTTATTTTCTTCTTCGATTCTTTTGACATACTCAAGATTTTCCCTCTCCACTTCCAGATTGGCTATAGCATCATATCCGGCTCGGTAGATCATTCCTTTCTTGCCGGATCTACATATTCAATATTTTGGGTAGAGGTCCGGGTATAAAACCTCCACCTCCACCACTTCTTCCTTCTCTTCTCGGGCGTATATTGTATCAAGTCTTCTTCTTACCACCAGAGGATCTAGTAAGAGTGCTTTGCCTATCGCCTTCTTCGCACATCTTGATCCTTTCTCCCAGTACAAGTCCCAGGTTTGGGCTATGGACATGTTTTTGAAATATCCTTCGAACTCGAGCGTTTTGAATTCTTCAACAGATCTTGGCTCTTGTCCGTCATCTGGAATGGCATCTGTATCTTTTCTGCCGGAATGCCTCCAAATTGTTTCAGCATCTCTTCGACACGGACATCCATTCTGTTGTCAAAATCCTCCATTTCTGCTTCTACAATCTTTTTCTTATGAGACATAGGCACAACAGAGTGATAGAGTGGTAGAGTCACAGGAAGTTTGCTGATTAACGATGCTGTGACATGACTGTTGAGGGGTTTAAAGAAGCATTAAGGTCACATCCTTTGACCTTTCCCCCTCAACGACTTTTCCCTTTTCCTTCCTTTTCTCATCAGCTGTTTCTTTCTTCTCTACAACAAATGTCTCATTTCCCTTCTCAACAACCGTCTCCTTCAAACTCTTCAGGTATTCATCTTCCTCCTTTTTGGCATCATCAAAGGAGAGAGGATCCCAGGAAACATCCCAGTGAGCATGAAGTCCAGTCGGCTGATAGTTGAATTCTGCTTGGAGTCGGTTGCGGCATAGGCCGTGAGGACGTAAATTCAGAACGGGTGGCCTTCGACTCAGTTGTAACTAGTTTCATTTCAGCCATGAAGAGGCTGAATTTGGCATTCATAGTCTCCTCAAGTCATAGAATTTTTTTCTTCTAAAACTTATGCAGCAGCTCCATTTCAGTTTTGTGAGAGGCATGCAACCTCTCAATGTACTCCTGCATTCTCTGTTTCATGTCAGCATTGTCTGCGCTTGAAACAAGCATCCTGTTATAGAGAGCCTTGAAGTAACAAACTTGTTCGAGACGCATTGCAGATTGCTGTTGACACCACTCCCTGATTCTTATCACTATCCCTCTCAAGTCGGCTGTGAGGGTAGCATCTCGATTGTCCAACCGCATATCCAATGAGGCCTGATGCCGTTCTATCCTCTCAATCTCCCCACAGATTTTCTTGAAGACTTCACGGATTTCAGTTATCACTTCCGATTCAGCTGGCGGCCATTCAACGTCAAAATCGAATTCTGCTGGCACAATGGAGTCAGTAGGGATGATGGGTTCTTCGCGTGCAGAGTACTTCTTTTGTTCTTTTGTAGTTTCTTCTTCTAGTGCAGGTAGCTCGATTGAAAATGGGAAGGTCTCTTCAAATGCATCGTCTCGTACATGTGAAATCGTACGAGAGGTCGTTTCATTTGCGGACTCCGGTAGCCTGCTTGTGATTGAAGTTGTGGTAGCCAGGGAAGTTGAATGTTTTGCCCGGTGATCGAGCCTCATTGTCTCAACAGCGTCTTGATCTCGATAGGTTTTTCCAATTGAGTAGATCGGTCTCCTGCCGCATCAACAGCGTCATCGAATGATGATGGAACCTGGGGGCTTGGTTCATCATCAAAGTTGAATGTTTGACGAGCAACTTTGAAACTTTGCCAAATGCTGTGGAAGAACATCCTCAGCTTGGTCCTTGGGATGTGTAATAGGAATGGACTCGGCTTCATCTTGAGATCCCTTAAAATGATATATCAGGGTTGTTTTGGGAATCATGAAGTGCACTAATATCCTTCTCAGATTCTTCAATGTGAACAGGATGGATGTTCTGCATTTCGTTCTCTTTACCCAGGGAAGTCTCAACCTCCATCGGGCCTTCAATACCTTTAGCAGTCTCAACTGCAGAAAGGCCTTCTACATTCCCTTCGACAGACACAGCTGTTTTAGGGTCTTAGACATTGGCATCCGACGAAGTCTCAACCCCTGGATTGCACTTTTAGTGCTCGAGTGTTAATTCCCGGGCATCTCCATCCCGTGCCTCATTGCAACAAAGTGTCCTCGGCTGCAAAGTGTTGGCACTTGGGTTGGGAAAGACTCAATTTGTCCGAGCCACTTTGGAAACTTGTTGTTTTTCTTTTTCTTTCTCTTTCTCCACTTCACCTCCTTCCTTCATAGTGGAGTCATCTGCGAGATCATCTTCGACCTTGCTGCAGTGGAGTGAAGTTTCCCCCTCACTCTGCTCCGGACTCCCAGCTGTTTCCATTGAGTGTTCAGTCGTGGGGGCAGGTGGTAAGACACCTTCAACAGGGGTTGGCTCAACTTGGGTGCCCAAGTTCCCAGTGTCATCGCCAAGTCCCTTAGATCCGTCATCTGAATGAACTGGAGAAGTGGTTGCAGCAATAACTGTGGCAATCTGCTGTACCACTCCCAACGGATCAATTTCCAGCTGAGATTTAGAAGACTCTCCAGGTCCTTCCCTCAGTTGTTGCTCATGCATCAATCTGGATTCCCGCATGGCTTGATGCATGTCCAACTTCTCCTTTGCAGCAGCAGGATCCATGTCCTCATCACTTCCCGAAAGCATATCAATGTGAGGATGAGTGTGATCACCGGTTCAGTGAAAGGACAAATCTTTGGCTTTCTCACGAGCTTGACTTCCTCTCGCTAATCTCACCTTTAATTTCTCTTTGAAGATTTGCAAGATATCCAGCAGATTATCTTCGTCAAATGCCTGAAGCACGGTGGTTAAACCTAGGAAATTCAGCAATTCTTCCTCTTCCTCAATGAATTCGGGACGTTCAAATGCACCTCGAGCGACTCGGCTTCCATGCTCGCCATTCACGCAGATTTACGCTGAATGATTTGGGTACCTTTGGAGAAACAATAATCACATCATCATCTTCATCCTTTTCTTGTCTTTGTGTTTCAGGAATGGATGGTAGCAAACTCTCTTTGCTCTTCACCTTCAAGAACATCGGGAGCAAGTGGAGACACAATTCGTTCGGTAGGAGATTCTACCGTGTCACGCCTCTTCTTCCTCGATTGTTCTATCCACACTGTGGGTCTTCTATGTGCCTCTCTGCGATCGTCCTCGGCGAGACTTGGTTGTTTCAACAACAACTCTCGAGATCGCACTTCTTCGAGTCTCGAGATTTTCTCAGTGAGTGGCGAGACTTGCGTTGGACGGAGGACTTAATCCCTTTGTCTCCCGCACCTCGGCGTTCGCAAAGAAGCGCGCCACCTCTTCCAGGTAGGTGTGTGAGTATTCTATCGTCGAAGAAAGGCTTTAAGTCCAGAATTTTCCAACATATCGCCATTTTCTTCTTAAGGGTTGCATCAGAACCTCGCTTAATCATGCCTTCAAATCCATTTGAGGAGCCTATGTGGATTTGCTTCGATTACTTGACGAAATCAGTCTTTGGTGCCATTTCTAGAGGATTTTACCGATTAAATCTTGATGAACTTGCTTTGAGAAAGGTAGGGTTTTCGAGAGAGAAAAAAAGCGGCTTTCGTATGCTTGAAGATGAACAGTTTTTAAGTGTGAGAGAGGAAGTTTGAGGAATGAGTATATAAGGATTGTGAAAGGGCGTGTTTTTGGTTTTGAATTTTGATCGAGATCAACAGCTCAGTTAGCACGTCTCATTGCATTTAATTGCTCACATTTAATACGGCAAAGACATTTATATCTAATCATATGCTTCTTTGTCTGACTTTTGATAGTACCCGTCATAATTACTCGCATCATCCTTAAAAACATTCCCGCTTATTAAAAACATTTGCATTTTTGTCACTTAGCTCATAAATGACTTAGCTTACTACACAAATGACTCAACTCTTCTTCTCTCCGTTCGTATAGTGACTCACCTATCATCTAGCTCGTCTGAGATGACTTCCCGATACGGTGATTCACTTGGTGATTCATGAGACTCGTTCTATTTTTATCTTCTCACATTCCATCTCTTCTCATTGAGTCTTCGAGTATCAACTCACTCAATTAACCCTAGCTCATGCTTAAACTCTTCAAATCTTGATTCACATAAGGGTTTGGTGAATATGTCGCCTAATTGTTTATCGGTTGAGATGTATTCGAGAGTGATGTCTTTCTTTTCAACGTGATCTCTTATAATATGATATCGCGTCAATGTGCTTTGTTCTTGAATGCAACACAGGATTCTCGAGTGATTATAATAGCACTTGTGTTATCACACATAATTGGAATCTCTTTTTCTTCAATTTCATAATCTCTCGAGTTGTTGTCTCATCTATAAGACTTGGGCACAACAAGCGCCGCAGCCTATGTACTCTGCTTTAGTGTGGATGTGGCTATTGAGTTTTGCTTCTTGCTAAACCAGGGAAACCAATCTTTCCAAGCATTTGACATGTGCTTGAAGTACTCTTCCTGTCAACTCTACATCCAGCATAGTCAGTGTCTGAGTAACCCATGAGCTTGAATCCACCTTCCTTTGGATACCATAAGCCAACTTCTTGGCATCCTTTCAAATATCTTAGGATTCTCTTAGTCTGAGTCATATGGCTTTCTTTTGGAGCAGATTGGTATCTTGCACATACACCTTTCGCAAAGGTGATGTCCGGCCCGCTTTGTTAAATAGAGCGTTGATCCAATAAGTGCTATGTATCTTGTTTGATCTACAACTTTACCATCTGCATCCATGTCCATCTTGACTGATGTATTCATTGGTATTTTCACAGAAGACTTCTCTTCCATACCAAATTTCTTCATTAAATCTCTGGTGTACTTTGTTTGACTTATGAAGGTTCCATCCTTCAAGTTGTTTAACTTGAAGTCCTAAGAAAAATGTCACTCTTCCATCATGCTCATTTCAAATTTACCTTGCATGAGATTTGAGAACTTATCACACAGCTCTTTGTTTGTGGATCCAAAAATGATATCATCCACATATATTTGAACAAGCAGTATACTCTCTCCATCTTGAATTCTGAAGAGTGTTCTGTCTACTTTGCCTTTGGTGAATCCATTGTCAGTCAGAAATTGAGACAATGTGTCATACCATGCTCTTGGTGCTTGTTTCAATCCATATAGAGCTTTCTTGAGCTTGCACACCTTATCTCCAATGGTCTTCTCCTCAAAGCCTGAAGGTTGCTCAACATAGGCTTCTTCTTCCAGCAATCTATTTAAGAATGCACTTTTCACACCCATTTGATACACAATGAAGTTTTTGTGAGTAACATCGGCAAAAAACATCCTTATTGCTTCGAATCTTGCAACAGGAGCAAATGTTTCATCAAAATCTATTTCCTCTTCTTGGAAATAGCTTTGGCTACCAATCTTGCTTTCTTTCTTACCACAGAACCTTCTTCATTCATCTTGTTTCTGAAAACCCATTTTGTGCCAATAACATTTTGATAGGTTGGTCTCTGCACCAATTCTCATACTTTGTTCCTTTCAAATTGATTCAGCTCTTCCTGCATGGCTTGAATCCAATGTGTGTCATCCAATGCTTGGGACACATCTTTTGGCTCTATTTGGGAAATAAAACAAGTGAACATTGCTTCTTGTTGAGCTCGGATCGGTTCTTACACCATCTCTCACATTTCAATGGCTAGCTCGGTGGATGGTCTCTCGGCCATCTCACATCGAGTTGAGTAAATCTCTTTGGGTTCGATCCTCTCTTCTTTGTGTTGTCTTGGCTTTGACTCTTTCATTTTTTCATTGCAGATTTTCCAGTTGTCTTTGAGACTCGGCCGTCTCATCTTCATCTTGATTGATTACTCGACTTGACTTCAACATAGGGACTCTTCTCGCATAGTTGGTTGATTGACTTATCGCCTAACTCTTCAAAGTCTTCTCCATTTACATTAGGTTCATCAAAAACCACATGAATAGACTCTTCGTGACCATAGTCTTCTTGTTCATCACTCTATAGGCTTTACTTTCACCGAGTATCCCAAAAAGATACCTTCATCACTTTAGCATCAAAAGCCTTTAGATTGTCCTTGCCATTGTTGTGGATATAGCATTTACATCCAAATATTCTGAAATATGCAACATTTGGCTTTCTCCTGCCCGCATTTCATAGGGAGTCTTTGTCGGTTGTCTATTGATCATGCATCTATTTTGAGTATAGCATGCGTATTGATGGCTTCAACTCAAAACCTTTTAGGCAGCCGACTTGACTAACATGGTCGTTGCGGCTTACTTGAGAGTTCTGTTTTCTTCTTTCCTACTCCATTCTCATTGTGGAGTCCTTTGCTGCAGATAATTCATGAGCAATGCCATTTTCAACACAATCATCGAGTTATTATCCCATTGACAAACTCGGTTCCTCTCGTCAGACCTTATCTTTATAATGGTTTGACTCTTCTCATTTTGAACTCTTCTCATCAGCTGAGGTAACTTCTGCAAGGTTTCATTCTTTTTGCACATGAAGATTGTCCATGTATATCTTGAATAATCATCCACCACCACTAAGGTGTATTTCTTTCCACTTATACTAGTGGCTCAATGGACCAAATAAATCCATATGCAAATGGATGTAATATTCTTGTTGAAGATGGACTTGACTTCTCTTTGAATGATGATTTTATCGCTTACCCATCGGCATGCATCACAAACACTTTCCTTTTTGTACACCGAGTCTGAGTGCAGCGGTCCTTCTACAAGATGACTCCTTGCAAGCTTGTTAATTGCCTTGAAGTTCAAATGACTCACTTCTTGTGCCACAACCAACTTGATTCGTCTTTTTGCTATGAGACAGTGCTTGGTGTGGCGATCGACCAATCTACCACATACATGCTCTTCATGCGGATCCTTGCAACACTATTTCATTTGATTCGATGTCTTTAATTTGGCACACTCTATGTTGAATCCAACATTATAGCCTTTGTCACGAGTTGGTCGATCTTAATGAGTTGAAGTTGAGACCTTCAACATATGCAACATATGTGATTTTTAATCCATTTTTCTTGATGGATCTAGTGCCTCTTATTTTCCCTAGAGCTTCATTTCCTCCAAATATGACTTTTGCGCCTCTAATCTCATTGAATTTTGACAGATTTTTCTTGTTTCTGTCATATATGTCCGGAAATGACCACTATCCATGTACCCGGTTCCTTGGCACTCAATTTGTTCCTTGAACTGCAATCAAGGAAATTAGTTTTTAGGTACCCATTCTTGCCTGGGTCCGAAGGGTTAGTGTTGTAAGATGATACAACCAACATATAGCCAAATGATCGACTCTAAGAGGTTGCCATCTATCCGTGCCATAATCATAACTTACTTTGGCAAATTGCTTGGGGTTTTTAGGTTCATACAATCTGTCTCTTTTGTCTGTATGCTGTGTGTGTGATTTAGCAATTGCATTCTTTGGGTAGTTGTGATATTTCGAGAGTGCGTGCCTGGGTGAATAAGTGTGCCGATGATAGCTCTTTTGCCTTTGGAATGGCCTTTCTTTGAGTTCTAGGCCTTTGCCATTTGGGCTTATATTCCATAGGTCTTTGCTGATATTTCACATTATTCCAATCAGCTTGGCTTGGGTAGTTTCTACCATTCCCATCATATGTGTTTCTTTGATAAAACTTCTAGGGTTTTTGGTAGCTCTGTTTATTCTTCACAAGTATTTTCTATTTGGAGTTTGCTGAGGAACTTTGCTGGATTTCTTCTCAGTTGTCCTCTCAAAGATACTCAATCAAGTTGTTTCTCTTTTCCTTTATATCCAAGGCCAGTTTGTTTGTGATTGTGCTTTGAAGTGAATGTGGGTGCAACATTTGGTGTCTTGGATTTTTGAGATGCTTCATTACTTGAAGATCCTTTTTCCAAAATCACTCTGGGAGTTTGACTATGCACAAATGAATTGAATCCTATGCCTGTCTTATATCCACACTCTTTTTGGCTCATAATAAGGTCATCCAATAATTTAGATGCCTTTGTAAATGACGCAATCACATTTTTGAGATCATTTTCCCTGTTTTCTATAGCATCTATCTCTTCTATTAGTTTAGCATTCTCAGTCTTCAGCTCTTTGTTCTCATCAGCTATGTGACTCAGAGTACTCAGCTCCTTAGTCAGCTGTGAGTTTTGGCTTTTGAACTGGTTGTTTTCCTCGTTTAATAGTGTGTGTGAGGATTTAATGTGCTCAAAATCTTTCATCATTTTGCCTAGTGAATCATAAAGATCAGTGGGTGATGAAGTGTGTGTGTCACAATCACTATCACTAGAACCGAGTGAGATGAGTTAGAGTGTACCTCATCTTCTTGGTCGAGTTGATCTTGTTCTTTAGCCATTAAACAGGATCATTGCTTCTTCTTGAGAATCACTTGAGTAGTCGGCTTCACTACTCTCGAGTCCATTGCTTCTTTGGACTTAGTTGTCTCAGCGATCTCTGCAGCTAACATGACCTTTTTCTTTTCTTGTCTTCTTTCTCTCAAGACTCTTATTTCTTCTTCATCTGTATTTATTGACTACGAGGATATGGGCGATCAATGGCAAAGTGTCACGATTGTCTCTGATTCCAACACAAGTTCTCGGCTCTTTGATAAACTCTTTCCGTTCTTGGGTTATCGGCTCTACGATATTCAAACTTTTGATGCTCGAGTTCTCTTGGGAGGCATATCTTCCATTGACTTGGATGGAGTGAATGTCTCTGGAGGATTCACCATTGTTTCTTTTATAGTTCTTATTGAAGAACTTGTTGAATCTTTTAACCATAAGGGCAATCTCTTCCTGGTCAATGGCTTCCTTGACTTGACTCTCTTCCCATCCTTGACTATAAGTGCGGTTTGTTTTGGGTACACTGTTGTCTCCTCTTGATCCTTTCTTCTCAAAGACAAATTCATAAGCCTTGAGGTCCGAGAATAACTCATGATTGGATGTTTTTATAGATCCATAGAGTGCCTTAGAGCCATAGTCTTCATTTCCCATTCATTTGGGAGGCTTCTTAGAATCTCCATACACATCTCCTTTTGTGTGTATTCCTTTTCAATCTTTGAGAGCTCATTTGTAATTTCGGTGAATCTAGCATCCGGTGATCCATTGTCTCACTGCAAGCATTTTAAAGTTTTCAAACTTTTGAACAACAACAAATAATTTGTTTTCTTTAATTTTCTCACGATCCTTCACAAATTAAAGTTAATTTATTCAGATTTCTTTTGTTGTTTTGCATGACTTGACTTTATTAAACATTGCTTTGTCCGAGTTTTGTAGAGAATATCCTTGCCCACAATGTCCAAGTTGTATCTCTTTCTGTCATCATTGGTCCATTCGGTCCTTGGTTTTTCAACTAAAGTTTGGTCTTGCTTCGACCCACAACTTCTTTCTCCTTGTTGCGGTTGCTTCTTCTTCTTGGTGTGTTCACTTTCAATATTTGGTGGCCCATCCTCTATCACTAGCCACATTTCATCATGTAAAGCGAGATAGATGAGCCTTCATACGAATATTCGGTCATCAAACTCCTCAATAGTGAAAATAGGAATGCGTGTCAAATTTTCTTCCATGATAATAACTTTCTTTGAATAGAAATAGCTTTTGAATGAACAAGTGTTAAAAAGATCTTTGAAAGATTGGAGATCTAGTTCAAGAACCGGTGCGGAAGGCTCAATAAACCAACCGCTCGATACCACTTGTAGGTCCCCGAGGGGTGTGAGTAAGGTTTAGAAGGGGGTTGAATAAACCTTACCAACTTTTTCGATTTTAGTCCTTTTAAAATATTACGAGTTAATTACACGGCTAAGTCCTTGATGGATAGCTAAGTTAGTTAATCGCCAGAGTTAGCCACTCAATGACTCGAAAGAGTTTGTTGATAGAATAACTCAATTTGTTTAGACTAAACCTTAACTAGGTTGTGATGGGATTTTCAACGGAAGATTTAACACCCTTAAATTTAATTTAACTTAGTTCTAATACTTGATTTTAGCACTTTGTTAATTATCGAGTTGGATAGAAAACTATCGCAGATATAAAGTGATATGTAGAAATAAAATGTTGAAATGTAAATGACACAATAATTTTTATAGAGGTTCGAAGATGGGATAATTCTTCTACTCCTCTCTTCTCCAACTCCTGGAGGAATCCACTAAGTAATGATCAATTTACAAAGTGGTTATCAATCCGATACAAGTCTTGGTCACACCGGTGACTTGATCCTTTGGGACTCGATTGGAGATGCCTTGATCACTCAATCGGCTTCTCGTCCGACTCGGCTTCTTCACGGGCGTGCCTTGTTACTTGACTTACTTTCTCAAGCGTCTTGGATTTGATCACGAAGCCCTCCAATAACTTGAGATTGATTCGACCTTGAACCTTCCTACAATCCTCCATGGAAAGTAGACCCTTTTTATTCTTCAAAAGTTTCCTCTTCAACAGTTTGAAGTTGTCTTTCCTTCACAACTTAGTGTTGGATCGATTTCCTTCGAGATTTTGGCTTGAGGATTTTGCTTAAATAACTTGAGAATATTTTGCAGGTTACAATAAGAATATTGCTTGTTTGTTCGTGTTTCAGGTAATCAAGGTAACCTTTTCTCAAAGTGATTCCTCAGCCTTTTATAGTGAACTTTTTAAAAATCTGCCCGTTGAAGAGATAGGCTGATTTTCAAAAATCACTTGTGATCGTTGGCTTGTCTTTTCTTTGGTCTTCAATCTTGAGATGTAGACCTTTCCTCGTATTAAATGAATGTCCAGCTTTTCAGGTTCTGACACGAGGTGTAGTGCTTCCCATTGGTTTATTCCTTTTGCACGCTTCTGGGACTGAGCACTTTAAGACATGGCAACATGGAAGTATTACTTATTTTAAGTAATGTTCTTGACTTTTGTGCAACGGATTCTTTTCAGTTAACTCCTCTTTGCAGCTGCCTTTTCCCCAGGTGACTTGAGTCTGCTACAATGATTGAAAGACTCATCTGTCACTTCAACTTGACTTGGCTTCTTGGGTTGACTTAACTGACTGTTCTCACAGCTGTCTCACAGCTGATACTCCTTCAGTCAAGTCCTTGGTCTTCTTTCTTAGCCATACTTTGTTCCTCGTGAGTCTTCTCTTCACATCTTGATTGACTTCTTGCATTTCGGTATAGGCTGACTTGACTCGGCTTATACACCCTATCTATTACAATAAGAATTACATGGAAAATGGGGTGTCAACTTTCTAGTCTAAGTTTTACATGGCATTCATCATAATCTAAGCAATAAATTTTCCAACAGTAAGGGTGATCAATACCACTTGAGCAACATTAGGCTTGTGGTGGGGCCCAACTGATATTAATAAAAAAGTAAAATACAATACATCAACTCAAAAACAAACCTATAAATAATTACCATTCATATAATAAAGTAGCTCAACACGATAATGATGAAGATTAGTCATTCTTTCGATTCTACGCCTTGGCCCTAAATCCAAAAAGAGATAAATACATACACAAGAGACCGCAAAATTCGAGTTTAAGTTTATAATGGAGCAAAAAAAAACGTACATAATTTCGTGAAAGTGACAAAAATGATCAAGAGCTCAAGACTCTAAGATTTTTTAAGGTTCACAAATGGGAGGAAGAAAATAAGAATAAAGGAATTGGAGGCTCTATTTTTATATTGTAAGGTATTTAAGAATGGTATTTTCCCCTATTTTCTGTAATTTCTATCTTTCGTTATAAGATTAATTACCAAAATACCCCAGAAGTTTTCCAAAATTTTAGGAGGGCAGTGACCCCCTTGACTCCAACCATCTTCGTCCTGAGTGTTGCACAATTTATGGCGTAAAACCGTTAACATTTTCAAATGTCGCAGGCTTTGGTACAATGTTGGAGTAAGTTTTGGCTACAAATTGAAGATATAACACTATGTTGGAGATGTTCTTAGTAGGTCTAAAAATTAATTTTAAAAATAAAAGAAATTATATCTCTGATATATATATTTAAAAGAAATACATTTTCAAAATCTTAAATAAAAAATTGAAAGAATGTGATTTAAAAATGAAACAAACCCGAACTAATCAATAACAATTCATAGGAGCTAGAGTTGGTGGTTAGAGATGTTAAAAGGGTCGCGGCCTGTTGACCCGGACCGTTTAAACCGGAAAAAAAGAGAGTTAGGGCTGAATTAGTTTGCCCCATTTAAATCAGAGCCTTTTTGGCCCGAACCGTTTAAACCGAAGCCGTTAGGGCTAACCCGAAAAGGTTAACCGGCTAGCTAGCCAGTTAGCCCGCTATTTTTATTTTTAAAAATAAATATAATTCTAATATTATTATATCTACTTTTATTACCAACTATTACTAGTAAATTTATTTTTTCAAATTCGCATCTCCTCATTTTTAAGTTTAACTTTATTAAAGTGAAAAGCTTTTTTTTATTTGTTTTATTTATTGCTTAATTTAGTTTTCCATTTTTATTCTAAATAAGAAAATGTCACATGGTCTTATTAGATTATTTAGGATATAAATTATATTTCTAAATAGTGCTAAATCTAATTTTATAATTTTATTAATGCAATGTAATTATAAACATGCATGACTTTTTTTAAGATTAACTTTAAATGTTAAACTTAAATGTTACATATGATCAAGTTTGAAATTTTAAATTTAAATATATAATTTTTAATTTTTTGACTATAGCCCGATAGTGGCTCGTTTAGCCCGAAGCCTGCTAGGGCTAGCCCTATAGGGCTACGGCCAACCCGTTTAACATCTCTATTGGTGGTGATATGTCAGTGCAATCGACTCAACTAGCGACTTACATAGTTTGTGCCAGGGGTGTTAATTTTGAACCCACACGCAAACCTAACACAAAATTAACGGTATAGGTCTAGATTTCATGTGTCTGTGTTGAAATCGAGATGAACCCAGATAACCAGTCAACTAAAAGTGGGTATGGGTCAACTTTCACGACATATTTAACCCGTCTAACCCGTTTATAAATTTAAAACAAAACAAAGTAAATAATTAATTGTGAGAAAAAAAACAAAAAACAAGACATATCCTTAAAACTTAAATGCTAAAACTTCCTTAATTATGTATGTTGTTATTATTTTGCATATTTTTTGTATATTGTCCTCCAAATATGATTAGTATGTTATGTTATTTATGTAATTATCTTAATAATTTCTTTTTGTATGTCGTGAATTATGATATTTTTATTGATTGAATAGTGTGTCATAGTGCTTGATTTTAAAAAAAATAAATTTATTTAGTTGAAACTATTAAATGCACAGAAAAATAATTTTCTTAAACGGGTTAAACAGGTAGGGTCCGGGTTACCTGTGAAATAAATAGGTCGAGTTCAAATTCAAAATTTTGACACGAATAATTAAACAGTCATGTTCGGGTTGACTAATTCAGACCAAAGAACCAACAAATTCAGACCCAACCCAAATTGACACTCCTAGTTTCTACTCGTTCACGGTGGCCTGTGGATCTGTAAAAGTAATTAATTTAAGCTATTATGAAATTTATGCGTAATCTTTTATCTTTATGGTGTCTGATAAGATATTTTGATTTAATAGTTAAATGTCACATGTATAAAATAATTTTATTATTTTATATACGATATTAATTTAATATATTGAAATACGATATAACACACCATAAAAAACAAGGGATTTGAACTGAAATTTTTCATTTAAATGATAGCACTTTTAAGGAATTTGTAAGATGCTGCAGTGATGCACCAAGGAAGAAATCTAATGTGTGGAAGAACAATAGGTTGAGGCATGAGCGTAGCCAGGATTTTTGGCCAGTGCGATCGAAAAAATTTCGTCTTGACTGGACGATTATCAAGCTGAAATTTTAAAAAAAAATAAAATAAGAAAATATTTCAATAAAAAAAGCAAATATAAAGGTCGTACCTTTAGCAATTCTTTGCCAATTTCATACTCTCCAATTTCGGTTTATCTTAAATGAACTTTTGGAAAAGTGACTTATCCAAAATCCAATGCTAAATAAACAATGAAACAACTATTATTATTATTATGAAAAATTAACTTTTAGATCCAAACGTTTATTGGGTGTTCCCAAAAAGTTGTATATTATCAAGTTTGGAGCATTGATGCCTTAGTGGGCGGATGATTTTTAATTCTTTTGGCCTTTTAAATGTTATCTTAATTTTTCTATAGGTGAATTTTCGGTGTGGTCCAACTCAAATTTAACGGGTCACTCCGAGTTCCGGTGCGGTCCAACCCAAATTTACTAAAGGCAATTACGGAAATCCGGTGCGGTCTGTCGACCTTTTCGGCCTCATGTGGCTTCGCCAATGGGTTGAGGGCCCCTCGTTTAAATTTTAGCCTTGCACGCAGGCGTGTTCCACTGGAATTCCAATCGGGAACATCGTTTTCGGTGAGGACCCTACAAAAATGAAAACGATTTGAGTAGAAAGCGCAGGTAAATAGGAAATGGGCAGGTTGGCCCCCCGGCCGTTGACTTGACCTCATCGAGCCAAGTCTTAAAATTGGGTCGGTTTTGGTCGGGCCAAAATTTTGCCGTGTCGCCTTTTCTGTGGCCCAATCCAACCATCAACATTGTTTATATATATTTTTCGTAGGGTCTGTCTGGCTTCAGGTCGTTTGGGTTGGGCCAAAGTAGGTCCGATCTTTTTCGGGCCTAAAAGTTAGATTTGTCTAATGGGTTGGGCCTATATGGCCCGTCGTGCTGAAGGGAGAATGTTGGCTAAATCGGGCTGAAATTATTCAGAGCACATGCTTTAATTAATAATACAAGTAAACTTGTATCTAGCTCACTAGGCCGACCCCGCTTTTGGGATCATATGGCCCGAGCCAAGTAGGCCAGATTCCTTTCGAGCATATGAAAATGTAGCCCAGCTCGGCTCCTATCATCATAACGGTCGGATTGGGCTATTTTTTGCCTCTGCTAAAAATAAAGTCCAGACCAGCCTAGTTATATATGCAGGATGGCCGAGCCAGTTTTGTCAACTCTAGATTTGATGAGTTATATATATATGGATATGATCTCGTGAAACAACCCCTTACCCTGAGATTGCAAGGACTAATCACAACTGCTCACATTAAATAATGATGGTTGAGATTAGATTGAACAATTAGATTAAATATTTAGTTTAATCACAAAAAGGGTAACACTGTAAAATTACAATAAATTATAACCTCCTCACCATTAATTACGGGTAGATAAAAATAGAAATAAATCAAACAATATCAATCATGCTCCATACATATATCAATCCCATGAAAATTGCTATTAATTCCTCTCTCTCTCTCATAATTCCACCATTCTGAGAACATAATTATTGTAACTCTAATACATATTTAGAATAAATATACTGCATAGATAGTTACCATACACTGCATAGTTAGTTGTTGCTTAATGCATGCATGGTTATAATATACTGCATAGTCATATTTTATTTGGTACATAGATAGTAATGAGATAATATTGTTAAGTTTATTGTTGTTTGATGCATATATAGTTATGAGGCAACACATAGTTAGTTATTGTTTGATGCATATATAATTATGAGACAATTCGTAGTTAGTTATCAGTTGATGCATAATTATTAATTGTTTGATACATATATAGTTGCAACACAATGCATAATTAGTTATTGAATGATGCTAAATTGCATATTTAGAATACATATATTGCTTATATTGTGGAAATTTTCTGCATAATTATGTTCTTTGGTGCATACGTAAACGGGGCATATTGCATATTCGATATGATGCATATGTAAAATAAACTTAATAGCGGAAGTTTTCATATAAGATATCCAATCCCTTAAATCACGTAAGTGAACAATCACGTTTCTAAGAAAACTGTCAAATAATGAAAGTTCTAAAATGCCCTTAATGAAGGAAAATAAATAATTAAAATTTCGAAATAATCTAATCCATTGGTTTCGACAAATAAATGGTTGGAATTGCTCCACAATGTCTTACACAAAGACCCATGCTTCATTTGATCCAATCTCTATGTATATACATAGGGATGGGATCTCGTGTGCGACTTTTTACCGTGTGGCGGTGTGGATTGATCCCATCCGTCTCACATTTTTTCAATTGTCCGATTTATCAATTAATTAATAGGTGTAAATGGCATAATAGTAACTAGCAAAATGCCATAAATCACGCCCCTACAATCAATGTATTGATTAATATAACGTTTCCATTACTCAAATTGTGCACCATTCTGAATTGTATAACATTTAATAATTGACTGTACACCATTTTATATCTAACAGTGCATCATTGTATAACTAATTGTACATCATCTAAAGGAACTATAAAGACAAAATGGAGTAACCGTCTTCCCATTTAATAACTTAACTGTGCACCATTTTATATCTAACAGTGCATCATTGTATAACTAATAGTACATCATCTAAAAATTCTATAAAGACAAAATGGTGTAACCACCTTCCCATAATGACGCCCTACAATCATTGATGCGATAAAGATCACGTTTCCATAACTGAATTATGCATCATTTTAATAGCTAAACTGTGCACCATTTTAATAGCTGAACTGTGCACTATTTAATAACTGAATGTGCACCATTTATATCTAACAGTGCATCATTGTATAACTAATTGTACATCATCTAAAGGAACTATAAAGACAAAATAGTATAACCATCTTCCCATTTAATAACTTAACTGTGCACCATTTTATATCTAACAGTGCATCATTGTATAACTAATTGTACATCATCTAAAAACCATATAAAGACGAAATGGTGTAACCACCTTCCCATAATGACGCCCTACAATCATGGATGTGATAAAGATCATGTTTCCATAACTGAATTATGCACCATTTTAATAGTTGAACTGTGCACCATTTAATAACTGATTGTGCACCATTTTATATCTAACAGTGCATCATTGTATAACTAATTGTACATCATTGTGAGTAAACCACAATTGAATGAAAAGCGAGAACAATCATAAAATCAAATCCCATAAAAATCGTTGGGACTGAATGATGTACAATTAGTTATACAATGATGTACTGTTAGATATAAAATGGTGTACAATCAATTATTAAATGGTGTACAGTTCAGTTATTAAAATGGTGCACAATTCAGTTATGGAAACGTGATATTAATCAATCCCTTGATTGTAGGGGAGTGATTTATGACATTTTTCTAGTTACACCTATTAATTAATTGATAAATCAGTTATTTTGAATAGCAATTTGGACCATTGAATAAAAATTATGGATGGATTGGATTAATTCATACTGCCACACGATAAGCCCCCACCACATTTGATCATATCCCTATATATATATATGCATATATTGAGTATATAAGGTTCATTTGGCTCTCATAGTGGCAGTTTGATCTTATTATTAATTACTGATTGAGACTAAAAAAGAGTTATGATATGTTGTGTTGTAATTAAAGCATTCAATTTGGGTCAAATAAGTTGCAATGTCAATTCCTTACCCCATCCCCCCTCCAGAAAAAATGCAATTTCAATTATCAAAAATAAGAGTGAGTTATTTCAATATATATATATATATATATATATAATATAGTGAATGAATCTTATGAGACTAATTCCTAGGGTGAATCCGCAAGAATTAATCACAATATTTGATGATTATTGATTAGCAACCAAGATTAATCTGCAAAAATAAGTCTTAATTGCCTAAATTACTAATAAAAAGGAAAAATTTGTAAAGTGAGTAGATATTGATAATACACAATAATTGGGATCGTTTCAATTAGTTTTTTCAAGATATCTCAATTGATTGTATTCCTTGACAGTTGCCTCAATGGCGAAAAGGTAGCAGAAAATAGAAATAGATGTAGATAGAATTCTACACCGTCATTCTTCTTCATCGGTCTTCAAATTCTTTTACTAAGTACACACTCAAAAAATACTAAATATTCATTAAGCATATATTATATATGCACACACAAATATAACCAAAAAATATTCACCTTAATATACATTAAGTCAATATTATCTTTGAACATCAGCGCTTGTAAATAAGTCACTGGTCATTACAAATTAGGGAATAAGAATTAAATAAATATATTTAAAACCAACATTACTTTGAAATTACTAAATAAGCACTGAACGAATACTAAATATGCATAGTTTGTATTCTAAATATGCACATAAAAACTCACTCTAAACGAATAATAAAATTTGCCATCATGAATAATTATCCAAATAACTTGCTTTGAAACCTAATTAAGTACGCAATAAGAAGAAACTAAACATGCATTGCAAAATTGAGAAAACAAAATTCAATTGAACCAAAACACATACAATAAAAAAGACAAATTTATTTCTCGTAACGGTAAAAGAAAACATAATCAATTGCAAGATGTCATGTGAAAAATATATTACAATATTGTCCTTCATAGCTTATCCAATCTAGGCCAAATTATATTACTACCCTTAATATCAATAAATTAAATTCATATCACCTAAATTCAAAGATGAAATCTTAGCCATTAAATATTACTTATCAAAGTCTGAGATTAGCCCTTTACGTACTTACTATAGGAATTGGTTCGCATTGGATCCAATTCTTATATAGGAATTGGTTCAAAGGAGACCAATTTCTTGGGGTAAGACATGAATTAATTTTGATCATTGATTGAAAGTTTTGGGTGGATGAGATTTTTCTACTATTTTTAGGTAATCAGTTTGTAACTGTCTCTTATTAAGAACAATATAGTGATTTTTCATTTCAATGATTTACTTATGAGTGATATGATTGTAACTGCATTATTTAATGGCGCGATTTTATGAGCAACTATTTCAAATTATTTTTTGTTTATTTGGGATCCAGCAGAGTTAGTGATTTTTTTGTTGCTTAGATAGCTCTTAGATAATTCATAGACTTATAGTTAGTTATCTTTTACTGCATTGTTTTATGACATATATTGGTAAAATGTAAAAATCATGAGGGTGGGTGGGGAGTTAACATAGTTAGTTTTCTTTTGATGCTTAGATAGATCTTCGACAATGCATAATTAGTTTTTTGTTACATAGTTTATGACACTTATTGCTTAGTTGGGTGTAATGTAGTGTATTTTGTTTTACACTTTATAGATAACTTCTCGACAATGCATAGTTAGTTGTTTTTGTTGCATAGTTTATTTTTTATTGTATAGATGGGTATATTATACTACATATTTCGTTTTTCTATTTGCATAGATATCTTTTAGACAATGCATGGTTAGTTGATTTTTGCTACATAGTTTTCAACTATACAACATCTTATAGTTATTTATGCATTATTCCCAATCTATTTATGCACCATCACCAACGTGAAAAATTACAGTATGAATTTGGTGAAGATACTAGTTTCGAATTCTCCACTGTTGCAACCTTCTATCGTGTTGCCCATTGGATTTTGTTCTGGAATGATTAAGTTGTTTCACCTTCAATACTATTCATGTTCTTCAACACAATTTTATTCACTGTAATTTTTCTTCGACTCATTAATGGTGTGAAAAGAATAAATCTGAATTTGGGATTTTGTGGCATTTTTTTAATGATTGACATGAGTAAAGAAAGTGGCAGATCTTGATTGATTATCTTTCCTATTTTGTAACCATTTTTGTAATGGGTAATTATCATTTAAGGATGATTTTACATTGTTATCCTTTATGTAATTAAATTAAATATTTATTGTAAATTTCGCTAATTTAGTCGCAATCAACCATTAATTTATGTGAATGGTTGATATCAGTCCATACGGTCTCACTGCAGGCATTGGTCTAATTAGACCCAATATCTATAAATATATACACCCCCCATTCCAAATATATAATCCACTTTCTATTTAATAATATTTTATTTCATTCTTTTACCATTATACTATTCATTAAATCAAATCAGGTAAATATTCGCATATTTCTAATTTCTAATACTTTTCTTAATTCGTGTGAAAAGCCAAATGGACTATATAATTGAACGGAGAGAGTATATATATATATATATATTATACTATATATATATAAATATGGATAGGATCTCGTGAGACAGCCCCTTACCGTGAGACCGTAAGGACTAATCATAACCGCTTCCATTAAATAATTGATGGATGAGATTAGAATAAATAAAATTTGATTAAATATCTAACTTAATCACAAAAAGGGTATCTAGTAAAATCATAATAAAATATAACTTCCTCACTATTAAATATGAGTAGATAAAAATGAATATAAATCAAACAATATATCAATCACAAAAAAATTGACATCAATCCCTCAATCAAATCTCTCTCTCTCTCTCTCTCTCTCTCTCTCTCTCTCTCTCTCTCTCTCTCTCTCTCTCTTTCTCTCTCTCTCTCTCATAGTTCCACCATTAACGCAGAATATAATTATTGTGATTGTAATGCATATTTAGAATAAATATACTGCATAGATATTTATCAGACACTGCATAGTTAGTTGTTGTTTAATGCATACATGGTTATAATATACTGCATAATCATATTTTATTTGGTGCATAGAAAGTAACGAGATAATATTAAGTTAATTGTTGTTTGATGCATATAGTTATGAGGCAAACACATAGTTAGTTGGTGTTTGATGCAATTATGAGACAATTCGTAGTTATGAGGCAAACACATAATTATGAGACAATTCGTAGTTAGTTATTATTTGATGCATAATTATTTATTGTTTGATGCATATATAAATGTAATACAATGCATAGTTAGTTATAAAATGATGTTAAATTGCATATTTAGAGTACATATATTGCTTATATTGTGGAAATTTAATGCATAATTATTTTTCATGTTGGTGCATACGTAAATAGAACATATTGCATATTTAGAATCAATATGATGCATATGTAATATAAACTTAATATTGGGAGTTTTCAAATCAGATATCCAATACATTAAATCACGGAAGTGAACTATTACGTTTCTAAAAAAAATTGCTAAATAATGAGAGTTCTAAAATACCCTTAATGAAGGGAAATAAATAATTAAATAACTAAAAATTTGAAATAATCTCATCCATTGGTTTTGACAAATAAATGGTTAGGATTGGTCCACACTGTCTTGCACATAGACCAGTGTCTCATTTGTTCGAATCTCTCTCTCTCTCTCTCTCTCTCTCTATATATATATATATATATATATATATATATATATATAGGGGAGGGTTATATAGGACCCCATATTATGTGAGTATGTAGGACCGAGATCAAGCCGTAAATAAATTGATGTCAATGGTGAGATTAATCCTGCTTATTTGCTGATAAATCATTCGAAACAGCCAAGGAGGGTACATTAGTCCATACAATAATAAATTATGGTAGCTAAATCTAGTAAATCCCACTAAAATAGGATGAGTTACAATCAAAGTCCACCAAAATGTTATTGAATTAAATCGTCCACTTCATTTCACCTTCTCCACCGTTCTTCTCAGAATCGAGATAGTCTCCCAATTCACTTTGAAAATTCGTCATTTGCATTTGAATCAAGAAAGAAAGGAATGGATGACACATATGAAGAAAGTTTCAATACTAATGAAGAACAAGGTAACACTTTTTCTTGCCTTCGAAATTATTTTCATTGTTCCTTTTGTTACTGAATCCCCTTAAAATTTCATTCGTAATTTTTCCTAAAATCAATGATTCGATCAATCATTTTCATTTATTTTGTAATTTTTACTTGACAATAGAATATGCTTATGCGTAATATTGCTTATGCCTTGAAAATAACATGCTTACAAATGTGAACTTCTTGGTAGTCCAGAAAAGGACATATCTTCATGCCATTATTTTTGTGTGTGTATGTTTACCCAGTGAGTTGCTTGTTCGTTATGATAAATGTGCTTTCAATTGCCTATAAATGTGCTTATGAGTACCACCATACTTTCGAACACCTAAAATTTAGTTCCTCGTCCATGTTTTTTTTCTTCATATTAACCCAGAAAAGTTGTTTATTCGTATCCATAATATTGCTTATTTGTGAATACTAATATGCTTATAAGTATGAGCATATAGCTGAAGCATGAAATTTAATTCTTCGTCCCCATTGTTTTATTTAAAAACGTATATGATATGATCGAAAATGCATTTTTTATGTGCTTGAAGTGCTTGTTGTCATGAATAAAACATGTTGCTCACATTTGTTCGGTGTTATAACCGATCAGGTTAATTGATCATTATTTAGGTTGTATGAATGAAATTATTTAATTACGACGCCGTTTGTTACAGTCTGTGCTTTGCTTATATATGAGTATAAAATTGCTTATAATAATTGACCATTATGCTAACGTATTTTCAAAATCTTGCTTATTTATTTATTTTGTTGAGACAATTGTAATTGCAAGTGTTCGCAAAGAACGGATTGAAATAACAACGGATTCGTCTCGAATTGGATACCGAGAATGTGATGAACATCTGACTCCAAAAGAAGGGATGAATTTTGATAGTGTCAAGAGCGGAATACAATTCTACTAGGATTATGGGCGTGCCATCGGATTTGATGTGAGAATTAGTACAACCAAACGCTTCCACATTGGTATAATACGCATGCAATACATAGTTTGCAGTCGCGAAGGGTTCAAAAAGGTTGGCAACTCATTTGGATCTCATGAAGAAGTAGAGTTAAATGATGATGAAGTCTCACAAGTGAGATACAGAAAACCGACAAGGGTGGGATGCAAGGCGCGTTGCGTGTTCCAAGCTTTTGAATCTGGTTCTTACGGTAAAAAGTTTTGAAATCCGGCACACGCATTCATTGATGCCCGGGGTGTACAGACACTTTCTAAAGGCGAATAGGAATTTAAATTTGGCTCACCAAAAATTCATCCTAGGATGTATAAAAGCAAACATTGGGCCAACGAAAACTTATCGACTGTATAAGGAGATGATTGGAGGTTATTTGAATGTAGGCGCACCGCCAATCGACTTTAAAAATTTTAAGAGAGAGTGAAAGCTTATGTGTGTGGAGCCGATGCACAACTTATTATAGATAAGTTTTTGAAAAAGATTGAAGTTTGTCCAAATATAGCATTCAACTATGACGTTGATGAAAGCGACCAACTTACACGATTATTTTGGTTGATCCAATGTGCAAGCAAAAGCTGAGAATGTTCGGGATGTTATATCTTTCGATGCAACATACAACACTACAGTGCACGAGGTGCAATCCCAAAGAATTCATGCTCCTTCCTCTTTTTTTAAATTAGTCCACAATAATGCATAACAAAAAAGAAAAGACATCTTACGAGTTGCTTTCATACTGCATAAGAAGATATATAATTTTACGAAGAAAATGACCATTTCGTTACAACATGTATTGATGTGTGGATATGCATACGAATTTAACATAACCTGCTTATATATTACTAGAATGTTGCTTATGTATAATAAACAAATTGCATGCGTTTGAACTTGAAAGAAATTTCTTATTTTGGGAAAAAAGAAGACTGCCTTGTCACAACAAACATAGGTACAAAATGGTTTTCCCGCCATTCACTGGTGTGGACAACCATAGAAGAGTGTTACGTTCGCGTCTGGGTTACTTCTGAAGGAAGATGAAGAATCGTATGTCTGGCTATTCGAAAATTTCTTAAAGGCAATGGGGCATGAGCCAACATACATAGTTACTGATCAAGATCCCGCAATGAAAAATGCTATTAAAAGGGTTTTCAAGAACAATATTCACCGACTATGTATGTGGCATATCATGGAAAAGGTTGGTGCGAAGGTGAGGCATACTTTGCTTAAGGACGAGGAATTCATGGAAAGATTGAATTGCATTGTTTGGAGTAACTACATCGAACCTCCAGAATTTGAGGAGATATGGGCACAGTTGATGAATGATTACCAGCTGACTTCGTATTCATGGTTCGCACATATGTTTGAAATCAGAAAATTGTGGATCCCCGTTTATTTTAAAAATGTGCAATTGAGCGGATTACTCAGAACCACGTCAAGATCGGAAAGTGCTAACAGCTGGTTCGGGAGTTTCACCAACCCACAAGTTAGTCTAGTGGAATTTTTCATGCACTACGATAGCGCTATAGAAGCTCAGAGACATGTCGTAGACAAACTGAACAACGAGATGGAATCCAGCTTGCCCAAATGCAAAACACAATTAGAAATTGAGAAACATGCATCGAGTTGTGTATACTAGAAACAGTGTTTTTTTGTGCGACAATGGCGAAATCGAATCATCTTGTTACAAGTGTGTGACAATGGAAAGCAACAACGGGAAATAGGAGTTTTTACGGTGGTTTCGTATATAAATGACGATGCGATGGAATGCAGTTGCAAAATGTTTCAGCGTATCGGGCTTGCATGTCGTCACATTTTCTCGTTACTAAAAGAGTCCGATAAAATCCCAGCCAAATATATTCACAACAGATGGACGAAAAATGCATCCATGCTACGGTGTCCAAACAATGATTCGTTGAACAATTTCGGATCATATATCTTTGTGTCACGATCTAATGATTTGGTCCGACATTCACTATTGTTTGATTCTATCAAATGATGACAAATCCAAGATTGAATCTGTCAAGGATCATAAAAGAACATAAAGAACAATTGCTTTGAAGGATCAACAAATCGATTCGATTCGGTGAACAAACAAACATTGATCAAAGGATTCGTTGGGACAAAACCCGATTAGGCATTGTAGTGTTGCCGCCAACACAGGCCAAAAATAAGGGAGCGGCGGTCAAGTCAAAAGCCGACTTTAGAGTCGAAGGAAAAAAGCAATAAAGCTTGGGCGAGAAAATGAAGAGGCGTTGTGGAAAATACGAGAGAAATGGGTTCGCACAATAGCGAACGTGCAACAAGTAGTTGATTTTTTTTTTTTGGAGTGCGGGTTTGAGGCGCTTATTAAAGCATTTGATCTTTGCTTATTTATTCATATTTTATCGCTTATTTTTTTAAGTTTATTTTAGATTCATATAAATATTGTGACTGCCTATTTAAATTTTTTTTACCTTGCACTTTGATTATTTACTAACAATATAAAATAACATGATATACGTGCTTACAAAGACATTAAAATCTGCTTGGACAAAGACATTTGAATCATTCTTAAACACATTTGAAATCTTGCTATGTAGTATGAGATACTTGATAAGTTATAATATTTGAAATAGTGCTAACAAGACAATTGATTTTAACGCTGCTTACGAAACATTTGTATACTTGAAAAAGTTAAAACATTCGAATATTGCTTACAGTGCAGTTGATTTCTGCTTACAGAGAAGAAGAACACTGCTTAAAAAATATTTGAAGTAATGCTAGAAACATTATAACATACCATGAAAATGATTGCTTACAATAGAGTAAAATTCTGCATATTTACCACTTGAATTCTGCTTACATAGGCACTAATCAAAAAACTTTCAAAACATCACTAAAAAGTACTTCAAAGACCAAGCAAGTTTACCGTGTCTGGAAAATCGCTAAAAAGTACTTCAAATATCAATAAAAAGTACAAACAAATAAAATATTTCGGATTGATCTTATTTCTTTTTGGCAAACTCCTTCACTCGTCCCATTATCGCCTCTCTAAGATCATTCATTGAATCTAAGCATATTGCAGCTGCGTACTTTCTACGCATCATCAAAAGTTGCACCTCGTCGTTTTTTCGGAGCCCGCTATCCCAGTTTGTAATCCCACCTCCCATATAGGTCTCCATATGGTGCATTGCAAAAATACAACAATCAACTTTGTTATCCTTGTCCCTCCAGGGCATGCACAAACGGGATGCAGTCGATTGTTGGATCGCACGAGCAATTGACGGGAACCCTTCGTCGATAGGTATTGCGAAAATACTTGTAGCTGTCCAAGAAAAAAAAATATATTTGAATCAGTGAAACAATAAAGAATGAAAAAATATCTTCAATCATCTATAGAGACGAACTGACCAATTTATCAGGAACGCCGTCGTATTTGAGGGTTTTGTTGCCGCCAAATACGTAATGATGGACCTTTTTTTTAACGTCAAAGCATACCACGAAAAAATGTTCTCTTTGAATATTGGGAAGAAGAACTACACAATGGGTAACAAAAATGTTAGGTTCACGAACAAAAAAAAATTAAGCCTCACCATATCATACATACCAACTGGATCTCCTCCATCCTGCTCGCACTGGAATCGCTAAACTCGGCGTCGAAGCTTTCGCTGAATGTCTTAACCATTTCACTCAAAACCGACGTCTTGCTGGGCATTACAATTGTGAATGTCTTCAATAAAAATATCAATAAATTAGCAGTAATTAACCACTAGCAAGCAACATTTAATGCAGACATAAGCATTGTTCATAACAGACACAAGCAACCTATTATACATAAAGAAATAATGGAGCGAATAGCAATAAGCATAATGCATAACATGAATAAGCATAATTCAAACCCAACTTAAGCATATTTATAATCCATGAATTCACCCAAACATTAGCAGAAAGCATTCGTAAGCATATTGTGATATATCCATAAGCATAATCTACAAAAACAGAGCATCATCATGGATACTACTTACAAAAAGCATATAAACCAATCAAACTTCATACATCACAAAATTATATACCAAAAAATGCAGGTGAAAACATACAGTGGGATATGTCATGGCAAAGAATCTATGCGGAGAACTATCAGCCCTCAACGACTCTTTGCGGTTCGGGATAAACGACCAAGTATCCACAATAGACCATTGACATCTGTTAAGCCCTTCAAAGTCTCCATATCTTGTCTTGTTATATTAAATTCACCACTACCAAATATGACTTCTTAGCTGCGTGTTCATACAATTGCTCAAACTAAAAACTTCATAAAAAAAAATATTTTTTGAACTAAACAAAAAAAAAAAACTTACGGTTCACCGGCGGATTTTCAAAAATCGATTCGATACCATCATTTCAAATTTTGAACATTGGACAACACGTCAACTGTAATGCATTCTCAATTTGCCCTCCTCCATCTCATCGGCCTTTGTTAACCTCTTCTTCTTCGTTCCCCATCCTTTGCTTTCTTGTTCCAACTCGGCATCAACGGATCCCCCTCATCATCGTCACTACTAACATCCTCATCATCGTCGCTCTTACCCTCATCCCCCTCATCCCCCCACACTTGTCATTGTCATCCTCCTCGCCGCGTCCTCGCCGTCATAAAACAAATTTGTCCCCGACACCGTCTCCGGTATTCACACCATCTCCGCCATCTCCGCCAACATCACGTGCCCGCTAACCCACCCTGTTAATAAAACAAAAAAAGCAACAACACACATCAAGACAACACAAAAAAACCAACATTCTATTTATATGTAGTTTGCAAAAGTGTTTCGTGTTGCCTGTCATCTCTTTTGGAGCATCTGGAAACAACGCGATTATGTCAACCACATATGTAGTAAGGCCCGACAAACTTCGCGAAGACTCTCGATTTATACTCCTTTCCAAAAGTTATCAAACCAAAATGTCAGTTACAGGAGAAATATTTAGAGGACTCCATATCATGATTTACACTTCATCATTATTTGTAAGCATTATTAGCAACATATATAAGCATAATTGCAACACCATAAGCAGTCTAAAAACATAAGACAAGAATACAAAAATACAAGTAATTAATACTTTATTATTCTATAAGCATTAGTAGCAACACAGATAAGCATAATTGGAAAATATCATAAGCAAACCAAAACATCAGACAAAAAAATACAAAAAATGCAAATAATTAAATACTTCATTGTTATGTAAGCATTATTTGCAACACATATAAGCAGAATTGGCAAAACTCATAAGCAAAACAAAAAAATTAGACATAATATACAAAAAACATCATTCTGTGAGCAATATTAGCACCACATATAAGATGAACTGTCATATGTCATAAACAATATTTCAGCACATTTGAGAGAATCCAAAAATTACAATAATATAGACATTTGAAAGCATTTGAGCAACATATATAAGCACATTTGGCAAACATAATAAGCATTATTAACTAGAAATGTATGCAAGGATTACAACAATCAAATACTCCATCATTTTCTAATATAAGCAATATTAACTACATGTATAAGCATATGTTTCATCTATCACAAGCATTAATCAAAATGGATTCAACCAACCAAACAGAACTAAAAATTATACCTCGTGACTCGATCCGGACAACGCGCCCGACCTTGACATTGACTTCCTACCCGGCCCGATGTCACCGTGCACCGACCCTTCGTTCAAAACCGATGTACGGAGCGGTTTTGCCAAATGACCCTGCCCAAATCCACCTTCTTTCATCTCCTTGCGTACCCTTTTCCGGATGATCTCAGAAGTCCAACCTCTAATACTGGGGAGAGCTCTAGCCACGTCCCTAGTATAGAAAACAACCCTATCCAAATAAAAAACCTACACAAATAACAAAAATTAGAAAAGTATTCAAGGTAGTGATACAAAAAATGTAAAACAATAATAATTTACCACATACCGATTAAAACAAAAGGGGCCCATTGAACATAATTTTCTTCCATTCTCTACAACGTGCACGGTTTGTCACTAGCGTATTAATCGTGTACTCGCACTTTTGACCCAAGGTTGCGAATATTCGAACATTCTCCAGGTTGTCCATCAGGGGGTTAACATAACCAATAGGGTTATTCCGATAATGAAGCGATCCACAGGGCAACAAAGTGCCTCTTAAACCGATCACCTCCGTCCTCAAACTTTAACATCTCCTTAGCTACGTGTTTTGCCGTGATGTGGTTGTTAGGCTTGTTAAAACTCTCTAGCCATTCTTTATAAAGTTCACATCCCCCGCTTTGTTCTTTCGTTCAATCTTCACACTACCATTTGGGATTCCGAGAACCCGTTCCACATCTTCGATATCACCGGTTCACACTGATTGGGTTGAAAATTTTAACTACCAGTAAGTTAATTGTGCGGTATTTCCACGATCTTCATGTGCAAGGGGCCACCGAACCCAATCTCGTTAACCGCAAATGAAATCTGTGCATGGTTCAATTTCTTAATAACTTTGGTGAACTTCCTCAGCGTTGATCTCGTACGATCACGGGATATTTGGATTCTTCATCACTCTGGCTACCTTCTAGCACTTTTCTACCTTTGTCCTTCCCCCTTTTTCTTACTTGGCTCTGTGACAACATCAATATCTCCGCCTTCCTCTTCTTGCTCACTTTATCCAATGTACCCTTACTCTTCTTCTTGCTCTCCTTAGCCATTTCCAAAAGAAACACTAACAAAAATAAGGTGGCAAATAGTCATTTAGTTGTCTCATATTAATCGGAAACAAACTTAAGGCATACTACATAAGATAGGTAAGCATGATATAGAATGTGAGCAATCATAATTGTCAACACCAAAAAGCAGTACACATCATCAACATGCAAACCTACCGGACTTGGAAAAAAATGTGGGGAATGCAGAGTTATCAGCAACAAAAATGTATGTAAAAATCCCATAAGAGCCAACTCTACCAGACTTAAGCATAATATATAAGATAAGTAAGCATGATATAGAATGTGAGTAAGCATAATTCTGAACACCAATAAGCTTACTACATAAGATAAGTAAGCATTATATAGAATGTGAGTAAGCATAATTCTAAACACAAATAAGCGTGACAAAGCATCAATATGCAAAACTACCGGACTTGGAAAAAAAAGGTAGAAAATGCGAGTTATCAAAGAACAAAAATGTATTTAAAAATCCCATAAGAGCCAACTCTACCGGACTTCATTTTTTTTGATAATAAAGACAACTTAAAACAAAAACACAAAGAAAGTCCTAACCATTTCGTAGATACTTGGATATATATAAGCATACTATAAAACATACATAAGCGATATTGTTTTCTCATTAAAGGCAAACAACCAACACTTGTGAAAAACAAAGATGTGACCATGGTTATTGACAAACAATAGGCATTTTTGGTCATTTAAAAACTATCTCCCCATAGTTATGACAAAATAGGAAAATACTAATTTCCACCATTTCCCCTTATAAGCATTATTCATAACAATCATAAGCATATTTAACAACAAAATATATGTAATGTTAAAATCAAATCCACCAATAAAAAAGAAATTCTACATAAAAATGCAATAAAAATAAAAAAAAAATACGAAAATAAAAAGAGAAAAAAGTTGCCCTACCTACACTGCATTGCTGGTCGGAAAAACAATTCACACACTTTCGTGTGTTCTTGCGAAAACTAAGGGTTCCGAGACGATTCTTTGGAAAAACAACAATGTCGACTTTTGCCCTCACCAGGAGTTTGATTCTCGACCGAGAAGATTTGGGGATTTTTGACCGAAGGGTTGGGGTTTTTGAAGGGTTAAGTTGGATGTGGTTAGGACTTGGGATTTTTATTTCTCACTTTAATGGAGCTTGTTTCACGATTTGCAGAAGAATGATGGTGGAAGATGGGATACATTTTTCCGGAGAAAGATGGTGGAAGACGGTTGAGAGACCGGTTGCGGAGCGAGTGTGGAAGACGGTAGCAAGGAGGAAATGACTCTTCATTTACCAAATAGTGTAAAGATATGTAGTATATTGGATTTACACACGTCCATAATCGGTCCTATAATTTAGCTCACTACCAAAAATAATTTCCCTCCCAAAATTGATTTAAATTAAAATTACCAATAAGCCCTTTTTTAAATTAAGTTACATATTAAATGATGGTAAAACTGATTAATCTTAACCGTTTAAAAAATTAAATCAATGACTCAAATTTGGTCTCGTGTACTCACCTAAGATATGTGGACTCACCTGATCTAAATCCTATATACATATAATGGTTTGGATTAAATAAGTTGAGTGTGTTGGGGTAAGAACATAGGAACAAATCTCAAGTATTGTTATTTTTCTTTAACAACCAAGATTTAATCGCTTTTTTAGATTTTAGTCATTTTTTATTAGTTATAAGGGTAATAAAGTAATTTTGTCTTTAGTGGGATAAGTCGAGGGGTAGGTTTGGTAATTTGAGGCCTATGATTTATGGGGTGGTTTTCCTAATGTGGAGTAACTTCCGATTTTATTTTCATTGAGTGAAGATTTTTGGGCATTACATTATATCTCTCTTTCTTCTTTCTTCACGTCATTTGGGGGTGACTCTGCGAGAAAATTCTTGAGCAATGTCGTTGGACGCCATTAACTAACGGAAGTTGAAGCTTCTAAGGATGAGTTTTTGTTCTTCTCTTTCTTCTATTCAATATTAACCAATTATTCTCTTCCTTCATCTAATCCACAAGATATTAACTAAATATTCTCTTTCCTCCATTCAATCCATCGATTAGGTGAGTTTTTGGGGAAAAATTTGGGCATTTTCTTTGTGGGAACCATTGACGGAACTAGAGCTTTGAAGGTGTGAGTTTTTTTGGGCATACCAAATACTAAATAAGCAAACATTCTATACTAAATGACCAACAAACTAGTACTAAGTAAGCAATAAAAAATCCTAAATAAGCAAACGTTATGCTGTTTGCCGGAAAACATACTAGTACCGAGTAAACAATAAGAAATACTAAATAAGCAAATATTCTATACTAAATGAGCAAGAAACTAGTACTAAGTAAGCAATATCAAATAATAAATAAGCAAACATTATATACTAAGTGCAAACAATCTAGTACTGAATAGGCATACCAAATACTAAATAAGCAAGCATTATATAACAAGTGAGCAACAAAATAGTACTAAGTAAGCAACAAACTAGTACTAAGTAAGAAACAAAAATCCTAAATAAACAAAAATTATATATTACATGAAAACAGACTAGTACTGATTAAGCAATAATAAATAATAAATAAGCAAATATTCCGTACCAAATGAGTAAGAAACTAGTACTAAGAAGGCAATAATAAAAAACGAATAAGTAAACAATCTATCTTGAATAAGCAACAAATTAAATAGAACAATTGTATCAAATATCTACATTTTACTTGGTACAATGGATTATGACGATGAAGGTGAGAAGATGAACAAATTGATTTGTTGTCTAGATATTTTCACATTAATTGGGCATAGGCGTGTAATAGGGGAGTGAGAGAAACATCAAATCTTTTCCATATCGGAATCAGAAGCGCCTTTTATCACGTAATTTGTTTTTCTTTTTTTATGTTGTCGATTTACCCTTAGCAATTTATAATTAGTTAAGGAATATGATAAAATAGGTTTATTTTGGAGCATGGATTAAAAAATAATCGATGGACAAGATGTGTCTCTACGTTCTTACCCCAAATCTGATCTCATATAATCCAGTCCCTTTTATATATATATATATATATATATATATAAATAAATTATATAGACGATAAAATACATATAAAAAAATTCTCTTTTCCAATAAAACCGAGACCTTAATATGCATTTAACTTATCTTTTCAATGATTTAGTCCCATAACTCAAATCCTATTAGGTTTTTGGTTTCCACATTTCGATCCATATCACATTATTTATTCCTAACCACGAAATTTAATGGGGAAAATCGGAAAACTCAAGTACATCAACCCTATATACTAAAAGAAAAAATAAGTTGTCACATGTCGTCACCTCTGCAATTTGGTACACGTGTCAACAGCTTATTCTTCCAAATCTATGTGCCACCTTCATATTTAGTCACATGGCAAACTGTGTCACCACCTTATTCTTCCAATTATAAATTGATTTTCTATCAATTTATCATCAATATTTAATTAAATTTGCTTATTTTTGTATATAACTATTGACTCAATTGATTTCCTTATAACGTTTTAATTAATTTTATTTATATAACTATTGACTCAATTGATTTTATCAATATTTAATCCAATCAAATATCAATATATTAACTACATTTCCGTATTTCCGTATATAATTGTTGACTTGGTTGATTTTTCATATATAACTATTGACTCAATTGATTTTTCATATATTTGGATAAATTGATTTACTATCAATTTGGCAAAAATTCAATATTAAATCCATCAAATATAAGTGTGTATATCCGACAAGTTTAATCCAATCAATATTTAATCTAATCAATATCTAATCCAATCAAATATTTAATCAACAAAATCATAATCAATTTGGCAAAATCAATATTTAATCCAATCAAATCTATGTATGTAGATCCGACAAGTTTAATCCAATCGATATTTAATCCAATCAAATATTTTATCAGCAAAATCGTATATTTTTATACGAGTTTTGAAAAAAGATATTTAATATACGAGTTTTGAAAAAAGATATTTAATATATTTATATACGGGTTTTGAAAAAATCAATATTTAATCCAATCAGATATATGTATGTATATCCGACAAGTTTAATCCAATCAATATTTAATCTAATGAATGTTTAATTGAATCAAATATTTAATCTGCAAAATCGTTATCAATTTGGCAAAATCAATATTTAATCCAATCAAATATATGTATGTATATCCGACAAGTTTAATCCAATCAATATTTAATCCAATCAAACATTTAATCGGCAAAATTGTATATTTTACATACGATTTTTGAAAAAAGATATTTACTATACGAGTTCTGAGAAAAGATATATTATAAGTATTTATATGTATATATCCGACAAGTTTTTGAGGTGACTTCTTTGTGTATATTTCTCTATTATTTTGCATGATAATACCTCTTGACTTCATATTGCGAGAAAATGACGACCAAGATGAACACTATCTTTGATATTAACCCCGAAAAAGAGATATGGAAGATAAGATACAATGTGAACGACTATGGTATACTAATTCTCGGTTCAAGCATGAATAGAAGAAAAGAGAAACTCAAAATCATACGGGTATAGAGTAGTAAAGCTGACATAATTTGGGCCCAAATTCAATTTATTGACATTTGAATTGTTTCTGTAGAAGTGTTTGTTGACAATATGTTCATTTTATTCTTTGTCACTTCAATCTCAATTTCACTTTTATCGACTTTTTTTCCTCCCATTTGACTATATCGACCTTTTTGTTCTAGCTATTATTTCAGGAACCCAAACTTGTTAAAGTCACCATGCTCATTTGGTATTATAGAGTAAATGTTCAAATTATTTAATGATTTAGTTCTTATTTTACTATAGATTTTGTCTCAACGATTATGTGCGATAATTGCAGCAAGACCTCAGTTTGGGTTGAGCAAAGCTTTGTGTCGGACGGTCTGGGCATGCTTTACTAACTTTAAGCCCAAGTTTGACCTGTTATCTGTAAGACTTTTTTCGTAGGCTCGATCAGGCCTTTTTAAATAAAGAAGCCAGATTTGAACCTATTTAAAGCCTATAAATTTAATGTCTTAAAAATAAATTATAATTAATTGTAAAATATATATTATTTAATTATATATTGTTTATTTGATTAGTAGATTCTATTATATTTATATATAATACATATATAATATTTATACTTCAAAAGATACTAATATATACATTTGTATACAATATAGGTAGACCTATTATATATACATTTATATATACCAATGTAGGTGGGGCCATAGACTGTTGGGTAGTCTAGCCTATTTTCACCCATATGTGTTAATTAGTAAATATTTATATTTTCCTCCCTAAAAGTGTTTATATTTTATATTTTAATGATTATAAATTCTAATAAACCTTTTCATACCTACTAATTTCGTTTAAATAAATTTAATAATATCTTAGATGTATTATTAATCAAATTTATACAATTATGTTTATATTTTATAAGTATAATTGAATACCTAATACAATTAAAAACCAATATATATGTATATATATAATAAGAGACTATTCTTAGATTAGCAACTCTTACTTTTCCCGCCCATTTTTAGTTTCTAAAAACAATATTCTTTTTTATTCTTTTGATTTAACTAATAAAATGAGATTTTATTATCTTTGGTGGTCAACTTTCTTTAAATAAATTAATTTTTAATTAAATTTATATAAAAGATAGAGTTATATAAGCTTTCCAATTCGGTGTGTATACTGCATTAATTATTATATTTGCCTTTTTTTAGCTTTAATATTTTTTTTGTTTTATAGTTATTTTTGACGTATCCAATTAATCATCTTTTTACAGTCTTGATTTGACACATATATTGCATATATAGAATAAAAAACATAATAAATAAAAGAAAATATATGATACATTTACTCATTATTTTATTATGGGCTTTAAAATTATGCATTTGAGCTACTCGACATCAATTTGTATATTTATGTGTTTGGACTATCTATAATACATGTATAGTTTATATTTGAGCTTATCTCATTTCTTCATAATTATATAAAATTATATTTAAGTTGATTAAATTCAATCAAAAAATATTTATTTTAATTGAACAAAATATCTCAAAATATGTGTCCAAATATTATTTATATACTATATATATCCAAACATAGCAATATAATTATATATATTCATGTAAGAATAAAAAAATCTATTTAATATAAAATTATTGTAAGTCAAGTAGCTACGATAATCTAGAGGGGGTGAATAGATTATCTCCATCTTTCGATTATGCCCTCTTTTTCGAATCAAATACGCCAAGACAATAATAAAGGTGCGGGAAGTAAACAACATGCGTCGATTTATAGAGGTTCAACCCACCTAGGCCTAATCCTCTACCACCCCAAAGTATCTCAGGGATGGATTTCAAAAGAAAAAAGAATTTTATTAATTACCACAATTAATACAAATTCAACTTACAACACCTTGAAGAGCACCACACTCTTCTTCAACACCACCTTTGGAGATTACCACAATCTCCTTTGAAGATTACCACAATCTTCCTTCAATGGCACCTTTGAAGATCACCACAATCTTCAATCTTGAAGAATACCAAATTCTTCAAATACCTCAAGAGCACCACACTCTTGAAACACCTAACACCTAGATCACCCAAGTGTATTCTTTCCACAAGAATACTCACAAGGATGTCTTGTGTTGAATGATGACAAAAATCAAGATTACAACTCAATAATGAATATTACAATTTGAGTGCAAGTGTAATCAATAAATAAAGCCTATACCTCAAAATGTGAAAGTGAAATACTTAGGCTATAAATACAACAAGAGTGTTGAAAAATGAAAGCTTGGAAATTTGCAGATTTCTTGTTGTGTATTTGCTTGTGTTTGTTGTATCTTTGTGTCTTCAATTCACCCTCTATTTATAGGAGAGTCTTCAAGATTGGATCTCCAACATAGGCTCCTCCTTCTTCACTTTTGTCTACAAAAAGAGGATCACAAGATGTAGAAATATTGTACAAAACTCAAAAGTAAATCTTGATGTCAAAGAGTTCAAACGGTACAATTTTTCTGTCACAGAATTGCACAGGGTGGCCGGTTGCCCTGTTTAAGATTTCGAACGTTTGAAAAAAATAGTGCGATCCAGTGCACAGTCGAAGGGGGGTTGACGGCCGACTGGGGTGCGATCGGTCGCCCCCGCCGAGGTCCCCCTCTTCATTTTTGACTCGATGACGTTCGCTTTCAAGTTTTCTTTCTTGGTCTGGTCGCTTTGGGCGACGGCCGACTTCAATCTTGAAATGTTGTCCGGTTTTTATCAAAAATAAACTTCAAGAAATACTCTAAAAAATTAGTAAAAATATTTTAAATCACTTGGAAGTATTTGGACAACATTTATAAACATCGTTTGGTTTAAAACCCAATTAACATAAAAACATTAAATATGTTGTCCAATTTTTTATCGAATAATAAACTCTAAGAAATACTCCAAAAATTAGTAAAAACATTTTAAATCATTTAGGAGTATTTTGTACAACATACATAAACATTGTTTTGGTATAAAAAACTCATTTAAACATAATCATCAAAATCTTGATAAAAACATTTATCTAACAAACTCCCCTTTGATGATTCCAAACCAAAACAATTTTAGGAAGTTGATTTTAAAACAAAACAAATTTTCCGGTCTAAAACATCAATCTATTATAAGCAAGCTTCATCATAAGTACAAACACACAAGGATAGGAGCAAAGATTTTTCAGAATTATTTTTGCACAAGCTCCCCCTATCAATATGCATATCAAGAACAAGTATAAAGCAACCAACTAAAAGCTAAAAGCTTAGCTTTTACAACTTAAGCTTGAATTGTTTGAGCATAGAAGCTCCCCCTATCACAAAACATCATTAGTCAAGCATAAGAGTCCATAATACATCACAAGGACTAAGTATTATTCACAGCTTTTGGCTTTAAAGAGCCCTAGCTTATAGCTTTTCTTGCAAGCTTATTTTTGCTTCTTTGAGCATATGAGCGTTTTTCCTATTTCTCCCCTTTGGAATCATCAAAAATAATGTTAGCACGATAAAAACATCATATAATTATATCAAAGTGCGTAATTTAATCGATTTATCGAGCATATTGAGCATTTAAGCTTAAATTCGAATAAAAAGGGAAAAAATTGCTCATTTGATTTGTAAAAGCTCATTTGATTGATAAAACATGATCTCTATAAACTTATAAAACTTTTCAAATCAAGAGAATCATGTAGGTGATGATTTTTTATTCAAACATTTTGTCGAACACTTGGCGTATGTTGAATAAAACAAGAGAAATATAACGCCTTTGTGATTCGTTTAAGCCAAAAATTTCATCACCAATTGCAATACAACAAAGATACATTCATCTTCAATCATCATATTCAACATACAAATAGAAGAATTTCATCAAAATAGCAAGGTATAAGCACATTCTCAAGGGTTCAACCCAATTGAGATTAAAAAGAGAAATTCTTA
>JABTTQ020002119.1:0-50000 GCA_016081115.2 Rehmannia glutinosa
ATCAAATACATACTGCCCTAAAGAAAATTTTAGACTTGGAATCTCGTTAATACCCTTCCCGGTTTAAGAGATATCCATTTTCAAAATATCGGGTCAAAAATATATATTTGGGAAATATTTCGGGACTGACCTATAATTTTCGAAAATCTGACCCCGATACCCAGAAAATATGATTCCTTAGAACCTTTAGAAAAACAAGAGACTGACCTTGCCTTTTTCGAGTTTGGGATCACAACTTATGGAATTTTAAACCCGACATAAATTTTCTCTTTAATTAAAATATTTTATTTTAAAATAAAATTTACCAAGGTCATAGGAAATTATTTTATTTTCTAACTTCAATTTATTCATACAATTTAACTAAAAATTCCATTTTTAAAATTATTGTCCGAATTTATTCGAGATTTTCATACCGACTATTTGTCTCGTTAATAAGCGCGACTTCCTCACCCGCATAATCAACCTTATTAAGAACTTCAACATAATACATCGAATCAATGAATAGAACCTAGGTTAGATAACCCTTCCAGATCTATACCGAGTGTCAATGACTAATCGATCGAATATCGGACGCGGTGAGTCTATGAACGCACCGGTCCTACTAATCGATCGATTGGGTTGGCGTCACACTTTCGTGCGCGCAACCAATCGCGATATGAATTGACGGATTTGTGGAATGGATAAGTCGCGTATGAGATGGGTTGCTTGGCTACAATCTCATGCCGGCCTCCATCGCCCAACTCCCAACATCGAGCCGGATAGGAGAGTCTGGCGGGCGATTGGGTCGTAGGATTTTGGATATAATCATGATTATGACGTTCTTCGAGCTTAGCTGGCTCCTGTGGAGACGTCGTGTCAATCGAATAGCGGCTCTGACCCTTTCTTCGAGGGAGGGATAAGGTGTCTTGTTGGAGAGATGATGTTTGATCAACACTTCTCGCCATATAAGGTGGTGCAGGTTGCGTCACACTTTCGTGTGCAACCAATTGATATGAGTTGACGGATTATACGGGTTGGTGTCACACTTTTGTGCGCAACCAACCGATATGAATTAACTGACCGATTTTTGTTAACTAATATTATAAAAACTACTAAGTATATGAGAATGCCATTGACGTTTCTTGTATCAAAACTCATGAAACGATTTTATCGCACAAAATATAAGCTCCACTTGTACACACTCACCACACCCATTGAGAATTTTTGTCTCACTCCCACCTATTTTTCCAACAGAGGATGAGGCTTTTGGGAGGAAGATCATGAGAGGATGTTGAAGCACGACTACCCAATATTGTACTGGACCAATGAGACGATTGAACCCTGTTTATGTTATTTTTATGAATGAACAAATTGAGAATTTTGTAATAGACGGGCATAGGACCCGAAGAATGATGGTGACGAGGATTGTATTTTATTTTATGATTCTGCTGCGACTGTGTTCTGACTTAGTTTATTTAATATGAATGCTTATTTTGGGATTTCGCTATTTCTGTTCGGGTTATGCTAATGAATAAATGTGCCGGCCTTGTAAACCGGCGTAAATTAGACCGTCCGAGTCACGACTCTCAATTTTGGGACGTGGCCATTGTGGTATCAGAGCTCGGTTTGCAAGAAGAAAACTTACACCGAGCTTAACCAGGATAGGTTCATCTGCCGTGGATTGGGTGCCACTATTAGATTACCTAAGTTGAGTCTTGGACACTATTTAAACTCTTTTAGATTGTTATAGTATTAAAATATCCGAATATTTTCGGTTGGGACGTTAGGTAATTCAGGAATCGTTGATCTGAAAGTTATAATGCCCCGATATGACGAGACTTAAAGGATATAGATTATCATTTGATAGTATCTGATTTGGCTATGTGATATGTTATGGGATCAAGATGCTTAGTGATATTACTTCGTAAAATGATAATATGGGAATAGGAGATAAGGGAAAGTCTCTTGTGAGACCGTCTCACGGATCTAATTCTGTGAAACAGAGCTCCAAGTGGCCTCATCTCTCTCTCTCTCTCTCTCTCTTCTCAATGGTCCACACTCCTTTCTCTCTCCGCACCTCTCACTTTCACGTGATATGCTCTCATAGTCTCCTCTCTCTCTTTACATCTAACTCCTCTTGTGGTCCCTCCCCCTCTCTCCTCTCTATCTCTATCCGTCCCCCCTCTCTACACACAACATTTTAGATACAAAAATCTCAAAAAAAGTATAAGACTTTTCATAAAAGTATACTTTTCATAATAGAATTGATACTTTTTCAATAACAAGTGATACTTTTTTTCAAATAAGAATTGATATTTGTTTTAATAAGAAGTGATACTTTTTTAATAAAAATGATATTTTTTGAATAAAAGTGATACTTTAATTTTAATAAAATGTAATATTTATTTTAATAAGAAGTGATACTTTTTTTATAGAAAATAATATATTTTTAATAAAAAGTGATACTTTAGTTTTAATAAGAAGGATACTTTTTTAATTAGAAGTGATACTTTTTTATAAGAAGTGATACTTTATCCAAACAAAAGTGATATTTTGTTTAAAATAAAAAGTGACATTTTTCTTTAATAAAAATGATACTTTTTTCATAGGAAGTCATACCTTTTTCATAAGAAGTGGTTTTTTGGAGTCTAAATGTGATACTTTTTTAATAGAAAGTAATATTTTTTTAATAAAAAGTAATTTTTAGTTTTAATAAGAAGGTTGTAATAACCACTAATTAAATCTAGGGGTTGTATAGCTTTTTAGGGGACAAATTACGGGTTAGTTTTTTTTAGTGGTTAAATTTAGGTTTAGGGGGTAGGATTATTTAGTATATATTTGTTAGATAACTTCATAAGAATTTACACCCAAATTTCAAATAATTATAAGGTAATGATATTTTTTCTCTACTTATTATTCAAGTTTCATATATATATATATATATATATATATATATATATTCACAATTCACAAGCCCTTTTTCAATATTTTTCACAAATTCTTTCATTAATTAGTTTGATTTATTAAAATCACATATTAATTATAATTTTATTTAATGTAGAAAACGAAGGGGTCGAGGATTACGACTTTTACTGTTCATTTTTCTACATCGAATATCTGCGATTATTAAGGTAGGGATTTTTATATTATTTGTCTTTATTTAATGTTCCATGATTATACTTCATTGATTGCAATATATGTCAAGAGGAAATAAATTCATATAAGCTAGGGGCCATGAAAAGGGTCCGGGATCAAACATATTTTCGAGATGAACCCGCAATGCTATGTGCAGTAACTGGTCAATCCGAGGAAAAAGAGGAAATTAATGAATTTATTGTTATAATTATGTGAATGATTTTCATGTTATATTAAATATTGACAGATATATCCCTACTGAGCGAGATGAAGCTCACCCCTATTATTATCATGACTTTCAGGTTGAGGAATCTGGCTGAAGATATGATATTGTGTATGGTGGAATAAATCATGCTATATTTATATTTTAAATAATTATGATCGGACTAAATTTTAGATTTATGTCTTTAATTTTTTCGGTTTATGCTTGGAACAATTGTAGGATATTTAATTTGGAAGATGTAATATTATATTATTATTATTATTATTATTATTATTATTATTTTATTTTTTCCTTAGGAATTAAAAATTCTCAATCAACTTTTGATAATTATTGGGATCACTTTAATTTATAAATTTGTGTTTTCTTAATAATATTTTTAGAGTACTTTAATTTCACAAAATTGGGTCGTTACAAGTGGCATCGGAAAGCGGTCTACGTTTTTGTAGGCTTGTTTAAAAAAAATTGAAAAATTAAAATGTATAGTTTTTTTCTTAAAAAAATAAGTAATAAAAAGTCAAACTTTGTGTAAGATAAAATAGTATAATAACATCCACCTCCATCATATCTTGTCGGTCTCCTCAAGGTATGAGAATTATTAATGCAAGTTACATTATACAATTGTACCTAAAAAGATGCTCATTTATGTCATAATATATTCCATGTTATTATATTCTGCTTTAGAAACATAATACCAGTTTATATGTTAGATGAATAAAAATCTTGTATTTCTTTTATAAAAAAATATGTAAAAATAGACTTATGGTTGCAAATGCACATATATATAGATGGCAGGAACTCGCACTCGTCACACTGCAAGAAAGAACAATAATAATAATAAGGGGTCCGAACCATCCTATTAACCGACTCAATCATTATTTCAACTATCAAATTGAGGAGGGAGATAGCATTGGACAATATACAGTTAAAATTCACCAATTGTGGTGTAATGTAAGGAATGTCATCGGTGCTCCAAACGAACGCGCTGCCTCCCGTAGAGTGATTGATAGCTTACCTTGGTTTTGGAACGTCAAGGCTGAAAAGCTTTATGCCTCATTATTGAAGTATGACGGGCATGATTACCGACCCAAAATCAACTATGGGACATTTACTGACATGTTATACGGTAAATGGATGAGTTTTTGAACAATGAGGCTATGGCAGAAGATGAGGAACCGGAAGGAAACCTAGAAGAGGACCTAGAAGAAGATCCAGAAGAAGATCTGGAAGAAGATCCGGAGGAAGATGAAGACATGGATCAGTAGAGATAGATGGGTCTATGTAAAGCTTAGTTGTCCTTTAGTTGATACTAATTTATTTGACCATTATATTATGAAATTTAGATTTTAAGTTAGATATTTCATGCAAAATCCATTAATAACTTGGGATAAATAATAATAATGCATTAAGTATGACCTTAGGAATATGGCTCCCCGTCGTGGAAATCAAGTCAACGGTGAGAACTCCACTACCACAGGAAATCAAACCACTGCTACTGCTGGAGATATAATTGCTGAGTTCCTCAGAGGTGTGCAAAACAATGGGGACAACAACAACAACAACAACGCATGAGTCATGGAACAATTTCGCTACTATCGCCCACCCACATTCAATGGGACGTGATGGCGACAATCGTAGAAAAATGGTTTAGATCGCTAGAGAGAATTTTTGACTTATTGGTTGCCTGAGATGAACAGAGAGTCGTATGTGCTTCCTTCCAACTCACTGAAGACGCTGACTATTGGTGGGAAGGGTATTGGAGGACTAAGACCGAGGAAGAGCGAAATGTTTTAACATGGAATGAGTTCAAAGTAATTGTAATGGAAAAGTTTTTCCCACAATCATATCAGACAAGAAGAAGACATAAATTCCTTAACTTTAAACAAAGAAACATGATTGTCACAGTATGAGAGACAGTTCAATCAACTAAGTCGGTTTGCTCCACACCTAGTGGATCGACTTGAAAAAGGCTCGAGGTTCGAAGGGGACTTGAGCAAGACTATCGTAAATACTATCCGGCTCAATGAGATTTAGAATACTCGGTGATTGTGAGAAGGGCTCATGAGGTGGAGGCAAGTTTTCTTTGGGGACGAGGAGCAAAGGTTGGTTGTCTTTGCCCGAGAAAAGAAAATAGAAAGGGGCAAAATAAAATAAGAATGAAAATCAAAATAAACAAATAAAGATCGATGAAAATGCACGCCCAACTACGCAAGCGGGGCAGCCAACTTGCCCAAAACGCAAGAAGAATCATTTTGGAGAATGTTTAGTTGGACAAGGAAAATGCTTCAAGTGTAAGAAGTGAGACCATGAAGTCTCTAATTGTCTCTCTTAAAAGCGAGCGGGAAAGAAGAGAACAAACATCGGAGGTAGAGCTTGAATGTATGCTATGACTCGGAAAAAGCTAATCGAACCGGGTACAATATCGTGTATGCTAACCATCTCTGGAATACTTGCTCTTGTACTTTTTTGACAGTGCCACACATTCGTTTTTATCCGCCAAATTTCATGCTATATTGGACATAAGAGTGCTAGAGTAAGTGAACCCCTTGATGTTGGCTTGCCATCCTGGAAACCGATAACAACCGACTCGGTGAATAAGGATGTTCAAGTAAATATAGGGGGAAAATATCTTAAAGTTGATCTATACATAATTAAGATGAAGGATTTTGACGTAATCTTAGGTATGAATTGGCTTAGTAGATATCAGGCAGACATTAAGTGTCACGAGAAAGAGATAATATTCAAACTCCCAGGAAATGATGAGATAAAATATATGGGATTAGATCTATGGCAGTACCACGAGTGATATCGACAATGAAAGCACGAAAGATGTTGAAAAAGAAAAATTATAAAGGATATCTAGTGAGTTTAGTAGATACCTCGACAGCCGAAGTGACACCTAATGACGTACCAAATGTACAAGAATTTTTGGATGTATTCCCAAAAGACTTGCCGAGAATTCCTCCAGATCGCCAGGTTGAATTTGGAATAGAAAACGTACCTGGGGCAGCAACTATATCTAAGGCACCCTATAGGATGGCGCCAAAGGAGTTACAAGAGTTAAAGGCGCAAATACAGGAACTTTTGGATTTGGGATTCATTAGACCTGGTGTATCACCAAGGGAAACACCAGTTCTAATTGTAAAGAAAAAAGACATGTCACGTAGAATGTGTTTCGATTATAGAGAACTTAATCGACTCACAATGAAGAACAAGTACCATTGCCGAGGATTGAAGACTTGTTCGATCAATCGAGAGATGCCAACACTTTCTCTAAGTTTGACTTGAGATGCGGATATCATCGAGTTAAAAATTAAACCGAGTGATATCCCAAAAATAACATTTAGAACCCGATATGAACATTATGAGTTTGTAGTAATGTCATTTGGGTTAAGTAATGCACCAAAGAATATTCATGAACTTGATGAATAGAGTGTTTCATCTGTATCTAGACCAATTCTGTTAGATAAATGATTTTTCATGACTTTGATGATTTTGTTTTAATATGTTTTTACACCAAAACAATATTTCTAAATGTTGTCCAAATACTTTCGATCGATATAAAATATTTTTACTATTTTTGGAGTATTTTTGAAGTTTATTTTCGACAAAAATTGGACAACACTTATGTCTTGTGTTTGACCGGTCGCCCTATAGGGCATCCCGTGTCTGAAGTTGATTTTAGAAACAGAAAAAGGGATGAACACAAAAACAAGGAGGCCGACCGGTCGACCTAGAGGCCGACCGGTGGCGTCGACCGGTGCTCGTGAAAATGGCTTTCCTCTGTATTGCTTTTTCATTGAGCCCAACCGGTCCAACATAGGTGCGGCCGGTTGGACGGTCGACCCCATGGTGACCGGTCGCCTAATTTTGTGATATTTTCTTCAAACGTTTATTTCTATTCGACCGATCGCCATACCATTTTGATAGCAAACTTTAGCCGTTGTTGCAGATGATTTTCCTTAAATTGTGAGATTGATTTCTAACAGCTATAATCTTGATTTTAATTGTATTTTTCTGTAGATTTTCAATCCCCAAGAGGACCCTATTCTTGATCAACATCTTCTATAAATAGAGGAAGCTTTGGAGCAACAAAAACAACAATTACTACTACACAACAAGAGACATACTCAAGCATATATTGTGTTCTTCATTTTCAACATTCTTGTTGTAATAGCCTAAGGTCTTTCACTTTCACATCTTGAGGTCTAGGCTTATTTATTCTTGATTACACTTACACTTTTGAGTTGTAATATTTCTCAAAGTGTAATCTTGATTGTAATTCATCATCCAAACACAAGATATCTTTGTGAGTGTTCTTGTGGTAAGAATACACTTGGGTGATTTTAGGAGTTGAAGAGTGTGGTACTCTTCATAGGTGAAAGAAGGTTGTGGTAATCTTCTTATAGAAAAGTTTGGTGCTATTCAAGTCGGAAGATTGTGGTAATCTTCACAAGGTGTTGTTGAAGGAAGATTGTGGTAATCTTCAAGGGAGATTGTGGTAATCTCCAAAGAGGTGTTGTAAGGTGATGTTGTAATAGTTTTGGTAACAATTTATAAAAAAAAAATTCTTTTCGAAATCCATCCCGGAGATATTGGGGTGGTAGAGGATTAGGCCCTAGGTGGGTTGAACCTCTATAAATTAACGTGTGTTGTTTACTTCCCGCACTTCCATTCTTGTCTTTGCTTATTTCATTCGAAAAAGAGGGAATAATCGAGAAAATGGGAATAATCTATTCACCCCCCCTCTAGATTATCGTAGCCACTTAGACTTACAAGTGGTATCAGAGCCAAACTCTTTGGCAAGCTCGTTCCACATCGCGAGTAAAGAGGAACGATCATTGGCTACGAATGAAGTCTATCTTACCGGCGCCTCCACCAACAAGCCACCACTTTTTTTGACTCCAAAAATTATGCATTTTGGAAAGAAAAATTGGAATGCTATTTACAAAGTGCGGGTTCGATATTTGGAACATGGTTATAAATGGAGAATTCATCCCGATGAAAGACGGACCTTACACCTCCAAAGATGAAATTTACACAAAAATTATGCATTTTGGAAAGAAAAATTGGAATGCTATTTACAAAGTTGCGGGTTCGATATTTGGAACATGGTTATAAATGGAGATTTCATCCCGATGAAAGACGGACCTTACACCTCCAAAGTCCTCAAGGAGCTCAATGATGAAGACATGGAAATCTCTCCTTAAACGGTAAAGCTCTAAATATTCTTCTTTGTTCTCTTACTTCTATGGAATATGGTCATATTCGAGGAATACGATTGGCACATGAAGTGTGGAGAAAATTAGAAGCTATCTATGAAGTGTATGCAAATGAAAGGAGCTATTCAAAAGCATCTATTTCTAAATTGGATACAACATCAAATCCAACGACATGGGATGAGCTTCTTACAACTTCCGATGATGAAGAAGCCGAGCAATGTCTTATGGGTATCGAAGAAGAAAATGAGGTACGCTCTATCCCCTCTACTTCTTTTGATAATGAATTGCAAAATGATTTTATTGAGCTTCAACATGAATTCCAAAGCTTGATTGTTAAATACAAAAATTTAAAAAAGGAATTCAATGTTTTAAAAAAGGATAAGGATAGCTTATTTACTTCTTATGAATCACTTTCTTGTGCTCACACTACCACACTTGAAAAGGTTAGGAACCTTGAAAAGGATAATGAATCTCTTGTAAAGAATATTAATTGCATGAAAAATGATTTGACAAAGTTTAATTTGAGTACCAATAAAATGACCAAAATACTTGATGTACATCGTTGTGATCATTTGAAATTAGGACTTGGTTATAAGCCTAATGTCTCTAAGCATGTTGATCAATATGTTCCTAAAATTATTACATGCTTCTATTGTGGTAAAAAGGGTCACACGGAAAAATCATTATCGGGCTAGAGATAGCTCTAATTATTATTGGAGACCTAAAAGTCTCAATACTAACCCCAAAGGACCCAAACACTTGAGGGTACCACAAGAAAATTTTATGATAGGTACTTGGCGTAACAAAAATCAAAGAAAATTCAAACTGTCAAATCGACAACAAACATTTGCGCCACTTGATCAAGGGAGAAGATATTATCAACAAAATCAAATTCCAAGAAGAAACTATAATCAACAATGGGAAGGACACAATCCTTGGAATTGGCAAAATTGGAGAATACATTATCAACAAGATGATGTTCCAAGAGGAAGATACTATCAACAAAGGGAAAGACATAACCCTTGGAAATGGCGTAATTGGTAAACCGTATTTTTCATTTTAAAATACGCATATTGTTTTTGTTTTATGCACGTTTGATTTTCATCTTATTTGTCAAAATGATTTTTCAAAATCATCTTTTAAAAATTTAGGTCTCCCTACATATTCTTGGATTTTTAATTTCTTTTGAAAAGAGACCTCGTATAGAGTATTGCAAACTCTTGTATACTTCTAAGTCTTATCATTTATATCATGGCATGATTTACTTGTGATATTTACCATATTGCTCTAGCTATATTGTTATGCTCTTGTGCAAATCCTTTGTCTAGCTTTTGTAGGAGATATTTATTCTCATCTATGGTAATCGTCACTATAATTTGTCAAGAGTGACATAAGCTATCGAGGTACATTCACCTTTGTTATTCATCTCTCATAAGACTCGATATTTTTGCCGTATGCCTATGTGCTCATTTTTCAAGCAAATCCTAGAATCTCATTTAAGTGCCTTAAAAGGATTTTTTTTGGTTTTAAAAGGCACTATTCAAAAATGGCTTGTTTTATCCTAGTCTTGAAAATGATTATATTTTGATAAAATATTTGTTATATTGTTTTTTTCTCTAAACTCGGTTTTTCATAACCGATCATTTTATAATGAGATTCTATAAATTTTATGTCTCGACTCCTATGAATGAGATATGTTTCGGGTTAGCGAACACTTTTTCAAAAATCGCTATCCTACGAGATTTCTTGAAAATTCAAGCTCGTTTATGCAATGCTTATTTGAATAATATTTATATTTTCATCATTGTTGCATTTTTGGGGTGTTGTATCAAAATCGGGAGAAAACGTGATTTTTAATCCAAAAATGGGACCTGGATTGGTCTGACGAAGGCGGACCGGCCGGCCTCTATGTCGACCGGTCGAAGGCCCACCGTCGCCCTAACCATTTTTTTTGGTTAAAGTCGTGTCTGTTCTTTCATTTCAAAACAGAGCATATCAAATTCTCAAAAACCTATTATCGCGAGAATCATCTCTTCTTCCTAAAATCTTCATTTATTCACCAAATTCTTCAATTGTTGTTGCTAATCACTTCAATTTTGCAATAATTTCACAAATATGGCTCCTCCAAGAGATTCTACCGGTCATAATCCAAACACCAAGCGAAGAAGGGTCAAGAGGGATCGTCAAATTTTCGCCAAGACGGTTTAACAGAGGGATATATGAGCTACCCAAAGGAATGTGGCTCAAGAACATGGTAAGAATCCAAAACCCCAACTCACCCGGGTCAAATTGCCGAGCTACGGGCAATAATTACGCTCGAGAACGTCAAATGGGCCAAGAGTAAGAAAACTCCTATATCTCAAGCTCCTCATCCCGCTAATTTGTTGAAATTTATTAATAAGCATGCGGAAAATTATTTTGAGAAATTGGAAGTTAGTAATAAATCTATTGGGGGGACTAAGACTTGTTGGTTTGCTACTTTTTTCGGGAGGAATTTCTTTCTATTAAAGGATTTTTTGAGAATCGGGGTGGTCGTATTTGTGGGAGCATCCATTTGTTATGTATGATGATGAGGTGATAATGCTTTTTATTCTAATTTATGGATTGAATATGATGCACATGGGAAGCCCATTGCTATGAATTCCTTTGTTAAAGGGCAACATTTTAGATAGACTTCGGATGAGATTTATCGGTTGTTGAGTGTGAGGGAAGGAGGATGGGACTAATTTGGTTTCACTCATTGGAGTGATGAAGTGTTTGGTGTCTCTTTAGAGACTATTAAGACATATTTGGGTGTTTTAGCCTAGGATTATACGTTGTTGTCTATAACTATTGAGCACCGCATTATTTCTACTATTGTGGCATCTTGTATTTGTGGAAAATCGTGAAGTTGCCGAAAGTAACATGGATTTTTTCTTGACGTATAAGATTTCAAAGGGAATTATTAAATTTTGGTGCGATTTTGATTCAATGCGTTATAGAAGTCAATCACTCGAGGAACATAAGTTCGCCATGGGGAATCGATTTGCAAACTTCTCTTGCATTCGGTTTCGTCATCGGAGCTTAACACTGAAATTATCCAAGATGACTTTGATAACGACAATGTCCAACAAATGGTCCGAATGCGTAGGAATATGCCTATTCGTCCTATAAAAACGGCAAGAGGGAGATACCAAGGTTCATCATCTCAAAATCCTAATGATATCTTTGATGATGAGGAAGCCGCAAGATTGGCCGGGGATGTTCAAGGCAATCCGGAGGGTAATACCGGTGCTCATGACACTCAAGCTTCAGGGAATACTATCAAGCCCAACTCGACGAGCAAAGGCTCAACTATGATTCTCTTAGAGCTAGTCACGAGGAGTTAAGGCAAGAGAACTCCAAGCTCAAAAATCGGTTGGTAAATTAAAGAAGTTCATCAAAGACCTCCTCCCCACCGCTTGCTTCTCTTCCGATGAAGAGTGACGCCTTGTTATTTTATCTTGTTTTATTTTCATGTCATTTTTTTTAAAAAGTTGCAATGTACTACTTTGACACTACTTCTCTTATTATGCTAATGACATTTGATTGATTGTTTTTCTAAGAGAAAGAACTAGCAAGAATGCTAGTAGCAAAGTGATTGCAAATGGTAAAATTGTGACTATGGTATTAATGGAGTACTTGATGGTAAAAGTACTTCTTGATTATTGCTTAGTGGCATTTGTAATGCCTTTATACATTTGTTGCTTATCATCTTAGTTGGAGAGATTATTTTCTTTATCTCAATTGGGTTGAACCCTTGAGAACTTGTCTTAATATTGATATCTTATGGACATGTTGAATATTGGTATATGTTTGTTGCATGTTTGCATTTGATGATATTTTTTGGGTATTATTGCACTTACAAGGGTTATTTACATCTTCCTTAATTTTTTACGTCCGCCAAGTGTTCGATAAATTATTTCATAGAAAATTTCATAAATTACATGATTCTCTCGATTTCAAAAGTCTTATATATTTATAAAGATCATGATTTTCCAATCAAACGAGCTTTTGCAAATCAAATGATCGATTTCTCCCTTTTTATTTGGATTTTAAGCTTCTATATTCGAAAAGCTCGATAAATCGATTATATTGCGCACTTTGATATGAATGAATAATGTTTTTATCGTGCTAACATTCTTTTTAATGATTCCAAAGGGGGAGAAACAGGAAATAAGGTCTTTAGCTCAAAGAAGCTAAAATAAACTCGCGAAGAAAGCTATAAGCTTTGGCTAGTAAAAGCCAAAAGTTGTGAATAAAAATTAGTCCATTTGATGTGTTATGGACTTTTATACGTGTTTGATGATGTTTAGCTCAAAGAAGCTATACTAAGCTCGCGAAAGAAGCTATAAGTTGTGGCTAGTAAAAGCCAAAAGCTGTGAATAAAAATTAGTCAATTTGATGTGTTATGGACTTTTATACGTGTTTGATGATGTCTCATTGACAGGGGGAGCTTCTAAGCTCATGATATTCTAGTTTACATTGTAAAAGCTGAGCTTTTAGCTTTTGTATGGTTGCTTCTTTACTTATCTTAATGTGCATGTTGATAGGGGGAGTTTTTGCAAAATGTTTTTTGAAAATCCTTACTCCCATCCTTGTGGCTATTTTGTTTGAAAATTTGTTGCTTCAAACGACTAGTTATTTTTTGACCGGAAAATTTGTTTTGTTTTCAAAATCGACCTCTTAAAATTATTTTGGTTTGTAATCATAAAAAATGGGGAGTTTGTTACATAAATGTTTTTTATCATGATTTTGATTATTTAGTTTTAATGTGTTTTTACATCAAAACAATGTCTCTAAATGTTTTCCAAATACTCCCGATCGATATAAAATATTTTTACTAATTTTTCGAAGTATTTCTTGAAGTTTATTTTTTACAAAAATTGGACAACACTTATGTCTTGTGTTCGACCGGCCGCCCTATAGGGCATCCCGTGTCTGAAGTTGATTTTAGAAACAGAAAACAGGACGAACACAAAAACAAAGAGGCCGACCGGTGGCGTCGACATAGATCGACCGGTGCCTGTGAAAAATGGCTTTCCTCTGTATTGCTTTTTCATTGAACCCAACCGGTCCAACATAGGTGCGACCGGTCGGACCTCATGGTGGCCGGTCACCCTATGTAATTTTGCGATATTTTCTTCAAACGTTTATTTCTATTCGACCGGTAGCCATACCGTTTTGACAGCAAACTTCTAGTCATTGATAGCAGACAGATTTCCCTTAAATTGTGGGATTGATTTCTAACAGCTATAATCTTGATTTTAATTATATTTTTCTGTAGATTTTCAATCCCCAAGAGGAGCCAAGTTAAAGCCGAACACCAAAGACCATCTAGTTTGCTCAAACCACTTGATATCCCAGAATGGAAATGGGAGCACATAACTATGGATTTTGTGGTAGGGCTTCCACTATCAGTCAAGGGAAAAAAGGCTATTTGGATTGTAGTAAATCGGTTAACAAAGTCGGCTCATTTCTTAGGTTAACAAAGTGTGCACAATATTTTTCACGCCTCAATGCTAAGAAAATATGTTCACGATCCAAGTCACATCGTGAATTATAAGGATCCGACAATCAACAATGACTTAACTTATGAGGAAGCACGAGGAAGTCGCTTTTGGAATGCAAGATTCACCACTTGAGAAATAAAGATATTGCTCGATCAAAGTACAATAGAGACGTCATGGCGTAAATGAAGCTACTTGGGAGCGTAAAAGGAGATTCATGTCAAGTACCCAAGTTTTTCAATTCCGTAAGATATTCGAGGACGAAATTATATTTAAGGAGAGTAGAATGTAATAACCACTAATTAAATCTAGGGTTTTATAGCTTTTTAGGGGATAAATTAGGGGTTAGTTTTTTTTAGGGGTTAAATTTAGGTTTAGGGGGTAGGATTATTTAGTATATATATATTAGATAACTTCATACGAATTTACACCCAAATTTCAAATAATTATAAGGTAATGTTATTTTTTCTCTACTTATTATTCAAGTTTCATATATATATATATATATATATATATATATATATATATATATATATTGACAATTCACAAGCCCTTTTTCAATATTTTTTTCACAAATTCTTCATTAATTAGTTTGATTTATTAAAATCACATATTAATTATAATTTTATTTAGTGTAGAAAACGAAGGGGTCGAGGATTAGGACTTTTACTGTTCATTTTTCTACATCGAATATCTGCTATTATTAAGGTAGGGATTTTTATATTATTTGTCTTTATTTAATGTTCCATGATTATACTTCATTGATTGCAATATATGTCAAGAGAAAATAAATTCATATAAGCTAGGGGCCATGAAAAGGGTCCGGGATCAAATATATATTCGAGATGAAACCGCAATGCTATATGCAGTAACTGGCCAGTCAGAGAAAAAAGAGGAAATTAATAAATTTATTGTTGTAATTATGTGAATGCTTTTCAAGTTATATTAAATATTGACAGATATATCCCTACTGAGCGAGATGAAGTTCACCCCTATTATTATCATGACTTTCAGGTTGAGGAATCTGGATGAAGATATGATGTTGTGGATGGTGGAATAAATCATGCTATATTTATATTTTAAATAATTATGATCGGACTAAATTTTATATTTATGTCTTTAATTTTTCCGGTTTATGCTTGGAACAATTGTTGGATATTTAATTTGGAAGATGTATTATTATTATTATTATATTTTTTTCCTTAAGAATTAAAAATTCTCAATCAACTTTTTGATAATTATTGGGATCACTTTAATTTATAAATTTGTGTTTTCTTAATAATATGTTTAGAGTACTTTAATTTCATAAAATTGGGTCGTTACAAAGGTATACTTTTTTAATTAGATGTGATACTTTTTATACAAAAAGTGATACTTTTTACATAAGCAGTGATACTTTATCCAAACAAAAGTGATATTTTTTTAAAATAAAAAGTCACATTTTTCTTTAATAAAAAGTGATACTTTTTCCATAAGAAGTGATTTTTTTTAGTCTAAATGTAATACTTTTTTAATAAATAGTGATATTTTTTTTCATAAGAACTGATACTTTATTTTCCTCATCTTTTTCCTTTGTTTCATAACTGTAGCGAAAAAAGGAAGGACGTTGGGGGAGAGAGAAAGGGGGACCCTGAGAAGAGAGAGAGAGAGAGATGGGGGGACCACCAAATGAGTGGGATATGGGGAGAGATGGAGAGAACCATGAGAGATTTGGTGGGAGATCGTAAGGAGAGAGAAAAATGGACTAGTGAGAGAGAGAGAGAGAAAGGAAGGAGGACAAGGAGAGAGAAATATGAGGGACCATTTGGGCTCCGTCTCACAGATTTAGATCCGTGAGACGGTCTCATATAAGTTTTTGCAAGGAGATAAAACATAATTTTGAATAGAAGATCTCATCCGGTATTTCAGGGGACTATAAATGTCATGTTTTGTAAGTTTTAGTATGTTAATGGTGTCATATCGATTTTTTCTAATTGTATTCATCATATACCAAGAAGAAGATATCTATATATATATATATATATATATATATATATAAAGAGAGAGTCACTTATAAATAGAACTATGAAATTTTTCCCGCCCATTTCACCTTTCTAAATCTAGAAAATGTTAAATTAATATTAAAAATGAATTGAGTAATAAAAATAATAGTTTATTTATGTCAAAAACTTGCAATAAGAAATGCTAAGATCTTGGGTAATATTATTTTGAGAATTGAATTATACTTTCCAAATTTAAAAATTATAATTTCTTATTTTCATTAATTGGATTTTCATTGTAAAGATAATTTGTGTAAGTTCTAATTATTAACGCAAAATTATTTTGACAACTACTTTTATAATCCATTAGTTTTAAAACTTACGTTTATCTATTTTCACATAATTTATAATTCAAAATTATTTAATAATTAAAACACTTTAAAATAAATCTAAATATTATTTGATAAGACTAACCAAATAAAAATTAGAAACTTAGAATTCAAAATAAATTAAATAAATTAAAGAAATATATAAGATCTATAAAATATTCTTTAAATCTAAAATTATCCAAGAAATTCATAAATTATATAAATAAATGAGAAATTATGAATAAAGCCTTGAAATTATAAAATAAATCTAAAATTTATTTAATACATCTTAAAATCATCTAATAAAATCTAAACAATATTAAAATAAATCTAAAAGTTATTATAATAAAAAATATAAATCATTGGATAAATTAAAATACTATAAATTTATATCTAAAATTATTTTATGAACTAAACATTACAAAATAAAATCTTACTATTAAAATGGAAACAATATGATATAAAATATTAACATATTTAATACATTATTCTTTCTAATTCTTAAAAATTGTAATTCCAAATTTCCAGTAAATCTAATTTGGACCTTAGCATATTAAGGTAAAAAACAAAATACAATATTTATACTTTATTAATTTAAATAATTAAAATTTATTATTTAGAGTAAATTGAATTTTCAGAGATTCTCATAGGTGTAAAATTGGTAGGATTTTACACCTAATATGAATATGAATTTAAATATTGAATAGTTACTATTTTTATTTTATTTCAAAACCGACTTAAAAAATGTAAATAAATATAATATATTACACAAAAATTAACAAAAAGACATTCAAATTTAGATAGATAAAGGAGATTAATATATATTCAAATTTGTATGGTATAGCGATTTTAGAAATAAAATAGATATACATATATATGAATTTGAGAAATAAATATTGTATATACTTTTTTGATATAAAATAAGTATATATTGATTATATAAAAAGTCTATTAATCTATTCTATTATTCAGGCTATATTTATTTGTTAATCTATAATAAAAAATATTGGTTATTTGTTCTGTTAGATTTTTTCATATAATCATGATTTAAGTTGATTAATATTGTTATGGATAAATCAAATGGCACTATGTTTTTTTTATTAAACTAACAAGTATAGTAATTTTTAGTATAAATTTTAAAAAAAATATTAATTTATTTGTCTCCATTGATCTAATTTAATTGAGTTTTGAAAAATTATTAAGTGGTCATATAATTTTTAAAGTTTTACACAACTCAAAAAGTATTTCTAACAAATGTATACGCTTGCTTTAAATAAATAATCAATTTATTTATTTTCTCATTTGTCTATATTATATAATCAATTTTTTTCTTCCCATTTTTCCAATATTTTCATTTATAGTTGGATATTTAACATGATATTTTTGTAAAAATGTATTAATTTATTGTAATAACTATTATTTAATAAATCCTACATTATTTTGTTCGATCAATATGTGTCAACTTACACCCCATTTCCCAATTCAAAGAAAAGGGTCCGAAAGTATTGAGATACCCTCCCGCCTCATTACAATTCCTATAATGTATCAATTTCTTAATAATAAAACTATACAATACTTTCTTATATTACACACGTGCATCGCACGGGTGATGTACTAGTAATAATATAAAATTAAAAACATAATAATGTTAACATTTAGTGGGTCACATTTTAAGAGAGAAGATAAAACTATATTGAGAGAATGGGGAAAGCAAACAATATTTGTTTTGGAAAAAGGAAAAGCCAGAGTCAATATAGACATGACCGAATGATGAGGGACTATAGAGGAATATTTTTGAGATGAGGGGTGTAAGTGAAAAAAAAAACTAGAGTGTGATAATAAAGTTATTTTGCTGAAAAAAGAAAACCAAGAAACGACCTTATCTACAAAATTTCAAGCTAGAGAAACAAGCAGCACAGGCACAAAGCAGAAGGAGGAAAAAAGGATGACGAGCCTCTCAATTTCGAGCGTGATTTTCCCTTCCAAATCAAACCTCACGAAATCATCCTCCTCATCTTCTTCGTTTCATGGCGTTCGATTAGCGCATTTGTGCCCCACGCGCTGCCCAAGCGTGTCGTCGAGTCGGGCTTCTTATTCCTCTTCTTCGACGTCTGTGGTGATGATGGCGAAAAGAGAGGAGGAACTGAAGGAAATCAGAACTAAGTCCACCGAAGAGCTGAATGAAGAAATTGTGGACCTTAAAGGAGAGCTTTTCATGCTCCGCCTCCAGCGCTCCGCCCGGAATGAGTTCAAGTCTAGCGAGTTTCGCCGTATGCGCAAAAGGGTAACCCTCTCTTTCAATTTTCGACAATATTTTTCTTAAGTTTTTTTGTGTGAAATTTGAATGTGCATTTATTTTTGTGAAATACTTTTTTTTTTTTTAGGTTTTTGGTTAGGGATTTATGTGAGTTATATATTGGCTTTTTAGACTGGAAGTAGTGAAAATGCTGAAAAATTGGATGTTGAACTACTCGTATGGGTGGGTTAACTGATGAATTTCTGGGGTTTTGATTTAATTGTGAAATTAGTAAGTGAAATGATGAAGTAGAGAAGAACTTTGTTGTTGCATTTGGAACGTGAACTCAAATCTGAAATGGGATTTTGTAATAGAGTTAATTTTGTTTAATGCAGCTCTGTGATTATCTTAGACTAAAATACTCTAAAAGTTTTGGCATTGTGGTGTATTTTCTGTTTGACATTGGTCGTTGAATGCATGACTGATAAATTATAGAAAGATATGAACTGAATGTAATTATATTATTGGTGATGTTCTATTTCTTTCTCCGTTTTAACTGCAGATCCATAGAGGCATTTGTGTTTTTGTAAAAAAACCGCTTTTAGATTATATGGATGTTCAAACGTATAGCATACAAATGCATCTTTGTAACCCACTCCTCAGTCCTCACTTTTCACATTAAATGGTTGCTTGAAGTAAATGGTGGATATCAAACATGGCCGAATACCTAAAAAGAGGGGATGTTAGAATCGAAAAATTAATGAAACTTTTTGGCTGGCTTGCAAGATATTGGTGTTTCTCACTGTATATTTTATATGGAGTATTTGATAATATGTGCCTGTATAGCTTGGCAAGGTGTTTCTGCTTTTATAATTTAGTTACTGCTTCTTTATAGCTGCACCTTAACTTAAGGAAGGGAGGAAATTAATCTCATTTCGTACTAAGGGAACGTTTGCCAACACTAAAAAAGAGTGACCGCCCTGAAAAAAGAATAGTTTTTAGTGTTTTCAAATGTCAGCTTTTGATTATGTATAATTTAATTTAATCAGAATCTAAAGATTGGGGAGGGGTGCTTTAAATTTTTGATTCTGCTTCTGATTTCATTTTGAATATGCAAAAGCACTTTTACAATTTATTCACTAAACACTCTAATAACTTAATCAGTTATCAACTTTTATATATTTGCAAACACTACCAACTTATGATTCACAACTGCTTTTCATTTCTACTATTATAAATCACTTCTTTTAAAGTAGAGGCTTTTGCAAACTCTCCCGCCTTGAGATCCCTCCCCCCTCCCCCCACCCCCCCCAAAACCCCAGCGAAGGCTAAAAGAACTAGCAGCTTTTCCCATTATGACAATGCACGGGAGAGTCCACCCTAATACATGATTTATACTTGTATGCTGTCGTTTATCTCATATTTAATTCTTTACAGCCTTTAATGTCCCAATCATTTATTTTTTCATGGTATAGATTGCTAGAATGCTGACTGTTAAGAGGGAGAGAGAGATGGAGGAAGGAATCAACAAGAGGTTATCGAGAAAGCTGGACAGGAAATGGAAGAAAAGCATTGTTCCTCGGCCGCCTCCATCTCTCAAGAAACTACAAGAAGAGGAGGCTGCTGCAGAAGCTAAAGAGTCGTCGGCATGAGTTTTGTTTGCTTTCTTCTATTCTTTCTTTGTCCCCTTTCATTCTTTTTGGTTAAATATTTAATATTCTCAAACCAACCCTTTTGTAACTCAGCAACAAAGCTGCTTATGGCTTTTTTATATTAGAGGAAGAATCACTATTCCCATTTTTTTTCCTCTGGAAAAGGAGAACTTTTCCATTCTATAAGGTACTTCTTTTTTTCCGACTTATAAGCTCCTAGGAGCTTATAAGCTATTTTTGGGAAAAGGTGGGGATCCAACTTATTTTAAAATAAGTTCTTATTTTAACAACTTGATTTAATTTTGACCATTTTAATTGCAAAATGGCGTTACTAACATCTTTAAGCTTCATCATCTTATTTTATCCCGATACTTTAGTAGTTTGTTTTCAAAATAAGATATAACATCTTATAAGCTATTTACACTTATAGGATGTAGGAGTTTAAAATCTATTAAATAAGCTAAGCCAAATACCCTCTTAATCATTAATACCAAATCATCTAACTCCTAATTAGCTGAAATTGGAACGACAAAACTCAGCTTATTTGTTAGATGGATTACTTATGAGTTATGAATTATGGCCATGTCAGCTTCTTCGCTCTTGCACTTGTGTGCCATGTCAGCAGGGATGTCCACATCAGTGATTTTGCCCGGATTTATTGAAATTCTCAATTTTTTTAAGTCATATATGCATTTCTCGTGACAATTTCCAGTGGATTTTTAAAATTTCGATGAAAATTAGACAAAATGTGAGCATTTTCGTTAATTGCAGGATTAGAAATTTTTAATTCCGAGTAGGACTGAATTTAGGACTCGTTTTGTACTAAAAAAAAAAACTTGGGACCCGTTTCAGTTAGGATTAATTTTACAATTTTGTCTAATTTTTCCAGCCTAATCAAAGTATACAAACGAGGCCCATAGTGAATATATACTTGGAGTTGTACCAAAAGATAAGTGAACACACTCTTTATCCTCAATGATAGGTGCCCATTCTTTCGGGCACAATTGTAACTTTAACAGGCCGCCTTAACAGCCCAAACTCAACCCCATCCACATCTATTGGGCCTCAGCCCACTCATACTAATGCACCTCGGCCTGTTCTATAATTTTGGGCTTTGGACATAATTGCCCAAAATTCTGAAAAAAAGGACAATATTTTTTGCTTTTGGGGTTTTTTCCTAACATTTTTATGCTCCCGCCTTTTGGGACATTTTTACGCTCCGTTAATTTTTCCAAATTTTTTTACGTTGTTTCAACACATGTTTCATCTAATAAAATTTAAGTGAAAAAAATAATTTTGTCTCCCATTAAATAATCAATTTTATACTCGAACTCTTAACAATCAAGAAATATACACATAAAACAACACATATTGAAAAAAATATATTGAAAATAAAATAAAAACAAGACATGAATAGAAAAACACAATTAGGTTTTTGTTCCCATGTATTGAGAAAGTCGAAAACATAGAAACAAATCAAACAATAGAACAATATTGAAACTATATAGAAACAACCTAAAAACAAATGTAAAAACAATATAGAAAATACTACATGAGCAAAAATATCTTAAAAATAGGTAAAAAGTGTATTGAAACATAAAAACTACATTGAAATAACAACGAAACATGAGAACAACATTAAAAATATTATAAAAACAACTCAAAAATAACATAAACAATATAGAAAACACCACATTAATAAAAATAGTTTAAAAATATGTAAAAATTGCATTGAGATACTAAAAACTACATGGAAACAACAAAGAAACATCATAACAACATTAAAAACATTATAGAAAACAACCAAAAAACAATAATAACAATATATAAAACAACGCATGAACATAAAAGAGCATAAAAATAGGTAAACAATGTATTGAAACATCGAAACAACAAAAATAACATATAAAACAATACATGAACAAAAAAATAAAAAAAACGTAAAAAAAAAAAAAAAATATGCAAGAGCGTAAAAAGTCGAGAAAAGTCAACCGAAAGAGTATAAAAGTGATGTGAGCATATACAATGTCTTTTTCTAAAAGAAAAAGTATTTCCCGCAATTTCAGTATAATTTTTAGCCCCTCCCATGAATGGATAACACGGAATAGACCAGACATAATCGACACTTTAAATAGAACTATACAACATTTACAATATATATTTATATTTTTATAGTTATACAAGAATATCTCCGTTAGTTTTATTAAATGAATGAAAAATCGAATGTAGAAATTCGGGCTTTATTTAACAAAAGTGGGCCTATGCTCATTTGTTGATCCAATAACATTATCGGGCCCAAGATCCAAACATCCTCGTATTTAGGGATGTCAATTAGATTCATCGGGTTGGGTTCGTGTTTAGTTCGGGTTATGCTCAAAATGCATCAAAAATTACGTAAAAAATAAAACAACTACATTTAGACAAATTGGTAACTTTGTGTCGGGTTCGTGTTAGTCGTGTTCGGGTTTCACAAGAATCGGTCAGTGTCGGGTTCGTGTCGGCGGGTTCTCGTGTCGGGTCGGGATTGACACCCCTACTCGTATTAGATGATTAGAGGAGTGCCAAAATTTACTCAATTTTAAATGATCAAATCCATTATTAGATATTGGGAAAAATGCAAAACTAGTCCTATAACTTTACCTAGTTGGCAATTTTGGTCCTATCCGATTTGCGTTTTGCAAATTTAGTCATATAACTTTAAAATGGTCGCAATTTTAGTCCTAAAATCACCTGAGCTACAAAATCCGCGAAAAAATAACACGTAAAGGGGGCACATGGTATTAGATAAATGTTTTTATCGTAATTTTGATGATTTCATATTATGAGTTTTATACCAAAACAATGTTCCCAAATGTTGTCCATATACTTCAAAACGATTTAAATGATTTTTACTAATTTTTTGGAGTATTTCTTGAAGTTTATTTTTGACAAAAATTGGACAACACTTCATTTCGAGGTCAACCTACGCCTCTATAAGGCAACCCGCACGAAAGTTTGTCAAACAGAGAACAACCTATTTGTCGAAATGGGAGGTCAACCAGGTCGACCTAGAGGGCGACCGGTGGCTTGGCCGACCCAGAGGGCGACCGGTGCCCGAGTTTGGTTAAATTGTAAAAATTCCTTGTGTTTCATATTTTGGGAGGCCAACTTGAGTCCTAAAGGGGAGGGGCGGTCGCTTCTTGGTCGACCAATCCAACCTAACATGGACGGTCCAAGGCCTCGATTTTCAAGAGTTTTTCATTTTTAAATATATTTTTCATATTAGAGGTCGATCGGTCGACCTAAGGTTTTATCAACAAACTATCCGTTTGCACAAATGATAACTTTTCATGAAATTATGGGATTGATTTCTAACAACCTATATTCTCCATTTAATGTGCAATTTTTTTCTGATTTCAATCTTCAAGGATGAGCCTATTCATTGGGATTCAAATCCAAGAGCTCTTCTATAAATAGTTGAAGGCTTGAAGCAACTCAACAAGACAATCGTAGGTCCCAGGGGGTGTGAAGTAAGCTTTAGAAGGGGGTTGAATAAACCTTACCAAATTTTCGATTTAGTCATTTTAAAATAATTCAAAGAAGAGTTGATTCAACATTTTGTGTCCTTGATGGACAACTAAGTTGGCTTTTCAAACTAAGTTTCCCACTCAATGCACTCGATAAAACTGTTGATATTATAACTCGGTTGCTCAAGCCAAATACTTGGGTGGCCGATTGGTTTTAACAAATGGAAGACTTAACACCCTTAGATTTGTTTAAGTTTGTTTTTAAACACTTGATTCTTAAAGACTTAGTTATTTTATCAGTTGGATAACAAATATGATTCTAACAAAGATATAATGTAAATATGCAGAAAGTAAATTTCTTGAAAGCAAATGACACAAATATTTTATAGAGGTTCAAGATAGGGTAATTCTTCTAATCCTTTCTTCTCCAACTCCCGGAGGAATCCACTATGTAAAAGATCTTTTACAAAGTGGTCAACGATCCAGAGACGACCTTGGTCACACAAATTTGGTGATTGACATGTATTTTGCATGTATTTTGGGCTTAATTTTGGCTAGAATGTGTTACTATGCGTGCATTACGTGAGTAAATAGAGCTTTATTCTGTTTTGTGGAAAAGGTATTACGCTTTGCTCGTTTTGTAGGAATTGATTGATAAATTGTAGCATTTTGGCAACAATTCGGAGCATTGCATTAAAGAACCGCCAATACTTGACGTAATATACTAAGTTCAGAATTGAATCGAGAAGAAGTCGACGAACCGAGCGAAAAATGGAAGAAAACGGCCAAGTGTCAAGTGCAGTGCGCACGGGCGGCGCGCGACTTAGCACGGCCCGTGCGCGCGGCAAAGAAACATTGAGCTTCAACCTTCGACTACAAGCACGGGCTGGTCGTGCTCAAGAGCACAGCCCGTCGGCGCTTTGTTGCTTGACAATCTCTGCGGCACCCAAAGACGGTCGGCGTTCTCTAGCGCACGCCCGTGCGCCCTGTAAGGGAAAAAGCAGTATGACCTGTTCGAACTAGGTTTTCAACCCGAACAAAGTATAAATAGAGACGGGGCGGCCACAAACAAGGGGACGCTGATTTTTACCCTAGAAAGCGAGAGAAAAGAGCAATCTTCCACCGGAGATTTGGAGAGATCGATCAAGACTGCAACCACACCTTCGAGGATTGAAGATAGATCGAGAGATCATCATCATCCCCGAGTTCACTCATTCCATAGTATCGTTATTTTCAATTAGTTAGACATGAACGTTAATAATTTGTCTATGGATTATTTCCTTTCTATGTCCGGCTAAACACTTTGTGATTCCCCGGGTTTGGGAGTAGGTTAATGGATACTTTTATTTGATGATTAATTACAATTGAAGTTAATGTTTTCCAACCTTATTCAAGTACTTTGTTTTAATTCTTGTTTTAACAAAACGCGTTTGGTTTAACTTATTTGATGTATTGATTCATAATTCTAATCGATGAGTTTCAATACTAGATCTAAGAGTACTTGACACAAATATCTTGCATGATTGAGAAGTCTGTGAATATTTGCGAGGCTTTATAATCTTTTGATCTTTTGGGAGTTGGATATCTCATGTTGAGTAGAGATGCTTAGCATAGATATTCCAATCAACATTTTTACATGCATCTCGAGAGAGAGGGTAAATTACTTTTGTGATCGGTCTATAGGGAAGAATACGTTTAACTTTGGTTTGATTAATATGATAATAAAAGGGGATATTAATCAAACCATAACCCAGGAATCCATTCATTATCTTGATCTTTCAATCATTCTTTACTTTGTCCCTTTTAGGATAAATTTCTACTTTAGTGTTTATAAAACCAATCCTTCAACCTTCGATAGTCTAGATAAAAATAAGGCTATTATAATCCAAAGATTTCTTAGTACATTAATTTATTAGTCCTCATGGATTCAACCTTGCTAACTCTATTCTATAAATCGCACCGTACACTTGCGGTGAAGCTAAAAAAAAATAAGGCAAACAAGTAAATTACTTCGTGATCGGTCTATAGGGAAGAATACGTTTAACTTTGGTTTGATTAATCGATAATAAAAGGGGATATTAATCAAACCATAACCCAGGAATCCATTCATTATCTTGATCTTTCAATCATTCTTTACTTTGTCTCTTTTAGGATAAATTTACGCTTTAGTGTTTATAAAACCAATCCTTCAACTTTCGATAGTCTAGATAAAAATAAGGCTATTATAATCCAAAGATTTAGTACATTAATTTATTAGTCCTGTGGATTCGACCTTGCTAACCATATTTTATAAATGCGTGTACACTTGCGGTGAAGCTAAAAAAATAAGGCAAACAAGTAAATTACTTTTTGTGATCGGTCTATAGGGAAGAATACGTTTAACTTTGGTTTGATTAATCGATAATAAAAGGGGATATTAATCAAACCATAACCCAGGAATCCATTCATTATCTTGATCTTTCAATCATTCTTTACTTTGTCTCTTTTAGGATAAATTTCCGCTTTAGTGTTTATAAAACCAATCCTTCAACTTTCGATAGTCTATAAAAATAAGGCTATTATAATCCAAAGATCTTAGTACATTAATTTATTAGTCCCTCGTGGATTCGACCTTGCTAACCCTATTGCACTTGCGGTGAAGCTAAAAAAATAAGGTGAACAAGTTTTTGGCGCCGTCGGGACTAATTAAATTTTTAGTACTAATATTGCGATAAATAGAATTATTTTTAATTTAGACATTTTTTTCTTCTTTTTATTTTGTTGTCTAATTTTACTTCTACCTTTGTGTTTGACTTGTTTTCTTTAGTTGGTTCGGGTAGTGCATGAACACTCGCTCAAGCAAGGAGAATTAGCACCGTTCATACCGGAGGTTGAGGCTTTTGCTAGGCGAATTAGTGCGGCTACTAAATGGGCGTAAAGACAACAAGAACAAGCTATGACAGACGTAGAAGATAACAACAGAGGCAATAATGGGGCCGATAACGGAGGTAACAACCGAAGCCAACATGGTCAATGTCGAGTTACCAATACGGAGATTCCGGCTAGCTCCGATACCCAAAAAGAAAGCGATTCGCAATTACTTTCGCTCACGCACCAATCGCAACTATGGTGGAATCACCAATGTCCCAATCAATGCGAACAACTTTGAGCTAAAGCCAACACGATCTCGATGGTGCAATGTAATCAGTTTGGGGTTTCCGTCCGAGGACCCCAACTCTCATGTTGCGAACTTCATACTGATTTGCAATACTATCAAGATGAGCGGGGTGGATGATGATCTTTATACGTCTTCGCCTATTCCCTTTCTCTTTAAGGGATAAGGCTAGAAATCGGTTAGGCACCCTAACTCGGGGAGTGTGAACAATCGGGATGAGCCGAGTCGAGATTTGTTTAAATACTTCCCACCAAGTAAGACACTATAACTTAAAAGTGAGATCACTCGGTTCAAGCAGTTTGACTACGAGCCTTTGTATGAGGCCCGGGAGAGATTCGGGATTTATTGAGGAGGTGCCCGCAACACGGATTTCCGAGGATCGCCAGCGCTTCTTTTACAAATGGGTTGATGGGACAGACTAGATCGTTTGTGGATTTGCGCAGAGGAGGCGCTCTACTTGCATGATTTCGGAAGATGCATTCAACTTGTTGGAAGAGATGGCTGTGAATAGCTATCAGTGGCCCTCCGAGAGGACTAATGTGAAAAGGGTGGCCGGGTTACCGATTCGGACCCATTAAGGAGTTGACGGCTCGATGATTTGTGTTGACAAGTCAATTGAGTACATTGACGAAGGCAAATGAGGGAAACGCGGGTGCAAGTAATGGGGAGTTCCTCTAGATCCGATAGAGGAAGCAAATTATGTTAATAACCGGAATTTCAACAATTTTAGGAACAATCGACTCCCACTCATTACCATCGGGTTTGAGGAACCACGAAAACTTCTCCTACACGAACACGAAGAATGTGATGCAACCACCACCGGGGTTTAATGTGACAAACAATGTCATTAATGCGGAGCCAAAGCCATCTTTAGAGGACATTCTCGCCTCATTCATGAGTGAGACGAGGAAGCATTCAATAAGGATGAGGCGAAGTGGATAAAATTGAAAACAGGTCACACAATTGGGGTCCCAAATGAAAAATCTTGAAACCCAAATTGGCCAAATAGCTACGATTATTGGTGGGCAAAGCATCATAAAGGCTAATTCCGAGCAACACTGAGGTTAATCCAAAGGAATAGTGTAACGCCATTCGTCTGAGGAGTGGTACGGAATACGAAGGGCCGAAAATACCAGAAAATATTGAACTGACGCAGGGAGCATGGCTGCGCCCGTGCGCCACCGCACGGCCAGTGTCGTGCTCAACACCGAAAGATTCCAGGAACAGGATACGAGATGCACAACCCAGGCTCCCGAGCACAAGCAGGTCGTGCGTAGAGTACCGAGAAGAGAATTTTGAACCCGGGGAGGTAGAAATCAAGCAAATGGCAAGGTTGAGGCCGAGGAAGGAGTTGAGGACCATGCTCTTGAACAAAAAGGGGCCGAGAAGCTTAAATCTTTCTATAACTATGATCTTTCAAACTTTTCTATACCACTTCCCTTCCTCAACGTTTTATAAAGAAATAGTTAGACTCCCAATTTGCTAAATTCTTAGACATCTTTAAGAAAGCGCATATTAACATACCGTTTGACGCATTGGAGCAGATGCCCAATTATGCGAAGTTTTGAAGGAAGTGATGTCAAAGAAGAAAACGTTGGCGGAGTTCGAGACATCCACTTGACCGAACAGTGCAGTCGTAGCGATCATTAAGAGAAAATTACCACGAAGCTCAAAGATCCAGGGAGTTTCACTATCCCTTGTACTATTGGTGGTGTTGTAATTAATAAAGCACTTTGTGATCTAGGAGAAAGTATTAATTTAATGCCCTTGTCCATTTTCAGAAACTTGGATTAGGAGAGGTGAAGCCGCCCACGGTCACCTACGGCTGTCGATAGATCACTCACATATCCTAAGGAATCGTGGAGGATGTGCTCGTGAAAGTAGACAAGTTTATATTCCCAAAGTGGACTTCTTGGTGCTTGACATGGATGAAGATCGAGACGTCCTCGATACTTGGGCGTCCGTTCTAGCCACCGCACGAGCCTTGATAGATGTACAAAAAGGAGAGCTCACATTACGAGTTAATGATAAGCAAGTGTTGTTCTCCATCTATAAGGCCGGGAAAAATCATGATAACAGGGGAGAGTTGTAAATCATTATCTCATTGCCGATTTATGTGCTAATACTTTTAATCCGAGTCATTGTGTGTGCTATAGATCATGTGCATGACGATCGAATTGTGAGAAAGCGAAGCACACGATGAGGGCCAGCGGCTCGGAAGCACGCTGCGTGTATCGCCGCCGCACAATGCAAACGAAGAACCTGGCATTTGACAGACGGGTGACTTCTACGCTAGAGGCATTCAAAGGAGGCTCGAATTTATGCGAGTTGAATTGGCAAGGATAAAGACATGAAGAAGTGACTCGTATCACTATCTTTGGAACCATGATCGAGTAAAACAGGCGTCAAGCTATAGACGATAAATTTAGCGCTTGTTGGGAGGCAACCCAACAGGTTTTATTTTATTTCTTCCCATGTTTTCTTGGTTTGTTTTTTTCCCTTTTCTAAGTTAGGATTTTTATGCTTTCATAGGTTAGGATTTTCTTGCTTTCCCTAAAAAAAAAATGAAAAATCAAAGTTGAGGTGCGGTACCAGCCTAAAGACGGGCGGGCGTATGCGCGCCAGCGCACGGCCCGCGGGTACCAAAGACATGGCCTTGAAATTTCGGCACCCACACGGGCAGCCCATGCGCCAGCGCACGGCTCGTGCGATCCTGTGTTTTTAATTCGAACATTGAAGACCCGCATGGGGGCCCATGCACTAGGCGCACGGCCCGTGCGTGGTCGGCAGAACCGATCATAAGTCGGGCAGGAGAGGCTTATTTCTTCATAAAATCTCCCTTTCTCTCGCTTAGAATTACCCAAAGAAGCACCCCTCTCAAATTTTTGCAATTTTCCTTCGATTTCACTTACATATTCACCTTCCACACTACTCACACACAAATTACACTTTTAAACTTGCTTTGAAGTGTGGATTTGAGTAGAAGGGCACCTAGGGTTTCAACTTTCAACTCTTTTCGAATTTTTGATATTTAAGGTATGAATTGCACTTTTTGTTTCAAATTTCTTAAGGATTATGGATTAGAGTTATGATATGGTACATGTTTGATGATTTTGCCATGATTGTGATTGATTTTTTCTATTGGGCATTTTATCGAACACCTTGTGGGTTGTTGAATTAGGATGTTTGTGGTTCATTGTTTGATGAATTGTACATGAGCTCGATTATTTAGGGTGTTAGTGACTATGATTCTCTGCAATTACATTGTTATTTGGATTTGGAAGCTTAATTGTGAATTAAATTGTAGAGTTGAGACACTATGCCTTATTTGGATTGTTGTATATAATTCATCGCTCTCTTGTTATACTTGGCACGTACGTATTCTCACAATTGTTTTGCCAGGTACTAATTCGAACAGATGGTTGAACCAAGGAACCGACAAAATCGAGGTAGACGAGGATGGGGGGCCGCCGCCGCACGACAACCACCACACCCAGACAGCCCCGAGGCTTATGGGCTCACTCTGACAGAGAACGATGAACTGGATAGGTGGAACAGGTTGATCCCTCGAACATTCATGCCAACACGATATGCCGACGATGATTGTACCCGAGCTCTCGGGATACATGAGGAGGTTTGGCAGATGTTTGAACGAGTGGGGTGGACCGCCTTCATGCAAGGGCGGTGGCCAACATATAAGACATTAGCGCTCGAGTTCCTGAGCACCGTGGAGTTACAGAGACGCGAGTAAACATCGAACCTTAGAAAATCCGTTTTCACATGGGCAACGTGTGGAGGCACGTCACTATAGCCCAACTTAACGAGATTTTTGGGGTACCGTCTAACGCCTCTTCTCGACCGCAAGATCGAATTATAGCCGAGTATGAATTTCGGGCGATTGTTGGTTGAAACACCGTAAACCGCCTAATGCAATATGCGGCATGCACGTCAAAGGCCTCGTCAATCAAACCCCGTCTTCCGCTACATTGAGAAGGTAACGACTCACTCAAAGTGTATGCTAGACACAACAACGGGGTGTGCAAGCTCGGGAGCTATACCGCTTTGGTGTATGCTCACCCGCACCCTTACAATATGGCGGCTCACTTTGTGGAACACGCCGTATATATTTCCAAGCAGACGCGGGGACAATACTAATTGGGGGAATGCTAACCCCATTGCTCGACATTTTGGGGTTGATACGGCGAGAATGGAGCCGATAGCGGACGGTCGACATCAACATGAATGCCCCGCGGATGAAAATAATAATCGACGAGAGAACATCCTCTATTTTCAACAAAAGTCGGGCTGCGCTTCCCCTTCCATAACCCGACTCAATTGTGGCGGACAACCAAAGTAATCGGCTCATGAACTCGAGGCACATGTCAGGGTTATGGACGGCCTTATCACTGCGAGAAAAAGGAGGAGGGTAGCGGGGTTACCCGATGAAGAGGATTTGGTGATGGAGGCAAGGGAATATGATTGGCAAGAGAGGGCTTTGAGCGGGGCTTCCAGCAGGGGAGGATTCGAGCACGGCTTCCCATAGGGGAGGCCCGACATTCTAGAGATCTCCCACCAAGGTGAGGAGCGTGGGGGACAGGATTACCATGATAGACTCTATGCTCTTGAGAGAGCATGCGACAAAGATAGGGACGACTTTCGACATCACCAGGATGATTTCCGACAAGAGGGATGATTTCAAGCATCACCAGGAGGAGTTCACGTACCTTCCGAGCAGTAGTAGGAGCAGAGGTACCAAGCCCGGAGCCGAGGTACCATGCCGGAAGAGCAATGGGAGTTGGAGATATTGCAAACGATGCATCGATACAAATGTGGCATATCTCCCGGGCCACTTTCCGCCGCCACCCCCATAGTGATCCAGTCCTTTCCATACTTTTCTTTGAAATTCTATCTTATCTTCTATGCGCTATAATTTCATTCAAGTTTGGGGGAGAGGTAGTAATTTTATTGAAGGGTGTGGCATTTTTGCATTCATGTAGTTGCATTTAGAGCATGTAGGATGCATTGCATTAGATGTTTATTTTTGATTTTTAGCACGTTTATTGCTTTAGACGTTTATTCGCTTTCTTAGCATTTGTTTAGGAGTGAGTCGACCGCTATCGTGTGCTTGTTGATCTTGGGAGCATTTGTTGAACAATTTATGTTGTTTTGAATTGGGTGTTGAGCGTGAGTTGACCGGGTTGAGAATAATTAATATAGAGCATGTGAATATTGGAATCATGGTTGATTTACTTTGAATTATGCACTTACAAGCCTGTGAGCTTTTGAGCCTTTACTCGCTTTCATATCATGCGTCTTGTTTGTTGATTGAGTGTGTCATTCATGTTGGTTTGAATTCTAGAATTTGCTTTGGTATCTCAGTCAAAGTCACATGTTGTATGCGAGTTTATGAAAATGATTTTAGGCCATTTTTGTTAAGCCTTTCAAGCCTTTTGCCTACCTTATGATAATTGATTTCCTAGTTAGCCAATTTGAGCATATTCGATTTTTGATAGCCACATTTCAAGCCTTAAATCATAACTTGATATATCTGTTACCCTAAGCTTGAGCGTATAGCATTGAGTAAAGGGATTGAATAAAGGGTTGAATGAAAGGGTATCGAGAAAGTAGAAAATGGTGTATATATTGGGTGATTGAGAATAAAAGAAGAAGATGAGGAAAAGGAAGGATACTCACAAAAGAGTCGGAAAAAATCGATGAAAAAGTGAGTCGGCTAAGTAACACACAGGATGGAAATTGTGATGTAAGGCGAAGGAGAATGAATAGTATGAAAAAGAAGGGAGAAATAGATAGGTGATACGATAAAAGGTGATTGGGGTACATAGTTGATTTGAATAAGAATAACTGTTTGAGAAAAACGATGTGCTTACCAATCTATACGCTGAGTTTGAGTCACTTTATCCATATTTTCCTACCTTAACCAAAGAGCCTTCATTACAACCATAAACAAAGTCCTTTCTCGATTTGTGAATTGCATACAATCGAGTGGCGGAGATGTGAGATGATTTGCAAGCATATGGTAATTCTTCAACATTGATATGACTTGAGCGAATACACATCTCTTAATATCCTAGTGAGTAGAGTATACACTTTATCCATGAGAGGCGTGATTTGAAGTGTTGTCAGAATGTGACCGAATTTATTTAATTTCGTAATGATATTATTTAATTATTTTATTGGATTATTCTAGATTTTATATGACTTTATTTTAATTGGGTTTTATAAAACACTTTGGGCTCTTATTTGGACTAGAGTTTTAACCAAGCCCATAGTGTTAGTAAGGTAAGTATAAGCCCATGTACTCTAAACCTAGCCCAATTGGAATTAGGTCAAAACACAGATATAAGACACGTAAAACACACACTTTGGGAACACAGTAGGAGACGCCTAGAGAGTGAGGGAATCGGCCAGAGAGGAGAAAAGAGAAAAGAGAAGAAAAAAGAGGGTTGATTCGAAAGAGGCCTGAAAAGGATTTCACTACCCCTAAATCGAACAGGCAAGTAATCTCTTTAGATTTCATGTAGATTTCAGAGTTAAATTATGGCTATGTCTATTGAAAGGTTCGTCGCCTGAAAGATTTGAATTCATGTATTTATAATTTTAATTGAGAGTGCCGCTAGATAAGATTCGGCTAGTATTGATCGATAGTTTAGAAAATTGTTATGATGAGATAGCGAGAATTTGCCGTCTGTGGTTAACGAAATAATAAGTCTTCTATGTGAATATTCGTTATAATTCAAACGGTTGTGAATCGTCTGGGACATCCTTATTTGGAGCATGCAACACTCATCGTATCTATTGTATTTATACGTGTCTACTGCTAATGTGAAATTCTTCTCTCTGTTTTAATAATCAAGTCTGACATCATTGTTATGATATGTTGGAGAGTTTTTGAGATTCTTTTAATTCAAATGCATCTAATTAGTTGTGCCTTTAAAGCTTAAGCTGTTTCTTTAGTTTAATTATATAAAATATTATAAAAAGTCCAAGTTTTCTAGGTGAGAGTGTTGCCAGATATGTTTCACATTCCTACACCTTATTAACACTAGAATTAATTATTCAATAGTAATGGCACTAATAAGCATTTAAGCGCAGGACATATATATATATAGTTACGAATTCGAATAAGATGGTTCTTTTGAAGTTTAAATGTGGCATATTTACTAATTAACTGAATATAGGACTTTCCCCTAAATAGTTTTGAATCATTGAATATAGAGTTTTCCCTTAATTATTTGAATGTAGGGTTTTTCCTAAAGGGATTTGATTAATTGAACGTAAGGTTTTCACGATTAGTTGAGCATAAGGTTTATCCCCAATTAATTGAATGTTTGATTTTCCTAAATTAGTTGAACATAGGGTTTATCCATTTAGGGTTTTCCTTAACTACTCGAATATAGGGTTTTCCTTAAGTAATTGAATGTAGGGTTTCCTTAAGTAATTGAATGTAGGATTTTTCCCTGATTAACTGAACATAGGCCTTTCCCTAAGTTAATGTTGAGTATCTTAAATGTAGGTTTATTCTCATTTACATGTTTCAAGTCATGTTTACTTCTAACACTTTTGCTAATTAATGTGATTTAATTATTATGTTTACGCTCTTTTTAAGTTTATGTTCATATTCAATTGAAGTTGCATTCACTTAGGTTCATGCATCATGTTAATGTAGATTCATAGTTTTTCACGAGCATCTCATATTAAGTAAGTCAAGTCTTAAAGTTTAGAATTAATAACGTTTTCAAAGAAAAATAGGGGCACATTGTTCTATGATCTTTGGAGTGAGTGAGAAATGGGCGCGGGGGACCGGCGTTAAAAATGTGCGCTTGCGGCTAATGTTAATGTTCAAAGGAAAGGGCCTTCGGGCAAAACGAATGGAAATGTGCCTTCGGGCAAAATTTTAATCGGGTTCCAAATAATAAGGCCCGCTGCGACCCGATTAGAACAATGTGTTACCAAGCGAGCTCGCGTCTAAGAACGTCTTATGAAAAGAAAGAAAGAGAAAATTTTAAGTATGTACACGAAAGGATTTTAAGTAAAGAAATCATACGGTTTAACTAAGTTAAGTCATTGCATTATTAAGCACACATTCATGCATGAGATTACTTGTTGAGCTCCTTTAAGCTTATTCCACGAATGTTGTCTTTTTGTTTCAGATAAGAATAATGAGGAGGAAGGAGATGGCGGGCGCAATGACCTAAGAACCCATGTCCTTGATTTAACTTATGTTTTGTCGAGTTGACTTATTAGTATATTTAATGTTGAACGTCGTTTTATTTTTCAAAGTATGATTGTTTTGGACTAATAGTTTTTAGTATTTATTTTTTTGCAAGGTTTTCGAACTAAGTAGGATTTTTATGGTCCCGTATTTTAAGGATTTCTTTAGCGTATTTTTGATTATTTTCCGCATTAAAATTTATTTAAGTAAGCTAGAAAAGAGCGCTACGATTGCCATGATTTTGATAGACTTGTGCTCCATGTTAGATATTTGAAACATGGTTGGTTTGTGCTTGATGTCTATGGATAAACGACATGCATTGTGATCTTTGTGTTCTTGAGTTGCTCTTCTTTACCCCATTTGTGTTGTCTTGTTTATAAAGTGTTGACCGAGACTATCAATAGTTTAAGTTTGGGGGTTTGATTGGCATGTATTTTGGGCTTAATTTTGGCTAGAATGTGTTACTATGCATGCATTACATGAGTAAATAGGGCTTTATTCTATTTTATGGAAAAGGTATTACGCTCTGCCCGTTTTGCGAGGAATTGATTGATAAATTGTAGCATTTTAGAAACAATTTGGAGCATTGCGATAAAGAACCGCCAATACTTGATGTAATGTACGAAGTTCGGAGTTGAATCGAGAAGAAGGCAGACATTTAATTGGGCAAAAAACGGAAGAAAATGGCCAAGTGTCAAGTGTAGCAGGTGCGCACGGGCAGGGCGTGCGACCCTAGCACGGCCCGTGCGCCAGCCAAACATTGAGCTTCAACCTTCGACTACAAGCACGGGCTGGTCGTGCTCAAGAGCACGACCGTGCGCCATTTGCTTGAAAATCTCTGCGGCACCCAAAGACGGCCGGTGGCGTGCTCTAGCGTACGGCCCGTGCGCTGTGCGGGAAAAATAGAGTCTGTCTGTTTGAACTATGTTTTCGACCCGAACGAAGTACAAATAGAGACAGGGCAGCCACAAACAAGGGGCGTTGATTTTTGCCCTAGAAAGCGAGAGAAAAGAGCAATCTTCCATCGGAAATTTGGAGAGATCGATCAAGACCGCAACCACACCTTCGAGGATTGAAGATAGATCGAGAGATCATCATCATCCCCGAGTTCACTCATTCCATAGTATCGTTATTTTCAATTAGTTAGACATGACGTTAATAATTTGTCTATGGATTATTTCCTTTCTATGTCTACGGCTAAACACTTTGTGATTCGAGTTTGGGAGTAGGTTAATGTATACTTTTATTTGATGATTAATTACAATTGAAGTTAATGTTTTCCAACCCTATTCAAGTACTTTGTTTTAATTCTTGTTTTATCAAAATGCATTTGGTTTAACTTGTTTGATGTATTGATTCATAATTCTAACCGATGAGTTTCAATACTAGATCTATGAGTACTTGACACAAATATCTTGCATGATTGAGAAGTCTATGAATATTTGTGAGGCTTTATAATCTTTTGATCTTTTGGGAGTTGGATATCTCATGTTGAGTAGAGATGCTAGCATAGATATTTCAATCAACGCTTTTACATGCATCTCGAGAGAGAGGGTAAATTACTTTTGTGATCGGTCTATAGGGAAGAATACATTTAACTTTGGTTTGATTAATCTCATAATAAAATGGGATATTAAGCGAAACCATAACCCAGAATCCATTTATTATCTTGATCTTTCAATCATTCTTTACTTTGTCTCTTTTAGGATAAATTTCCGCTTTAGTGTTTATAAAACCCATCCTTCAACTTTTGATAGTCTAGATAAAAATAAGGATATTATAATCCAAAGATTTAGTACATTAATTTATTAGTCCTGTGGATTCGACCTTGCTAACCCTATTCTATAAATCGCACCGTACACTTGCGGTGAAGCTAAAAAAATAAGCGAACACGACTTCTCTTCCGACTCGGCTTCTTCACAGGGGCATTTGCCTTGCTACTTGACTCACTTTCTCAAGCTCTTGGATTTGATCACGAAGCCCTCCAACAACTTGATAATAGTTCGACTTGAACCTTCCTACAATCCTCTTTGGAAAGTAGACCCTTTTGATTCTTCAAAAGTTTCCTCTTCAACAGATTTGAAGTTGTCTTTCCTTCACAAACTTGTGTTGGATCGATTTCCTTGAGTTTGAGGCTTGAGGATTTGCTTGAATATTCTTGAGAGTATTTGCGGGTTAATAGGTTGAATAATGCTTGCTTGTTCGTGGTTGGGTAACCTTTTTCAATGAATTTTCTCATCCTTTTATAGTGAACTTTCGAAAAATCGCCCGTTGAAGAGATAGGTGATTTAAAAGTCACTTGTATTCGTTAGCTTGCCTTTTCTTGGTCCTCAATCTTGAGATGTAGACCCTTCCTCGTATTAAATGAATTTGCGACTTTCGTGTTCGACACGAGGTGCGATCTTCCCATTGGTTTATTCCTTTTGCACGCTTCCAGGATGAGCACTTTAAGACCTGGCAAAGCATGGAAGTATTACTTATTTAAGTAATGTTCTTGACTTCACGTGCAACGGATTCATTTCGATTAACTCCTCTTGTCGCTTCCTTTTTCCCAGGTGACTCGAGTCCGCTCCAATCATTGGAATACTCATCGTCACTTTCAACTCGAGACTAGGCAGGTTGACTTGATCGACTCTTCACTCAATTGTTCATCACCGATACATCTTCAATCGAGTTCTTGATCTTCTATCTTGGCCATACTTTGTTCGACATCGGAGTCTTCACTTGATCTTTAGTTGACTTCTTGTATTTCCGGCGTAGTGACTTGACTCGACCTTTTCAAGCCCTATCTATTACAATGTAAATTACAAGGAAAATGGGGTGCCAACTTTCTAGTTTAAATTTTACATGGCATTTATCAAAATTTATAAAATAAATTTCCCAACACTAAAAAGCCCAATTAGAACCAATCACACAAAATCAAACCTATAGGTCTAAAATTACACAAATTAGAACTTTTAGGATCTAAAATCTTACTTTGCTACCCAAGATATCTAGAGGATTAAATTTGCTAGCACGTGACCAATTTTACAATTTACCCTTCTTCCATTTGATACAACACTATAACTCTTTATTCTGTTCACAAAACATTATAATGTTAAGCTTTTTATACTTTTAAAACTACTAAACTTATTTCGTGTTGTTTAATATAATTCAACTAGTTTATAAAATAGTTATTGAATGATGTGCTGCACTAGTGAAATTGAATAAATAATACACAGTCAAAAGTCATTCTTTATTCCTCAATAGCACAAATCATATATATCAAGATACTAAAACAGTATAATTATGTATGTAAAAGCAATTTATAATAAAAAATATCGATAAGGACACTAATAACCATATAAAATGTTACAACACATCTCATAAATAAAACCAAACACAATGTTTCCAACAATATATTCTTATAAACACCCATGCTAAAAGCCTAAATTAATGAATCCTGGGAAGAGGTATATGCAAACTTTGCCCTCACAAATTAACTGTGTGTGTAAATGACTAATATTAATATAAAATTTTACAACACATCTCATATAAATAAAACCAAGCATAGTTAATGTTTCCAACTATATATTTCTAAAAACACCCATACTAAAATAAAATAAAAACCAAAGGAAGCCTAAAATTCTTGGAAGAGGCAAATGCAAACTTTCCTACAGATACAAATACTGACCCTCACAAATTTCGACCTAATGCTCTGGTGAGCCTTGTCCATCTAATATAGAAATACACATAAATCTTGTCCCACATGTTATCTAATGACTCATAATAGGCTTCCCTCCATGACTTCTTCAAGAACCTTATGGTGAAGAAAGCCGAAAGTCCCACGACATATCCTAAAGACAAGAATACATAAAACCATTCTATCTCCGACTTATCATCTTCTTGATCTTGATCCTCTAATTTGTGTGTTGATTTTAGGAATTTACCATCATTCCTGCAATTATTTGTTAGTGGAGGACCACAAAGATTGTTCCCAATAAAGCTAGACTCATTGAAGCCAAGGAGTTGGGTGCATTCTGGTATTTTCCTGTCAAGTTATTGCAAGACAAATTCAGATAATTCAAAGAAGACATAGATGTGAAGCTACTAGGAATTTCACCAGATAGTGAGTTTCTTGAGAAATCAAGAGATTCCAGTTGCTTCGTGTTTCCAATGCTATCGGGGATCAATCCACTGAAATGATTTCCTGACAGGTTTAGTGATCTCAGTTCCACTAGACTTGTTATCTCCTTTGGGATATCTCCAGACAAATTGTTCTTTGAAAAATCAATATTGGTAACCAATGAGAGAATGGTGTCGTAGTAAAGTTCACTTCCCTTTGTGGTGATAGATGCACTCTCTAGAAATCCTTTCGAGAAAATATAATATTGGATTTCGTCCAAGTAAAATTGAGATAAGTCTCTTTTTATAACCATTGCTGTAAAATTGTCAACACATTTAGGTATTGTCCCAGAAACCATGTTGTCTGAGAGGTCCAAGATTTGAAGAGCGTTTAGGTGGCATATATTTGAAGTAATCTCACCGGTCAACTTGTTTGAGCGTAAAATAAGAAACCTCAAATTGGACAGACTTGTCCCCATCCACGTTGTTATGTTTCCATCAAGATGATTATCAGCAAGGTCAATCTTCATTAATAGCGTGCAGTTCTGGATTGAAAAAGGTACATGGCCAGAAAATTTGTTGCCGTATAGATTCAAAGACTGTAGACTTGAAAGGAATCCTATGGAATTTGGGATTCTTCCAAATAAGTAGTTGTTTCCTAAATTCAACACTTTTAGTGACGACCATTTCATCAAGCACTCTGCAGGTAATTCTCCGCTCAAGTTGTTTCCTCCTAGATGAAGAATCTCCAAACGGTTAGTTTCATTTGTCGTTGTGTCACAGAGAAAATGAGATATATCTCCCGATCTAACTCTGTCACTATTTATAGGCAATGAACCACTGAACTTGTTGGAACTCAAGTATACTAACCGATCAGAATTAGAAAAACCATCTTCAGGGTCATTTATAATTGGAATCTTGCCATGGAGTTGGTTATGCGAGAGGTTAAGAAAACGGATATTCCAAAACCAACTGGGAACATTACCGGAGATTCCAGTGCTAGATAAATCAATGAAGTTCATATTATTCTTCTGTGTTTCAAGCCATGAGAAAATTGGAGAGCCTGAGCCCAAGTTCCATGACCTCAGTTGAAGATTAGTTAGTTTGAAGGGTGGAATCCAGTCAGGGTTTATGAGTTTCAAAGTCAACTGGTTTCTTGAGGTATATAAATCTGTTAAGTTTGAGAGACGGGCAAAGTGGGTTTCAGTCACAACCCCTTCCAGCATGTTATCATTAATATAAAGAGCTTTCAAGTGTGAAAGTTGGCCCATACTCTCTGGGAGATTTCCTGTCAATTTGTTACTACCCAGGTATAGAAATTCAAGGGAATATAAGTTCCCTAGATTGTTCGGAATTACACCGGATAATGAGTTTCTGCGTAGGTCAAGAGTTCGAAGACTCTTAAATTCTCCAAATTGATGAGTTAGATTACCAGAAAGTTGATTATGGCTCATATCTAGGTATTCCAGAGCTCCTAAAAAGCAATCTGACATATTTCCAAATGAATCAGATATTTCTCCTGCCAACTTATTCCAACCTAAGTCCAAACTCTGCATTTTGCACAAGTTGGTTATTTCTCTTGGTATATTTCAAGAAAGTTCATTACTAGGCAAATCCAGGGTCTTGAGAGAGGTCATATTTGCTATGGAATTGGAAATTGTGCCCTGTAGATGATTCAATCCCAAGGAGACAAACTCAAGGCCTTTGCAAAAGTAGAGCCACTCTGGAATGGTGGAATTGAAATGATTATTAGAGAGATCAATGTGTTGGAGTTTACAACTAGTGTTGGTAATAGATGGAATTGGACCTTGAAAAGAGTTGAAATTCAGATCAAGAAAAATAAGGTTGCTGAGTTGAAAAATCCATCTGAGGACTCCAAAAGACTGAAAAAAGTTACCAGAGAGATCAAGGATGGCCAGAGAAGTAATATTATTATTAAGTTTATTTTGGGGTGTCCTGAAATTATTAAGACTGCAAAAACTGAAATGTAGCTCTACCAAAGAAGGGAGTTTATTAATCACCTGTGCCCAATTGGTAGCTTTATTGAGGTTAACAGAATTCATATTGAGATGCTCCAATTTTGAAAGGCCTAACAACCATTCGAGGCTATCGACTTCCAGGCTTTTGGAATTGTCTTCCAACACTAAAGTGTGTAAATTCGAAAGATTTCCAATGTTATGGGGAATTTTCCCATAAAATCCAGTGTAAGATAAATTCAAATACTCGAGGCTTGTGAGTGATCCAATGAAGGAAGGGATCATTGTTTCATCGAATCGATTTTGGCTGAGGTCGAGATATTTCAGATGCTTCAGATTGAGCAAAGAAGGATTTATTTTGCCACGTAAACCTTGAAACCTGTCATGACTCTGAAGATGGAGTTCAATAACATGGCCAGTTAAGTTGTTGCAAAAAACACCTTTCCAGTTGCAACAATTAACTTCACCATTATTATTCCAAGAAGACAGCAGATTTGAGGGATCTTTCAAAGATTGTTTGAAGCTTACAAGTGCTTCTTTTTCAATTTCTGGACAAGCAACTATTTTGCTACTGTTTCCAATAGAGTAACTTAATTTTAAGGAATAAAAAAGGAAGAAAAACAAAGTTGTAATAAGGGTATGAGGCTTTGAGACACTCATCATTAATTTGCAGAATGTTGGAATTGCAATAAAATTTATTGTTGGTATAATAGGAGAAATCAGCCGTGCAGATACAAACATATACGTCCAAGAGATTTTGGTCAACCCCTGTTTTTAATTTGATCATATCTTGGCTAATTTGGGTTTCACATATTTGTCCGATGTATAATTTTCTGTTTTGTAGAAAATATTGGTCATGGTATTACTTTCGATTCGGAAACTAGGAAACAAATGTCAGCTTGGGGTTGAATAGGACAAGAAACTGATGTATGCATTTTTTGCTTGTGTCCAAAGACTTGACTAATGCAATTCTATGATTTGGATTTGTAGGACACGGATGTGATTAAAGAATAAATTGGACAAATTTCCCTTAATTAGACATTATGTTTGAAAATTAAAAATTTCAATGGAGAAAGTAGAAATTTTATGAAAGTGATTTAGAGCTTGGACTATTTGGATAACTGATACTAGGTTGTATATTGTATAATAGTCATTCCAAATTTTCAAAATATATACAACCCAACCCTTTGATATCAAAATGGCTGAAACTAAGAGAGTAAAGAAATGATCCACTTGATTTATTTGTCAATATGGCCCAATCAACAAATATAAGCATGACCCTAAAATATAAGAGTACTTAAGAATTTGAACCCTATGGAGTAGAACTCATTGTGGAGACAAGTACAGTTCAAAATATATACTATCAAAGTCCTAAAGGATGGGAGTTCTAATTGATCCACTCTATACAATCCCAAAATATTCTTCGGAATGTTGTCTGCTCAAAATTATATAAGGGATAATCGAGGCGATCCTAGGTTTCAAGGGCCTGGAGCGAATAAAAATGGGGCCCTTGTGTTTCATAAAAAAATTAAAAAAATAATAAAATCAATGGTACAAATATAATTTCATTGATTTAATATTGAATAATAAGAAATATAATAACAAAAATACAAAGTAATTCAACTTTAATATTTCGAAATTATTAAAAAATTATGAAAAAGATTTTTCAATATAATTCACCATAGAGAAAGACAAAAAAACTAATAAATTAGCTTTGAAAAATTAATCTTCTTGCATATAAAATTCTTCAATACTGTATTTTGGTTTTTCCAAAAGAAAAAATGGCAAATATGAAGGACATAATGAGGACCTAAAGGTGGGCAACTATTTTAATTCTTCAATTATGTTTTTCGGTTTTGCAAAAAGAAAAAGGTATTGTTAGATAGAAAAAAATTAGTTAGATAGGCAGGAAATAAAATAGTTACATAGAATGGCAAAAAAAGAAGACCTTCACTTATGTTTTTTTTTGCAAAAAAAGAAAAATATAGGTAGATGGGAAGGGAAAAAGGAAAACCAAATAATTAGATAGAAATCACTGCTTCTATTGGGATTTGAACCATGAGGAACCCAAAAATTAGCCCAACCGCTGCACCAAGTCACACTCTAAATTAAAATTAAAACCTTTAATGTATATATCAAACATATAAAATAAAATAAAAAATTCGGGGGCCCTTGCCGCGTGGGGTCTGTCGGCAAGCACCTCCTCGTCGCCCCAGGGCCATGGATGATTACAAAACCACCATGGGGTTTGGGCTAATTATAAAAAGATCCAAAGATGTTTAAAATTACAAAATGCCGATCATGTTTGATTATGTTCTAAATTTTAGGGGTAAATGTAACATTTTAATACATATCAGGAGATTTTGAAATATTTTTTTGCTTATAAAGGAAGAAATATAAGATGGAATATAATCAAATTTTTTTATTGTAATTTTCAAAAACTTTGATTTTTTTTTTTTTTGTAATTAGCTCGAACATTAGTTCTTTTTTTTTTTTTTAAATTATTCCTTTATATAATTTTGAAAGAGTTTATAAGATCTCTTAAAATGTTTTGTAATTTTAGTTTTTAATAAGAATTAGCTTATATGCAACTTCTAGAACATGATTCTAGTATTTTATCCAATATTTTAAATACGTGCACTTAGGTGATCAAACCGGTCAAACCACCGATTTTACCGATTTTAATAAAACTAATTATTTTTAAGTATATTGTATAAAATATTAATGTAATATATTGATATAAAAAGAAATGTTATATATATTTTTATTTCTTATTTTTTATTATGTAATTATTTGATTGATTGTGTAAGCCTATATTACGAGGTTTGTCGAAATTTAGAATATTTTAATTGATTAGAATTCTTGTTTGAATTAGTTAAAATTTAAATAATTGATTTAAATTTTAACATAGATATTAAATAATTGATTTGAATTCTTGTTTGATTTGAATTATGGCGTAAATATGTTAAATATTAAGTTTATAATTTCAATTTTTATAAAAAAAAGTTGGAAAAAATGAAGAAAATGAAAAAATAGCTAAATTCGGTTTAGAACCGATTTTTGGCCATACATTGACGGGTATAACCGCAAAAAATGGTATTTAGGGTTTTACCGTATCGGTCCGCACTGGTATAATCCGGTTCAATCGGTCGATGCGGTCCGATATTTAAAACAGTGATTTTACCATCTTTTTGATAAAAGTAGAGAATCTAACTTATTCTAAGTTGGAATGGCAATGAGACGTATTTGAGTCTCCACCCCAGGTCGAAGCTGATGGGTTAAAAGTCCAAACTACACATTTCATTGCATGAAATTTGCCAGTACTACCGTACTAGTTACTCATTCAATTTTTTTGTTAGTGCAAAAAATTGACTTCAAACTAACAAGTTTCCAAATGATGAAAAGAAAACAAAGAAATTGTAAAGTAGAGAGGAGAGAATGATCGGTGGTTGCGGTTGGAGAAGAAATGCAGCTGGTCCGATGGAGGACCGGTGAGTTTGGTCACTTGCTAGTTGCAACATGTCAAAAAATTAGAGATTTTGGCGATTTGGCGCAAAAATCGCCACAATATTAAAACCTCCAAATTTTGTGTCAATTTTTAGTGATGTGTCAATTTTTGTACCAAATCACCAAATTTCCTAAATTTACACCCATTGATCCTAGCAAATAGCAATTACCGTAAAATTACACAATTAGGTGAACTACTCGACCCTTGATCACCATCATTACAACCTAATTAATTCAACTTCATATAATTGATTTTTACCTTGAAAGACAATGGAAAATATGCCAATTTATTCAACCAATATTGATCAATCCCCACTAGTGTGAGGTCATGGTATGCATGGTGTTGGAAATTGGTTTGAGAAGTAATGGTTGATACCTAACTTTGACCAATTTTTTAGTGACTAATTATTTAATTTTGGAGCAATTAAATATTAAAATAAAATTCTAAGTTTCGAGTAGATGAGTGTGGTATATTAAACTTCTCAAAACCATTTAGTGGTGAGTGAGAAATAAAATCCACAAGATAGTCACTTTGAAATGGGATAATGGATGATGAGAAGGTGAAAAGACACCATCCCACATGGGAATAAAATATTAATTTTATTCAATATATAAGTAAGTGGGTGTATAAGAGTGTGCAAGATGAAATAACTATACACATGTGAGGTGTGGTGGGCAAGGACACACGCGCGCGCCCTTGACCGGCGCCGGGGCCGTGGGCCGTGGGCCGAGGGCCGAGCCCGAGCCCGTGCCCGTGCCCATGCCCGTGTCGACCGGGCCTAGTTTTGCCTTTAAAACATTTTTTTATTTTTGGAGAATAAAAACAAATAAAGTTGCAACTTAAAAGTCGAAACGCAACTTTTATAATGGAACAAAGACCACTCACCCACTACTTGGAAGATTCTGACATAGTGGTCATTGAAGGAGTGCCCACTACCGGGAGGAGGTTACAACCCATTATCCTCGGAGTTCTTTCGCCCGCATAAAGAGACCCCAAGACTGGTTGGAAGTCCTATAAATAGGAGCATTGTTGTTGTTCGGATTACACACTTTCATACTCATTTTCTTTCTTGTATTTGCATAGTGTACTCGTTTTGCACATTTGATTCGAAAGGTGTCTTGTAATTTTGATCTTTGCTATTACAAGGACGAAGCTGTTGTATCTTTGGGGATAACACGTCTGTTAAAAAGACTTATACGGGGCGTGTTTATCTTGCGGATAGAGTTTTTACTCGCCTCAACTATTCTCGCAATTTTCAATTTCTTTGTAATAGTTTTTTATTCGATTCCTTTGTAATCCGTTTAAATAAATAAAACACCGAGAAATTTCAACAACGCAAGATAAACAATTTTTACATTTTCGTAAACGATGGCGTCTACTTCAAGGGTGAATGTTCCTCGCTCTCCTGCTGCTGCGAGAAGCGAGGAAAAATTTTAAGTCTTGATTTCAAAAGATGGCAATCCAAGATGTTTGTTTTTATCCGACTACGCCCGAGCCTCGCTAAGTTCACGAAGGAGGATCCACCGGTGGTGGAAGAAAATGAAACCAACAATGAAAAACGCGTCGCTTTGATGCTTGGGGCGGGGGTGACTTCTGTGCGCAACTACGTCCAAAATGGATGTCGACTCGCTATACAATGTGTATAGTGAAGTGAAATCTTCCAAAGAGCTCTGGGATTCTTTGGAAAAGAAGTACCGAATTGAGGACTGGTTCCAAGAAGTTCGTGGTTGGCGGGTTTCTAGATTTCAAAATGGTGGATTCTAGATTGTCATGGATCAAGCTCAAGAATTGCGATTAATTATGCACGATATTCGTGCGGATGAATGCAATTGGATGAAGCTTTCAACCGGCGTGCATGATTGAAAAGTTGCCACCTGGATGGAAAGACTTCAAAAATTATTTGAAGCACAAGCGAAAGAAATAAATCTTGAAGATCTAATTATGCGTTTCGAATTGAGGAAGGTAATCGCAAACTAGATTCAAGGTTTGAAAAGGGTCTTTTTGATTGATGCAAAGGCAAATTTGCTAGAACATGGCGATTCTAGCAATGACAAAAGGAAACGTGACAATAACAACAACAACTACAAGGGAAAGAAGGTTAAGTAAACAAAAAGCCGTTTACGAGTGAAATTGTCACAATTGTGGAAAGCCCAACCACATGGCTAAGGGTGTCGGCTTCCTAAAAAACCAAAATATAGACGACCTAATGCTAATGTGGTTGAGCACAAGTGGTATGATCCAAGAACGGCGACCGATATGGATCTATCTGCGGTGGTTTTGAGGCAAATCTTGTGGATAATCAAGGGAGTGGTATATTGACACGGGGCCACTCGGCATGTCCTGTTCGACAAGGATCGTTCTCTACCTACACCCTTGTACAGGTGGAAAACTTACTATGGGTAATTCTTCCTCTTCGATGTTGTAGGTTTTGGCAACGTGGTTCAAGCTCACTTCGGAAAAGAGCCGCTTCTACGAAGGATGTTCTTCATGCCCTAAATCCAGGAAGAATCTAGTATCAAGATCTCTTCTTGTAAACCATGGTTTTTAGACTTATGTTTGAACGAAAAGTTTATTTTAACTAAGTTTGGACAGTTCTAGGAAAAGGTTATCTCGTATAACTGACTTTCAAAATGAATGTAATGGCGATTCGCCGTGTAACCGATTCAAGCAAAGAATAAAATTGAGCCTACTTCTTGTTTATATGCTTGAGTATTCGATTTGTGGCATGTTAGATTAGGGCATGTTAATCTAAATGCTATAAAAAGATTAATGAACTTGGAATTATTTCCAACTTCAAAAATTGATTCTCAAAAGAGATGTGAAATCTGTATTGAAGCTAAAATGGCTAAGTTACCTTTTCATTCTGTGGAAAGAAATACAAAGACCTCTAGAATTGATACATCTTGATATATGTGATCGAAATTTGTGCAAACTAGAGGTGGTAAAAAATACTTCATCACTTTTATTGATGATTGCACAAGATTTTGCTACTTATATTTATTAAGAAGCAAAGATGAACCGTTGGAAGCTTTCAAAAATTATAAAAATGAGGTTGAAAATCAACTTGGGAGCTGAATTAAAATAATTCGGAGTGATAGGTGGAGAATATGTTGCACCTTTTGAAGAATTATGTAACCAAAGTGGGAATAATTCATCAAACTATCGCACCATATTCACCACAATCTAATGGCATTTTGAACGTAAAAATCGAACTTTAAAAGAAATGATGAATGCCATGTTGATTAGTTCGACTACCTCGAACATGTGGGGGAAGTCTGTTTTGACAAAGAAACCACATTTTAAATAAAATCCCACTTAAAGGGAAAAACAAAACACCTTATGAATTGTGGAAAAATCATAAGCCATCTTATAAATACCTTAAAGTGTGGGGGTGTTTGGCTAAGGTAGCAATACCTGAACCTAAACAAGTCAAAATTGGCCCTAAGACGGTTGATTGTATTTTTATAGGATATGCATACAACAGTAGTGCATATCGGTTCTTGGTACACAAGTCAGAAAATCCAGAAATTTCAAGGAAGGTACCATAATTGAATCAAGAAATGCAATATTTCTTGAAAATGTATATCCTTGTAAAGAAAGGGTTGAAATAAGTTCTAACAAAAGAACTTATGAGAAAGTAAGTAGTTCTTCACAAGAGAATGAAGAACCAAGACGAAGTAAAAGGACTAAAGCGCTACATCATTTGGTCCGATTTTGTCACTTACTTATTAGACGGTGAGCCAAAATCTTGTTAAAGAGGCTCTGTCTAGTCCGGATGCTCCGCTCCGGAAAGAAGCCATCAATAGTGAAATAGAATCCATTTTACAAAATCATACCACGGGAGTTGGTTGATCTCCTGGTAGTAAAACTTTAGGGTGTAAATGGATATTAAAAAAGAAATATAAGGTGATGGAACTATTGATAAATATAAAACCAGGTTAGTGGCTAAAGGCTTCAAACAAAAAGAAGGAAGTGATTTCTTTGATACATATTCTGTAACAAGAATTGCATCCATTCGAGTGCTTATTGCGATTCTTCGCTTTGCTCAATCTCGAGATTCACCAAATGGATATAAAAACTATGTTTTTAAATGGTGAATTGGAAGAAGAAATATATATGGAACAACTTTGAAGGATTTGTAGCACCTGGTCAAGAGAAAAAGATGTGCAAATTGATAAGATCGCTGTATGGACTTAAACAAGCTCCAAAAAAGTGACATCTTAAATTTGACACAACGATGTTGTCAAATGGCTTTAAAATCAATGAATGTGACAAATGTGTTTATGTTAAAGGCATGTCAAATGCATTTGTCATAGTTTGTTTATACGTAGACAATATGTTAATAATGGGTAGTAGTCATGATATAATCATGAACGCTAAGAAAATGTTAAAAAGAAATTTTGACATGAAAGACATGGAATTCTTTGATATGATTCTCGGAATCAAAATTGGCAAAACATCTGAAGGAATTAGCTTGACACAATCCCACTATGTGGAGAAAGTGCTCAAGAAGTTCAATGCTTTTGATGGTCCACCATGCAAAACGCCCATTGATTTGAGCATAAATCCGGTAGTAAATAAAGTGAACCGAGCTCGGTTGGAATACTCGAAGGTGATAGGAAGTTTGATGTACATTACAAGCGTACACGCCCGGATCTTGCCTATCTCAGAAACAAGTTGAGTAGGTATACAAGCAATCCAAGCCAAGAGCATTGGAAAGCACTAACTAGGGTACTAAGATATCTAAAATACACCCTGAGTTATGGAATACACTACTCGAAATACCCTCCAGTACTTGAAGGGTATAGTGATGCTAGCTGGATTTCAGATTCAAAGGACTCCTACTCCACTAGTGGATATATATTTACTATTGGAGGAGGAGCAGTATCATGGAAATCCACTAAGCAGACTTGTATAGCTAGATCCACCATGGAATCTGAGTTTATAGCTTTTGATAAAGCTGGGGAAGAAGCTGAGTGGCTTCGTAATTTCTTAGAAGATATTCCATGCTGGAAAAAGCCAGTGCCTCCTATGATGATTCACTGTGATAGTCAAGCTACTATAGGGAGAGCACAAAGTAATATGTATAACGGTAAGTCTAGACACATCCGTCGTAGACATAATACCGTAAGACAATTGATCTCTAATGGTGTTATATCAATTGACTATGTAAAGTCAAAGGATAACATAGCGGATCCGC
>JABTTQ020002120.1:0-237585 GCA_016081115.2 Rehmannia glutinosa
GATGGGAAGAGAGCCGAGACAAAGAAATCATTGACCAGGAGGAGATTACACGATGGTTAAAAAATTCAACAAGTTCTTCAATAAGAACTACAAAAGAAATAAAGGTGAATCCTCGAGAAGACATTGACTCCCCAAGTCAAGGAAGATAGGCCACCAAAAGAGCCGAGTATCAAAAGATCGAATATCAAAGAACCGACAACCCAAGAAATGAGAGAGCCGATCAAAAAGTTGAAAACTGTGTTGGAATTGGAGAAACCAGGACACTTTGCTATTGGGTCATCCATATCCTGTAGTCAATAAATACAAGAATGAAGAAGAAAAAAAAGAGTCTTGAGAGAAAGACAAAGAAAAAAAAAAAGTGGCAATGTTGTTGAGTCGGCTGAGATCACGAGGCGCTAAGTCAAAAGACACAGATGGAGACTCGGAGATAGTGAAGTGATTACTCAAGTGATTAAGAAGAAGAAGCTATGATCTGCCTAATGGCTAAAGATCAACCCGACCAAGAAGATGAGGTACACTCTAACTCATCTCACTCAGATTCTAGTGATAGTGATTGTGACATACACACTTCATCACCCACTGATCTTTATGATTCATTAGGGAAAATGATGAAAGACTTTGAGCACATTAAGTCCTCACACACACTAATAAATGAGGAAAACAAAACACTCAAAAGCCAAAACTCACTGGTGACTAAGGAGCCGAGTACTCTAAGTCACATACCGATGAGAACAAAGAGTCAAGGTGAGAATGCTAAACTAATAAGCGAAATCAGCTGCTATAGAAGAGAGAAAATGATCTCAAAAATGTGATTGCTTCATTCACAAAGACATCTAAATCATTGGATGACCTTATCATGAGCAAAAAGAATGTGGAGACAAGTCGCATAGGATTCAATTCCTTTGTGCATAGTCAAACCTCAAGAGTGATCTTGGAAAAAGGATCTTCAAGTAATGAAGCATCTCAAAAATCTAAGACACCAAATAAATCATCATTCAAAGAAAAGTCAAATCCATCTTCAACAAGGATATTGACCGCTGTATTGCATATGGATCTATTTGGTCCGATTGAGCCCAAAGATAAGTGGAAATAAATACACTCTAGTAGTGGTGGATGATTATTCAAGATATACATGGACAATCTTCATGTGTAAAAAGAAGGAAACTTTATAGAAGTTACCTCAAATGATGAAAAGAGTTCAAAATGAGAAGAGTCAAACCATTATAAAGATAAGATCGATAGAGGAACCGAGTTTGTCAATGGAATAATAACTCAATATTGTGTTGAAAATGGTATTGCTCATGAATTATCTGACAAAGGACTCACTGAGAATGGAGAGCGAAAGAAGAAGCAGAACTCTCAAGGAAGCCGCAAGAACCATGTTAGAAGTTGGGTCGCTAAACGATTTTGGGTCAAGCCATCAATCTCGCATGCTATACTCAAAATAGATGCATGATCAATAGACAGATACACAAAGACTCCTATGAAATATGGACGGGAGAAAGCCAAATGTTGCATATTTTAGAATATTTGGATGTAAATGTTTTATCCACAACAATGGAAAAGGATAATCTGAAGGCTTTTGATGCTAAAAAGTCGATGAAGGTATCTTCTTGGGATACTGGTGAAAGCAAAGCTTATAGAGTGTGGAACAAAAGGACTATGGTCACGTAAGAGTCTATCCATGTGGTTTTTGATGAACCTAATGTAAATGGAGAAGACATTGAAGAGTTAGTCGTCACGCTAAATCGCCCAACTATGCGAAGAGTCCCTATGTTGAAGCTTCGAGCAATTAATCAAGAGTGAAGATGAGATGTTTGAATTTCAAAGACAGTGGAGAATCTACTAAGTGATGATGAGAGAGAGGCTCGAGATAACACAACAGTAGCAAGACGATCGAACCCATCGACTTACTCCAACCTGATGTGAGATGGGAGAGACCATCCACGAGCTAGTCATTGGAGATGTAAGAGATGGTGTAAGAACCAGATCGAGCTCAACAAGAAGCAATGTTCACTTGTTTTATTTCCCAAATAGAACCTAAAGACATGTCCCAAGCATTGGATAACACACATTGGATTCAGGCCATGCAAGAAGAGCTGAATCAGTTTGAAAGAAACAAAGTATGGGAATTGGTACAAATACCAACCCATCAAAATGTCATTAGCACAAAATGGGTTTTCAGAAACAAGATGAATGAAGAAGGTTATGTGGTAAGAAACAAAGCAAGATTGGTAGCTAAAGGGTATTGCCAAGAAGAAGGATAGATTTTGATGAAACATTTGCTCCTGTTGCAAGATTAGAAGCAATAAGGATGTTTCTTGCCTATGCTGCTCACAAGAACTTTACTGTATATCAAATGGATGTGAAGAGTGCATTCTTAAATGGACTGTTAGAAAAAGAAGTCTATGTTGAGCAACCTCCAGGATTTGAGCAGAAGACTCTTGGAGATAAGGTGTATAAGCTCAAGAAAGCTCTATATGGATTGAAACAGGCACCTAGAGAATGGTATGATACATTATCTCAATTTCTGACAGATAATGGATTCACCAAAGGCAAAGTGGAGAGAACACTCTTCATAATTCAAGATGGAGAGTAGTATCTTTGCTTGTTCAAATATATGTGGATGACATTATTTTTGGATCCACAAACAAAGAAGCTGTGTGATAAGTTCTCAAACCTCATGCAAGGCAAATTTGAAATGAGCATGATGGGAGAGGCGACATTCTTTCTAGGACTTCAAGTTAAACAGTGAAGGATGGAACCTTCATAAGTCAAACAAAGTACACGAGAGATTTAATGAAGAAATTTGGTATGGAAGAGAAGTCTTGTGAAAATACCAATGAATACATCGTCAAGATGGATATGGATGCGGATGGCAAGCTTTGTGGATCAAACAAGATCTGAGCACTTATTGGATCTGCTCTATTTAGCAAAGTAGGCGGACATCACCTGCGATAGGTGTATGTGCAAGATTTCAAACCGCACCAAAAGAAAGTCACATGACTGCAGTGACTAAGAGAATCCTAAGATATTTGAAGGGATCTTTAGAAAGTCGGCTTATGGTATCAAAGGAAGGAGGATTCAAGCTTATTGGTTATTGAGACTGGACCATATCTTTGGATGTAGGGTTGAAAGAAGAGTACTTGAGGCACATGTCAAATGCTTGGAAACAGTTGGTTTCCTAGTTTAGCAAAAGCAAAACTCAATAGCCACATCCACAAATGGTGATGCGAGTACATAGTCTGCGGCAATTTGTTGTGCCCAAGTCTTATGGATGAGACATGGTGAGAGATTATGATGTTGAAGAGAAAGAGATTCCAATTATGTGTGATAACACAAGTGCTATTGCAATCACTCAAATTCTGTGTTGCATTCAAGAACAAAGCACATTGATATCAGATATCATTTCATAAGAGATCATGTTGAAAAGAAAGACATCACCTTGAATACATCTCAACCGATAAGTTGCAATGACATATTCACAAAGCCATTATGTGAATCAAGATTTGAAGAGCTTAAGCATGAGCTAGGATTAATTGAGCTGAGTTGACACTCAGAAGACTCAATGAGAAGAGATGAAATTTGAAAAGATGAAAACAAAACAGATCTTATAAATCAGCCAAGTGAATCACCAGATCGAAAATTCAGTCGAGTTAGGCCGACAAATTTGAGTCACTACATGAATAGAGAGAAGAAGAGTTGAGTCAGTTAAGCAGTGAGCTAAATCATTTATGAGCTAAGTGACAAAAACGCAGTCGTTTTTAATGAGCGGGAATGTTTTTAAGGATGAGCGTCGGTAATAAATAATAATGACTGATCCAAAAGCTGCCAAGATAAAGCCTATGATTGGATATAAATGCTGCCGCATTAAATGCGAGCAATTAAATGCAAAGTAACGTGCTAAATCTGAGCCATTGATCTTGATCAATATTTCAAAATCCAAAAATACGTCCTTTCACAACCCTTATATACTCAATCGTTGGTTTTTCTCTCTCACTTTACTCAAAACCTGTTCATCTCTCCAAACAAAGAAAGCTTTTTCTCTCTCAAAACCCTACCAATCTTCAAAGCAAGTTCGTCAAGTTTCGTTCGGTAAAAATTGCGAAATGGCACCAAAGACATGATTTTACTAAACTCATAAAAGCAAATCCACAGGATCAACCGTAGATTTTGAAGGAATGTTGAAGCAGGTTAGATGAAACCCTGGTAAAGAAGATAGCCGATAAGATCGAGAAATCCATGCTAAAACCCTTTCTCACAAAGTGGAATACCGATGCGTACGTACGTAAGAGGAGGTTGCTCGATTCACGTAAACGGTGCGGGGCAGGAAGGGAGTAAGTCCTCCGTCCACCGTAAAGACATTCTAATCACTACAAAGGACCTTGCGAGCCTTTGTTATGCCATCGCAGGCATCGGAGATATATGAAGCGAGACATTGATTTGGTTCTTTGCATGGAAGGAAATAAAACCCGAGTGTGCTACAAAAGTTGTCTACACAAATGAGACAAGAATGTCTTTGAAGGAAGATTATCGAAGCTACTAGATATCGTAGCCAAATGTGTAGACATAAAGTTTGGAAGCTTCAATCGGTATCCAAAACAAGGCGATCGTCATGGCCGCGATCATGGAGGAGAAGAAGGTAAGCTGGGTAGAATTCGTCTACGGCAGACTTTGCGAGAATGTTGCTAATAAGTTCTTCAAGGACGATGGGTCATTTGGAGGATCTCGGGCTATGGCCTTGTAATTGGCGCTTGATGGAGGTGAAGGTGTTCTTCGACATGGAAAATCATTCCATGTCAACAAGAAAATGTTAGGGCAAATCTTTCGAGGAGCCAGGAAGATAGCTTATGCTAAGAGGGCGGATACCAGTGAGGGGGAATCAGCTGACCCCGAGGAAATAGCTGTTGCCTCCCCTCCCAAGAAAAAAAGCGCCCATGCGGTTTGGAAAGAAGAAGGCTTCCCAAGCAACAAAGAAAAACACCTGCCCTGCGGTAGGAGTCACCTGCCCCTGCGGCCCGCGGTGGAGAAGGAATCCTTAATACCTTCTCCGAGGAATGAAAAGAAGAGGATCGCGCGAGGCGAGAAAAGGTGCCTCTAAGGCAACTCCAAAGGCCTTTACCTTCGAGGAACCGGAGGAAGTAGAACCGGACATTCCTCCGGTGAAAACCAAAAAGAAGAAGAAGAATCACCAAGCTCTCGGAGCTTGAGAAGCCGAGCCGCCCACTCAGTAGGAAAAAGTCTTAGAGACTGCTAAAAAGTGCGTCTCGTAAATTATTGATGAAACAACCAAGTCTGCTTTGAGGCCAGAGAGGCAAGTGAAGACCAGTGTGGATAGAACAAGCGAGGAACAAGCGTGAGACAATGAGAATCCCTGTGCAGGATCGTGTCTCCCTGCCCCGATCTTCTTGAAGGAGTTGAGCGGAGTATGTTGCCTTCCATTCTGAAAAGGAAGGGCAACAAGAAGAAGATGAAGGTGATGGGATTATGCTCTCTTCACCATATCCGGACATCCTGGCAAATGCGAGAGAATGGAGAAAATGGAAACTTAGTCGATCAAGGGAGCGATTCGACACCCCGAATTCATCGAGGAAGAAGAAGAATTGATGAACTTCCTCGCATTGACCCCTGATGGTCAGTGCACTTGATGAAGACAAGCGCCTAGATATCTTGCAAATTTTCAAGGAAAAAGAGAATGAGAGATTAGCAGAGGAAGCTGAAGCTCGTGAGAAGGCCAACATTTGTCCTCTCACTGGAACCACTAACCATACTCATCCTCATCTCGACATACTCTCGGATAGTGATGAGGACATGGACCCTATTTGCATAAGAAAAATTGGACATGCAACAAGCCATGAGGGAATCCACACTGATGCATGAGAAAGAGCGATGGAAGGACAAGAGAGTCTTCCAAATCACATTGGAGATTGATCCGTTGGGAGTGGTACAACATTGCCACTTTGTTATTCTGCGCAAACACTTCCCGATTCACTCGGAAGACGGATCTAAGGAATTGGCGATGTGGCTGGAACTTGGGCACCCAAGTTGAGCCAACCCCTGCTAAAGGTGTCTTACCACCGCCCCTACGGTGAACACTCAAAGGAAAAAGCCCGGGAGTCGGGAGCGAGTGACCCTTGACATAAGTTACTCGGTGGTGTGCCATCCGAGGGGAAACTCCTCCACTCAGCTGCGGCTAGGTCGGAGGATCTTTGCGGTGACTCCACTCTCAAATCTAGGAGGCGAAGTGGAGAAGAAATAAGAAAAGAAACACAACAAGTTGTCTTGGCAGCTTTCGAGATAGTTAAATCTCTCTCGGTGAAGTGCCAATAACTGCGGTCGAGGACGCCGCCGATGCGGTCGAGACACAAGATGGATCTGCCAGGAGTTAACACTGGGGCAATGAAAGTGCAATCCACGGAGTTGAGACTCTGTGGATGCCATTGCAAAAGACCACTAAGGCATTTTGCGCTGTCGAAGGGATTATACAAGTGCCCATTGCGATTGAGACGCATGAGGTAATGAAGGCCTAAGGGAGGTTGAGACTTCCCTAGGTAAAAATCAAGGAGATAAGAGCATTCCTCAGACCATAATTGCTGACTCAGAGGAGGAAATCAGTGCTCTTCATGACTCTCAGGATGATCCTGATACAACTTTCCTGGGATCTGCAGATGAAGCTGAGTCTACCCCAACTGCACATCAAAAAGACTCAGCTGAGGATGTTCTTCCTAGTACGAGCAAGCCAGACTTCAAGGCTGCTCGTCAAAAGTTCAATTTTGATGATGAGCCTAGCCTTCAAGACTCATCATTGTCCAATGACGTTGATGGTGCAACTGAGGACACGCAAATTCATTTAGAAGAAACCACTGAGGCCAAAGAAGCTGTTAAGGCAGTGAGGCTCGATCCCGCCAATCATCTCACCAAAGCCCAGCTGAGACCGAGTCATTTGCGCAGGCTCCCAAAGCTGCGAGAGCTCGACTCAACCCGAATCATCACAAGTACGAACAATCTGAATCCTCGGTTCCATATGTGCGTGATGATGCGTTTGAAGAAACTTTTCCTTTCAGTTGATTTGCCCGACCTTGAAGAAGAAAGCGACCCATGAGCAGCGCCGTTTCAACGTTCGACCAGATCGATCATTCCCACCAACTCCATTGTCCCCATAGACTTTGATTTCGATCTTTGTCTTAGCAGTTGACTAAAACCGAGGTATTTCGAGGCACGTGAGGTATTCAAGACAATACTCGGTGAGATTGAAAAGATTGAAGCGACACCAAGCTTCACTTGATACATTTGGACAAGTAGAGATGCCACCCTCACAGCCAGATTTAAGAGGGATTGTGGTACGAGATAAGGGAATGGTGTCGCCCGGAGATCAATGCGGATCGAACAGGTTCGATACTTTAAGGCATTTAATACAATAAGATGCTGATCTGGGAGCGCCGATAATCTTGACATGAAGAGGAGAATGCAAGAAAATATTGATAGGATGCATGCCTCTCATACCCTTTGAAATGGAGGCTAGCTGCGTGAGAATTTCATCGAAAAAGAACCTGGCAGCGTAGAGGAGAATATGAATGAACAGATTCGACCTTCTTATGCATTTGAAATGAAACGTGGCGGCCGAATCAAAAGTCTGCTCGGAATTTTGAATAGCATACTCCGCGGACTCAGCGAACTTCGGCCATCGTTGATTAGATTTCATGCTCGCAGGCATGTTTCGGGGTTCCTCTCTCCTTTGATGATGCCAAAAGGGGGAAGAGGAATACCTAAAGATGTTAAAAGGGTCGTAGATGAGAAAGAAAAAGGACGAATTGTTGAGAAGAAGAAGAAAGCAGTGAAGAAACGAAGAAAAAAAGAAAAGCGATTGAGGGGAAGGTTCAAAAATATGACTCTCTTGTTTGCTAAAACCCTCAACAAGGCCTTGTCACTGGTGACATAATCAACAAACTTCGGTGACTCTGCTACTCCAATACTCGTGCCTATGTATCGAGAAGAGAAAAATCGTAGAAGCGAGGGATGAAGGAGGTCGAAGGAAAAATGGATGCGGTGTGATGGATATCTTTTGAAGCAATACGGAGGCATTCCAGAGGAAGAGATGCGATGCCATTTCGGACATCGAAACGAGCCTAGATCAGTTGATGAATTCAAAACGCTCGAATCGAAGGATACTTGAAGGCATGTCCATGGCCCAAGCTTGGGACTTGTATTGGGAAAAGGCCTCAAGTCATGCGAAGAAGGCGACAGACGCAGACTCAGCGATCCACTTTGTTGGTCACTCACTTTGGAAAGAAGAAGGCTCCAGACAATACACGCCCGGAGGAAGAGGAAGAAGCGATGGAGGAAGAGGTTTGGACTAGACCTCTACCCAAAAACATTGAATACATAGATCCGGGAAAGAAAGGAGGGATCTATTGGTGGATTTGATGCCATAGCAAATCTTGAAGTGGCGAGGAAGAATCTTTGAGTATGTAAAAAGAATTGAAGAAGAAAATAGAAGACAAGAGATTTGTGGGAAGAGAGTCAACAGAGAGGCAAGAAAAAGAAAGAGAAGAGACAATCTTGCCAAAAGGAGCTTACGAGAAAAAGAAGGCAAATCGAAGATGAAAAGAAGAGAAAGAGACCGAGGGGACAGAGTGAAGAAGAAAAAGAAGGAGGCGTGAAGGCGATGAAGTGTTGTTGTCCACCCCTTCATGTATTTTACTATTGTAAATGCATATGTATGTAAGTCTTCATGCGATTGAATAAGAATCTGTAGTTTCTATATTTTTGCGTAGATATAGAATGTCATGTTTGCTCTAATACACATTGTAAACAGCTATGTAAAGGACAAGAATGTTATGATCAATAAAAAGATCGATTCTACGCATACATTCTCTGTTTCTACATTGTCTGTATGTATCTTTGCTATTTACATTTTGTTTGTAAGTTTTAAGTTTTGGCATCATCAAAAAGGGGGAAATTGTTGGGAAATTTATTTATTGGATTTTGATGAATGCCATCTAAAACTTAGACTAGAAAGTTGGCACCCCATTTTCCTTGTAATTTGTATTGTAATAGATAGGGCCTTTTGAGCTGAGGCAAGTCAGCTGTGCCTGGATACAAGAAATCAACTGAAGACTGAAATGAAGACTCCGCTGTGAAACAACTGAGTATGGAAAGGAGGAGAAGTCAAGAACTCGACTGAAGGAGTATCAGCTGGGATACAACTGTAAGAAGGAGTCAGTCAAGTCAAGCAAAGAAGCCAAGTCAAGTCAATTTGAAGTGACATATGAGTCTTTCAATCATTGGAGCAGACTCAAATCACCTGGGGAAAAGGCAGCTGCAAAGAGGAGTTAACTGAAAAGAATCCGTTGCACAAAAATCAAAAAGATTACTTAATCAAGTAATACTTCCATGATGCCATGTCTTAAAGTTCTCAATCCCAGAAGCGTGCAAAAGGAATAAACCAATGGGAAGCACTACACCTTGTGTCAGAACCTGGAAAGCTGCAAGACATTTAATACGAGGAAATGTCAACATCAAGGACTGCAACAAGACAAGCCAACGAACATAAGTGACTTTTGAAAATCAGCATATCTCTTCCAGGCGGATTTTTGAAAGTTCACTATAAAAGGCTGAGGAATCACTTTGAGAAAGGGTTACCTTGACAACCTGAACCATGAACATTCAAGCTATTATTTGAACTGTAACCTGCAAAATATTCTCAAGTTATTTAAGCAAATCCACAAGCCTAAATTTCGAAGGAAATCGATCCAACACCAAGCTGTGAAGGAAAGACAACTTCAAACTGTTGAAGAGGAAACTTTTGAAGAATCAAAAGGGGTCTACATTCCAAGGAGGATTGTAGAAAGGTTCAAGGTCGAACCAGTCTCAAGTTATTGGAGGGCTTCGTGATCAAATCCAAGAAGCTTGAGCAAGTGAGCTGAAGTAGCAAAGCGCAGCCACATGTGAAGAAGTTGAGTCGGACGAGAAGTCACCAGGTTTGTGTGACCAAGGCATCTCAGGCCATCGAGTCCCAAAGGATCAAGTCGGTTGTGTGATCAAGACTTGTATTTTGGTGATAACCACTTTGTACTCTAATCAATACTTAGTGGATTCCTCCAGGAGTTGGAGAAGAGAGGAGTAGAAGAATTACCCCATCTTCGAACCTCTATAAAAATTATTGTGTCATTTACATTTCAGCATTTAATTTCTGCATATCACTTTATATCTGCTGATAATTTGCTATCCAACTGATAATTAACAAAGTGCTAAAACCAAGTGTTAAAACAAACTTAAACCAAATTCAAGGGTGTTGTTAAGTCTTATTGAAAATTTCACCACTAAGTTAAGGTTTAGACTAAACAAAGTGAGTTATTCTATCAACAGCTCAATCGAGTCTGTTGAGTGGCTAACTCTGCTGGTTAACTAACTTAGCTGTCCCTCAAGGACTTAGCTGTGTATTTAACTCTGTAATATTTTAAAAGGACTAAAATCAAAAAGTTGGTAAGGTTTATTCAACCCCTCCTTTCTAAACCTTACTCACACCCCTTGGGACCTACAGTTGGATGAGTTGTATTACTAAGATCAGATCTAGTCTAGATTGGAGTTTTTTTTATTGATTTTCTACTAGTTGATTTTAGTATTATTTGTATACGGAATCAAACATTTTTATTAGTGGAAGTTTCGCCATATTGGCACATCTACAAGCTAGTTGGCTTGTAGATAAATATATCTTGTGTCTTGTTTCTATTTTCTAAATTCCGCTGCATGTGATTCTAAATGTGACCACATCTCCAATCACATCTATACTCTACGAAATTTTTGGTATTTTCTAAATTCCGCTGCATGTGATTGTAAATGTGATTGTAAAGCCTTTTCCTTTTCATCTTCTTTTATGGAACGAAGGGCATCCACACAAAAGTCTTCATAGAGAGCAGAGGTGATAGAGATGTTCCCCAGGAAGCTTAAGAGCTCTCTTCTTCTTCTTCAATGTACTCGGGTTACTCAAATTGATGTCAAGAGTAACTCACTTCCATCTTCTCCGGTCCCTCAATCTCTGCTTGAATATCGGGATGACGGGAGATATCATTATAACATCATCATCATCTTCTTCCGAATCGTGGCAAGTGGAGCTTGCTCATCTTAGTACATTGGCATCGGCCCGAGGGGATTTTGACGCTTTTTTTTCTTGACAAACTTGTTTGTCTCGGCTCCTTGCATTTCCATGTTGTCTCTCGGCACGGTGGATCTTCTATTTGTTGATTGACATCAATAGTCTTGGGCATCCATGGTGGCTGCATCTCCACCATCCTTTTCTTTCGACTGCTCCTCTTGAGTTTCAGCAGTCTTTTCGGGCTTCTCTGGCTTAGTGGCAGACTCAGCTTTCTCAAGTTCGATCTTGACCCGGTCTTACTCTCCTTTTGGTCGGAACAAGTGGAACCTCATGTTAGATAAATATTTTTATCAAGATTTTGATGATTTTGTTTTAATAAGATTTTATACCAAAACAATGTTTTTATGTGTTGTCCAAATACTCCTAAATGATTTAAAATGTTTTTACTAATTTTTGGAGTATTTCTTAGAGTTTTTAATTTGATAAAAATTGGACAACACTTTTGATGGTTTTGTTTAAATTGGTTTTTACACCAAAACTATGTTTATAAATGTTGTCTAAATACTCCCAAATGATTTAAAATGTTTTTACTAATTTTTTGGAGTATTTTTTAAAATTTATTTTTGAAAAAAATCGGACAACATTTCAAATGGGAGGTCGATCGGTCGCCCAAATGGTCGACCTGTACCTGAAGATAAGAAAACACGAAACAGAACTTACAGACTTGAAAAATGGAGCAGGTCGACCCCCCCTCCGACCGGTCGCACCCCCCTGCAACCCCTACCTGGATCGCACTATTTTTTCAAACGGTCGAAATCTTCAACAGTGCAACCGGTCGCCCTATGTTATTTTGTGACAACAAAATTTCATCCGTTGCAATCTGTGACAACAAGATTTGCTTTTCTATTTTGTACAATATTTCTACATCTTGTGATCTTCTTTTTGTAGACAAAAGTGAAGATAGAGGAGCCTATGTTGGTGAAGCTTCCCTATAAATAGAGGATGAATTGAAGACACAAGAGATAACACAAACAAGCAAAATACACAACAAGAAATCTGCAAATTGTTCAAGCTTTCATTTTTACATTCTTGTTGTAATAGCCTAAGTACTTTCACTTGCACATCTTTGAGGTCTAGGCTTTTTGATTCTTGATTACACTTGCACTCAATCTTTGTATTGGTTTCATAGAGTTGTAATCTTGAATTTTGTCCATCATTCAACACAAGACATCTTTGTGAGTATTCTTGTGGTAAGAATACACTTGGGTGATTTAGGTGATAGGTGTTTGAAGAGTGTGGTACTCTTCAAAGGTGGTGAAGGAAGATTGTGGTAATCTCCTTGAAGGTGTTGTAAGAGGATTGTGGTGATCCTCAAGGTGTTGTATTAATTGTGGTAATTAATAAAATCTTTTTCTTTTTGAAATCCATCCCGGAGATACTGGGGTGGTAGAGGATTAGGCCCTAAGTGGGTTGAACCTCTTTAAATCAACAAGTGTTGTTTAATTTCCGTATTTACATTCTTGTCATTTACTTGTTGATTCGAAAAAAAGGGTGATTTGCGAAAAATCGGCATAATCTATTCACCCCCCTCTAGATTATCGTAGCCACTTGGACTAACAAGTGGTATCAGAGCCAAAATCTTTGGCTAAGCTCGTTCCGAGTAAAGAGGAAAGATCCATGGCTACGAATGAAGCTTATCTCACCACCGGCGCCTCCACCAACAAACCACCACTATTCGACGCCAACAACTATGCATTTTGGAAAGACTGCATGGAGTGCTTTCTGAGGATGCGGATTTGATATTTGGAATGTGGCCATTGAAGGAGTTGTTCAACCAACAACAAAATTGGAGGATGGTACCACTACTCCCAAGCCATTCAAGGAGTACGATGAAAATGACAAGAAGGCTTTCTCTCTAATTGGTAAGGCCTTAAATATTTACATTGCTCTCTTACCGCCACTGAATATAATCGCATAAGAGGCATACGGTCGGCACATGAAGTTTGGGAAAAATTAGAAACCATTTATGAGGGTACAAAGAAAGTAAAGCAAGCAAGAAAAACAATGCTTGTGAAAGACTTTGAAAATTTCAATATGCATGATGGTGAAAGCATATCAAAAATGGTGGAAAGGCTTGACAACATTGTCAATCCTCTTGTGGCTCTTGGAAAGGTCATCTCGAAGAAGACAAGGTGACCAAGGTATTAAACGCCCTTCGGCTCATGGTCCGAAAAGGTGACGGCAATCACGGAAGCTCAAAATCTTGAGACACTCCAAGTTTGATGAGCTCATTGGGAATCTCCTCATTTATGAAGTATATCTCAAGGAGAGAAAAATTCTCAACCATCCACCTCTAAATCGGCACGCAAAATATTATTAAAGGCTTAACATCTTCTTCTAATAATGTTTATTATGCTAGTGATGAGGATGATGAAGAAGCAGCTGACTCTTGTTAGAAAATTTGCAAAATTTGTAAACAAAAATAAAGCAAGAAAGCCAAGAGACAATTCTTGCTTCAAATGCGGAAAATCCGGGCACTACATAGCCGATTGCCCAAAATTAGCGGAAGAGGAACAAAAGAAGAAAAAGCCTTTTCCGAAAAAGAAGGCATTAAATGCGGACGTCAAAACTTGGGATGAATTACTTGAAACAACCGAAGCGAGGAAGGAGAATCGAACATGGTCTTATGGCCATAAACAATGAAAATACCGAGGTACGCTCTAATGCTTCATCTTCTTCCCTAGTTGATGAATTACAATGTGATTTTGATGAATTGCAAAATGAGTTTCAAAATTTGATTGTTAAATACAAGAATTTGAAAAAGGAGCATAAAGAGCTTAAACCGAGAAAAGGATAAATTATTTACTTCTTATGACTCTCTTGATAAAGCTCATGCTATTACTCTTACTATAGTCCGTACTCTTGAAACCGAAAAACAAACGCTCACAAATGATATTGAAAATTTGAAAAAGGATGTGCATCAATTCAATTTAAGTACGGATAAAGTCACAAAAATTTTAGATGCACAAAGAGGTGGGCATTCTAAATTAGGACAGTTATAAACCTTTTCAAAATGCTTTTAAGAAAAAGACCAAGGTCCAACCTTTGTTCGTGCTAGTAGTCCTCGTATTATTACTTATTTTTATTGTGGTAAGAATTGACACTATGCTAGCAATTGTAAATTGAAGAATAATTTTAGCTATTATTGGAGACCTAAAGGTCTCAATTTAACCCCATGGACCCCGAATAGGGTACCTAAAAATAATTCCTTTGTAGGTTATAGGGGCTATAACAACAATGGAAGATTCAAAATGGCTCGTGGATAGCGGATGTTCACGCCATATGACCGGAAAAGAGAACTTTTTACCAACATCAAGCTCCAAGAAGGGTATGGTCATGTTCGGCAATGGCAAAGGAAGAATTCTTGGAAATGGAGAAATTGGTAACTCTTTCTTTCTCTCTTAGTAATGTTCTTTTAGTAGAAGGGCTTAAGTTCAATTTGATAAGTGTTAGCCAACTTTGTGACTCAAATTATAATGTTGTTTTTAATAAAGAAAAATGCCTTATTTCCAAAAATGATAAAATTATTTGTGAAGCAATTAGAAAAGGCGATCTTTACAAAATTTGTACAAGTGATTTGGTTAGTCAAAATGTTTCTTGTCTTGTCGCCAATAATGATTTAACTAGCTTATGGCATAGGCGACTTGGACATGTTGGATACAAAAATTTGCAAACTATTTACAAAAACCAACATGTAAAAGGACTACCCAAATTAAATTTTGAAAATCTTGGCTTATGTGACACTTGTCAAAAGAACAAATTAGTTAAGAGTAGTTTTAAGCCCAAAAATGAAATTTCCACTACCAAACCCCTACAAATGCTTCATCTTGATTTGTATGGGGATATTGGTACGACAAGTCTAAGTGGAAAACATTACACTTTTGTTATAGTTGATGATTTTTCTAGATATACTTGGGCTCTATTTCTTACTAATAAAAGCGATGCCGTTAATGAGTTTGTTAAGTTGTGTAGACTCATTGAAAATGAAAAGGAAGATACTATTAAGTCCATTCGAAGTGATCGAGGTGGAGAATTTGAAGGCGAATTTAGAGTCTTTTGTGAAACCAAGGGATATAGTCATAATTTTTCGGCTCCAAGGACACCTCAACAAAATGGAGTAGCCGAAAGGAAGAATCGGACACTTCAAGAAATGAGTCGGTCCGTGCTCAATGAATTTTCACTTCAAAATATTTTTGGGCGAAGCCGTAAGTACCGCTTGCTATGTCATTAATCGAGTTTATATTCGTCCTAAAATGAATAAAACTCCATATGAGCTTTGAAAAGGAAGAACTCCAAATATTAGTTATTTCAAAATATTTGGATGTAAATGTTTTATTTTGAATACTAAGGATCAATTAGACAAACTTGATCCTAAGGACGATGAAGGAATATTTATAGGGTATTCAATCAAGAGCAAAGCATATCGGGTTTGTAATAAGACTAGTGGGGTTGTTGAAGAATCTATCCATGTCAAATTCAATGAAGCTTCGGGTGTTGAAAGGATACCCAATGATGAAAGTGATGAAGAGGATATCGTTGAAACCATTGTTCAAGATGAAACTCAAAATGATCAACCTTCAAGCTCAAGTGTTCCTCAAGAAGATAAAGGTGATACTTCGAATCTTCCCGTAGCATTGAAATTTAAGGGAGATCACCCAAAAGATCTTATTATTGGTGATCCCCTTGATAAAGTAATGACTCGAGGAAAATTTGCCGAGAAAGCTCTTATATCTCAAAAAGAGCCTAAAAATGCTAAGGAAGCCATTGAAGATGAGGATTGGTTTTTAGAAATGCAAGAGGAGTTGAATCAATTTGAAAGGAATGATGTATGGGAATTAGTACCTTGTCCTCCATCTCAAACCATTATTGGTACAAAATGGGTATTTCGGAACAAGCTCGATGACCAAGGCAATATTGTTCGAAACAAAGCAAGGTTAGTAGCTCAAGGTTATTGTCAAGAAGAAGGTATCGATTATGATGAAACATTTGCACCCGTAGCACGTTTAGAAGCTATTCGTATTTTACTTGCCTATTCTTGTTTTAAAAATTTCAAGCTTTACCAAATGGATGTAAAATCCGCATTTTTAAATGGTATTATTCAAGAAGAAGTCTATGTAAAACAACCTCCGGGGTTTGAAAATTTTTCTAGACCTAATGAGGTTTATAGACTTAAAAAGGCCTTGTATGGTTTGAAACAAGCACCCCGTGCATGGTATGATAGACTTAGCTCTTTTCTTTTGCAAAATGGTTTTACAAGAGGTAAAGTTGACACTACTCTCTTTGTTTTTGAAAAAGGGCAAGATTGCTTATTAGTGCAAATTTATGTTGATGATATTATTTTTGGTGCTACTAATGAATCCTTGTGCAAGAAATTTTCTAAGTTAATGCAAGGTGAATTTGAAATGAGCATGATGGGGGAGCTCAACTTCTTCCTTGGACTTCAAATTAAGCAAGGCCAAGAAGGAATTTATGTTTCTCAATCAAAATATACAAAGGAACTTCTGAAGAAATTTGGCATTGAAGAAGGAAGAACCGTCTCTACCCCAATGGCAACAAACGTCAAGATTGACAAAGATGAAAAAGACAAGTCGGTTGATGAATCCAAATATAGAGATATGATTGGTAGTTTACTTTATTTAACCGCAAGTAGACCGGACATTCTTCATGCCGTATGCCTATGCGCTCGTTTTCAAAGCAATCCCAAAGAATCTCATTTAAGTGCCGTTAAAAGGATTTTTCGATATTTGAAAGGCACTATTCAATATGGTTTATTTTATCCAAAGAATGAAAATTTTTCTCTTAAAGGTTATAGTGATTCGGACTATGCGGAAATATTGATGATCGAGAAAAGTACTTAGGATCATGTCAATTTTAGCGATTGCCTAGTATCTTGGTTTTCAAAGAAGCAAAATTGTGTTTCACTTTCAACGGCCGAAGCGAATATATTTCATGCAAACATTTTGTTGTACTCAATTTCTTTGGATGAAACAAACTTTAGCGGATTATAAATGTTCTTTTGAAAATGTTCCTATCTTTTGTGATAACATATCCGCTATAAATATTGCTCAAAACCCGGTTCATCATAACCGTACTAAACATATTGAGATTCGACATCATTTTCTAAAGGATTGTGTCTCAAAACGAAAAAATTGAGATATCTTTTGTACCATCTCAAGATCAATTAGCGGACATTTTTACTAAACCGCTAACTTAGGGACTTTTGTATCAATACGAGCTCGGTTAGGCATAATGCATATTGAATGAGGTCTATGATTGCATTTTGCGTTTTTAAAACTTAGGGGCGAAAAATCGGAATTTTGGTTGAAAATTCGGATTTTGGAAATTTTATCAAAACAGTGGGCTGAAGAGGTTGAGGGCAACCGGTCGCCCTCAACGTCCACCGATCGCCCTCAACAATGACCGGTCGCCCGTCAACAAATTTTGGTTAAATTCGGTTCTATCTTCAGTTTCAGCCATTGTGGCTTATTTTGTCTATTTTTCGTCCCCTTCGCCAAATACACTAAAATTTCACTTCAAATGTATTTTCTTGTATATGTTTCATTTTTTGGACTTCATTAAGCTCGATTATCATCATCATTGCTCATCTTTATCGAATAAATGGTAAGAATTCTACTCCATTTGCTCAATTGGGTTGAACCCTTGAGATTTTGACTTATTTGCAAAATTCTTGATGCTAGTTTCATATGAATGTGATGAGCTTAATATTTATGATGTATGAATGTTGTTTGAACTGAATTGGTGATGAAAATTTTTGGCTTAAATGAATTTCAAAGGCGTTATATACTTCTAGTTTTATTCGACGCACGCCAAGTGTTCGACAAAATGTTTCAATGAAAAATTCATCACCTACGTGATTCTCTCGATTTGAAAAGTCATATAAGTTTATAGAGATCATGTTTTATCAATCAAATGAGCTTTTGCAAGACAATTGATCAACTTTTCCCTTTTACTTGGAATTTAAGCTTCAATTTTCAATAAGCTCGATAAATCGATAAATTTGCGCACTTTGATATGAATATATGATGTTTTTATCGTGCTAACATTCTTTTTGATGATTCCAAAGGGGGAGAAATAGGAAAAATGCTCATACGCTCAAAGAAGCGAAAATAAGCTTGCAAGAAAAGCTATAAGCTAGGGCTCTTGAAAGCCATAAGATGTGAACAATGCTTAGTCCATTTGATGTATTGTGGACTTTTATGCTTGACTAATGATGTTTTGTGACAGGGGGAGCTTATAAGCTCAAGGAATTCAAGCTTAAGTTGTGAAAGCTAAGCTTTTAGTTTTTAGTTGTTGCTTGTATACTTGTTCTTTATATGCATGTTGATAGGGGGAGCTTGTGCAAAAATGATTTTGAAAAATCTTTGCTCCTATCCTTGTGTGCTTGTACTTATGATGTATCTTGTTTGTAATTGATTGTTGTTTTAAGACCGGAAAATCTGTGTTAGGAATTTTATTGTTTAGATTTTGATGAATGCCATGTAAAACTTAGAATAGAAAGCTGGCTCCCCAATTCTTGCTTTGAAATGTATTGTAACAATTAGAGTGGCCGAGTTAAGTCGGCCTACGCTCCAACTTGCAAGAAGACAATGAAGGCTTGAAGGAAAACTCTCATTTGTGAGACAGTGAGTACAACAAAGAAGAGCAGACAGAACTCGATTGAAGAAGCGGTGAGATACGGTGAGTGGAACATCATCAAGTCAACTCAAAAGAAGACAAGTCTCAAGGTCAAGTGACGAAGAGTCATCCAATGATTGGAAGTCGACTCTAAGTCACCTGGGGAAAGCGAGGAAATGCGATCAAGTCGAGATAATGAAAAAGAACCGTTGCACGAGAAATCAAGAGATTTACTTAAAAAAGTAATATCTCCATACTACCTTTCTTGGAGTGCTCATCCCCGAAGCGTGCAAAGAAATGAACCAATGGGAAGCACTACACCGTGTCGAACTCGAAAAGGTGATAAAACATTTCATACGAGGAAATGGCAATTCCAAGAAGTGCAAACCAACGATCGCAAAGTGATTTTCAAAAATGAGCCTATCTCTTCAACGGGCAAATTTTTGAAAGTTCACTATAAAAGGCCGAGGAGTTTGATTGAGAAAGATGATCGTGGATGACACACACGTGAGATATACAAGCTTATCAAAATTGAAATATTCTCAATCCTCAAGCCTACATCTCGAAGAACATCAATCCAACACTTACTTGTGAAGGAAAGAGAACTTCAATCGTTGAAGAGAAACTACTGAAAACAAGGGTCTACATTCCAAGAAGGATTGTAGAAAGGTTCAAGGTGAACCAAGTCTTAAGCGTTTGGAGGGCTTCGTGATCAAATCCAAAGTGCTTGAGCAAGTGAGTAGTAGCAAAGCGCAAACTGCCTGTGAAGAAGAAGCCGAGTCGTTTGAGAAGCTTGGTGAGTGATCAAGGCGTCTCGCATCGAGTCCCAAAGGATCAAGTCGAATTTGTTGTGATCAAGACTTGTATCCGGACTATTACCACTTTGTAAACCGATCATTACTTAGTGGATTCCTCCGGGAGTTGGAGAAGAGAGGAGTAGAAGAATTACCCCATCTTGAACCTCTATAAAAACTTTCTTTGTGTCATTTACATTTCAAAGCATTTAAATTTCTCGCACTTTTAATTGCTTATATCTCTTTGATAAATTTGCTATCCAATTGATAATCTATAAGTACTAAATCAATCTTTAAAAACTTGCTTAATCAAACTTAAGGGTGTTAAGTCTTCGTGAAAAACAAAAACCACTGGTGAGTCAAATTATAGCCAAGTGAGTTATTCTACTAACCACCACCGAATCAGTTAAGAGATTGACTTCTCTTGAGTGACTAATTCGATCATCCATCAAGGACACAAATGTAGAACTCTGTAGATTTAAAAGGCCTAAATCGAAAATTTGGTAAGGTTTATTCAACCCCCTTCTAAACCTTACACTTACACCCCTTGGGACCTACAAGTGGTATCGGAGCGGTTGGTTCATTGAACCCTCCGCACCGGTTTCTTGAACTAGATCTCAAACTTTTCAAAAAAGTCGCTTTAGTACTTAAACTTTCAAAACTCTTTTCTATCATTAAAAGTTATCATCATGGAAGCAAATCTAACACGCATTCCTATGTTCACTATTGAAGAATTTGATGATTGGAAAATTCGTATGCGAGCTCATCTATCGGCATTACATGATGAGATGTGGATAGTGATAGAAGATGGGCCTCTGCAAATATTAAAGGTGAACACATTTATGTCACGAAGAGTTGCGGTGAAGGGGAAGAAGATGGAAGACACGGACGGTCATGGTTGAAAAACCAAGAACCGAGTGGACAAATGATGACGAGAAAAGATACAACCTGGACAATATAGCCAAGGATATTCTCTACAAAACCTTGGACAAAGCCATGTTCAACAAGGTGAAATCTTGCAAAACGGCTAAGGAAATCAGGACAAACCTGACATTGATTTGTGAAGGCTCGGAAGAGCAAATCAAAGAAAACAAACTTTCGGTGGTGTACAAAAATTTGAGAACTTTAAAATGATCTCGGGAGAAAACCTGGATCAACTGGATGCTCATTTTACGAAATCACAAATGAGTCATTTGTCTACACTTGGAAAGGAATATACACGAAGAAATGAAAATGTATGAAGATCCGAAAAGTCTTCGGTGAATGGGAGATGAAGGTCATGGCACTGAGACATTCCATGGACCTATCAAAGACATCCAACCATGAGTTATTCTCGGACCTCAAAGCCTATGAGTTTGAGTGAGAAGGAAAGACGAGGAAGAGACAATTTTGTACCCAAAACAGTGCTCTAGTTGTCAAAGATGGAAGGAGAGTCAAGTCAAAGAGGCAATTGACCCGAAGAAATAGCCCTAATGGTTAAAAGATTTAACAAGTTCTTTAACAAGAACTACAAGAGAGGAAAGGGTGAATCCTCCGGAAGACACTCGGCTCCTCCAAATCAAAGGATGATAGGCCAACCAAGAGGACAGATCATCAACAAGCTGAGTATCAAAGGATGACAACTCAAGAATAGAAAGAGTGAGCAAAAGGCTGAATATCTATGTTGGAATTGTAAACAACCAGTCACTATGCCATTATTTGCTCATATCCATGAGTCAACAAGTGCGTAAACGAAGAAGAAAGAAAGGTCTTGAGAGAAAGAAGACAAGAGAAGAAAAAAGGCAATGATGGGCGAGAGATCACGAGACAGCCAAGTCAAGAGAGACAGTGACTCGAGAGAAGCGGTGAAGTGACTACTCAAGTGACTCACGAAGAAGAAGCCTTGACCGCTTAATGGCCAAAGAACAAGATCAAGAAGATGAGGTACAATCTAACTCAACAAGCTCGGACACTAGTGATAGTGATGTGACACACACACTTCATCACCCACCGATCTTTATGATTCATTAGGCAAAATGATGAAAGATTTTGAGCACATTAAAACCTCACACACACTTTGTTGAATGAGGAAAACAGCCTACTCAAAAATCAAAACTCAAAGTCGACTAAGAAGCCGAGTACTCTAAGTCAAATAGTGATGAGAATAAAAGTTTAAAAATTTGAAAATGCTAAATTAATAGCGAGAAATTCTTCGCTATAGAAAAGAGGGAAAATGACCTCAAAAATGTTATTGCCTCATTCACTAAGGCATCTAAATCATTGGATGATCTTATCATGAGTCAAAGAGAATGTGGAGACAAGACAGGCTTAGGATTTAATTCCTTTGTGCCATGTCAAACCTCAAGAGTAATTTTGGAAAAAGGATCTTCAAGTCATGAAGAGTCCGAAAAATCCAAAACTCTAAATGATGCACACACTTTCAATCCAAAGCACAATACTAAGCGGGGCGGCCTTGGTTACAAAGGAAAAGGAAAACAAACCCGATTGAGAGTCTTTGAAAGGACAAGCGAGAAGAGATTCGGCCCGAGTCCCTCAAACAGACTCCAAACGAAAATACTCTGTAAAGAAAAGCGAGCTACCAAAAATCCGAGAAAACTCATAAAAGAAATACATATGATGGGAATTGTAGAAAATATCCAAGCCGATTTGGAATAATGTGAACTATCGGCTAGACTTATGGAATACAAGCCCAAATGGCAAAGGCCTAGAACTCAACAAAGGCCATTCCAAAAGCATAAGAGCTTTCATCGACACACATATGCACCTAGGCACTACACTCAAAGACACCACAATTACCCAAGAAAGGCAATTGCTAAAACACATATGCGGGCATACGGACAAAAGAGGCAATTTGTATGAACTGGACTCCCCAAGCAATTTGCGGGATTGATTATGATTATGGCAGCGATAGATGGCAACCTCTTGAGTCAAATCATTTGGCTATAGGTTGGTTGGATCATCTTATAATTCTAACCCCTTCAGGACCAGGCACAAGAATGGGTACCTAAAACTTAATTTCCTTGATTGCGGAGTTCAAGGGCAGTGAGTGCCAAGGAACCTGGTACATGGATAGCGGTACATTCCCGGACATATGACAGAAATAAGAGAAATCTGTCAAAATTCAAGGAAGTCAAAGGAGCCAAAGTCATATTTGGAGGAAATGAAGCTCTGGTGTAATAAGAGGCATTGGATCCATCAAAAGGAATGGTTTAGAAATCACGGATGTTGCATATGTTGAAGGACTAAACTTCAATTTACTAAGCATCATCAACTCTGCGACAAAGGGCTACAATGTTGGATTCAACATGGGAATATGCCAAATCAAAAATGTTGAATCTAATGAAGTTGTCTTTGCAAGGATGCGACGATTAAAAATATGTATGTAGTGAATTGGTCAATGCAACACCCAAAGACTGTCTACTAGCAAAGAGCATTTGAATCAAGTTGGCCGTGGCACAAAAAAGCCGAGTCATCCGAATTTCAAAACGATTAATAAGCTAGCAAGAAGTCATCTTGTGGAAGGACTTCGGACTCGATTATACAAGAAGGAGAGTATATGTGATGCATGTCGAAGGAAAACAAATCAAGTCGTCGTTCAAGAAAAGACTTGCCCATCCTCAACAAGAATATTGCATCCGCTTCATATGGATCTATTTGTCCCAGTGGAACCAAAGCAAGCATAAGTGGAAAGAAATACACCTTGGTGGTAGTAGATGACTACTCAAGATATACATGGACAATATTCATGTGCAAGAAGAAAGAAACTCTACAAAAGCTACCACACGGTGATGAAGAGGATACAAAATGAGAAGAGTCAAACCATTATCAAAATAAGATCGGATAGAGGAACCGAGTTTGTCAATGGAATAATAACTCGATCTTGTGTTGAGAATGGTATTTGGTCATGAACTATCAGCAAGGACTCCACGTGAGAATGGAGTTGCGAAAGAAGAAAGCAGAACCCTCAAAGAAGCGCAAGGACCATGTTAGTCAAGCGGGGTTACCAAAAAGGTTTTGGGGCTGAAGCAATCAACACGACTGCTACACCCAAAACAGATGTATGATAAATAGGCGGTGACAAAGACTCCTATGAGATCCGGATTTGGAAGAAAACCAAATGTTGCATATTTCAGGATATTTGGATGTAAATGCTTCATCCACAATAATGGCAAAGATAACCTAAAGGCTTTTGATGCTAAAGGCGATGAGGGTATCTTCTTAGGATACTCATTTGAAAGCAAAGCCTACAGAATACTCAACAAAAGAACTATGGTTACAGGAAGAATCCATTCATGTAGTATTCGATGAGCCAAACATAAATGGAGAAGACATTGAAGAGTCGGTGATAAGTGAAACATCCAACCTTACGAGAAGAGTCCCTATCTTTGAAGTAGGCGGGGATTATCAATTGAGAAGAAGATGAGATAGCTGAATCTCAAAAGCGGTGGAAAATCTGGTGAGTGATCACGAGAGAGTCGACCACAAAGAACACGGTACCGCAAGTCGATCGAATCCGGCCTAACTTACTTCAACTGACGTAAGATGGGAGAGACCATCCACCGAACTTGTCATTGGAGACATGAGAGAAGGTGTCAAGACAAGATCGAACTCAACAAGAAGCAATGTTCACATGCTTCATCTCGCAGAATAGAGCCCAAAGATGTGTCACAAGCATTGGATGACACACATTGGATTCAAGCTATGCAAGAAGAAGAGTGAATCAGTTTGAGAGAAATAAAGTATGGGAATTAGTACAAAGACCCATACATCAAAATGTTATTGGAACCAAATGGGTATTCGAAATAAGATGAACGAGGAAGGATCGGTGGTAAGAAACAAAGCAAGATCGGTAGCCAAAGGATATTGCCAAGAAGAAGGAATAGATTTTGATGAAACATTTGCTCTGTAGCAAGATTGGAAGCTATAAGGATGTTTCTTGCCTACGCGACTCACAAAAATTTCATTGTATATCAAATGGATGTAAAAAGTGCATTCTGAATGGATTATTGGAAGAAGAAGTGTATGTTGAACAACCTCCAGGATTTGAGCGAGAAGACTCTTGGAGACAAAGTGTACAAACTCAAGAAAGCCCTGTATGGATTGAAACAGGCACCCGGAGCATGGTATGATACCTGTCACAATTCCTAAGCGAAAATGGATTCACTAAAGGAAAAGTGGATAGAACACTTTTAGAATTCAAGACAAGAAGAGTATCTTGCTTGTTCAAATATATATGGATGACATCATTTTTGGATCCACTAACAAAGAGTCTGTGTGAAAAATTCTCAAACCTCATGCAAAGTAAATTTGAAATGAGCATGATGGGGAGAGCGACATTTTTCCTTGGACTTCAAGTGAAACAGTGAAGGATGGAGCCTTTGTAAGTCAAACAAAATACACAGAGATTTAATGAAGAAATTTGGTATGGAGGAGAAGTCTTACGTAAAAATACCAATGAACACATCATCAAAATGGACATGGACGAGATGGCAAGCCTGTAGATCAAACAAGATACGAGCACTTATTGGATCACGCTGCTCTATCTCACGGCCTAGCAGGCCGGACATCACCTTTCTTTGTAGGTGTATGTGCAAGATTTCAATCTGCTCCAAGAGAGAGCCATATGATTTGCTGACTAAGAGAATATTGAGATACTTAAAAGGAAGCCAAGAAGTAGGGCTATGGTATCCAAAGGAAGGTGGATTCAAGCTAATTGGCTATTCGAGACTGACTATCTTTGGATGCGAGTGGGAGAGAAAAGTACTTGAGGCACATGTCAAATGCTTGAAACAGACTAATTTCTGGTTTAGCAAGAAGCAAAACTCAATAGCCACCTCTGGTGAGGAGAATACATAGGCAGGAGCAAATTTCTTTGTGCCCAAGTCTATGGATGAGACAAAGGTGAGAGATTATGAAATTGAAGAAAAAGAAATTCCAATCATGTGTGATAACACAAGTGCCATTGCAATCACTCAAAATCTGTGTTGCACTCAAGAACAAAACATATAGATGTCGATATCATTTCATAAGAGATCATGTTGAAAAGAAGGACATTATCTTGGAATATATCTCAAGCGATAAGCAACTAGCGATATCTTCACAAAACCATTATGTGAGTCAAGATTTGAAGAACTCAAACATGAGTTGGGGCTAATTGAGCTAAGCCGAGACACGAGAAGAATCAAAGAAAAGAAATGAAACAGGAAAGAAGGTGAAAAAGAGTCGAAAACAAAAACTAGCTCAAGAATCAAATTGTATTGGAAAAGTCGGCTATACCAAGTCGGTGATGAAGTGAGTCACTAAGAGAAATGTGAGAAGGGAGTTAAATCGGCTAAGAGATAAGTTGAATAACTTATGAGCAAAGTTACAAAAACGCGATCGTTTTTGACTTAAGCGGGAATGTTTTAAGAGACACGTCGGCATAATGATGATGTGTACGGACATAAAGCCGCACACCAAGCCTATGATTGGATATAAATGCTGCCGCATTAAATACGAGACATGAACTCGCTCAATATCGTGCGAAATCCAAGCCGTTGATTTCGATCACAATTCAAAACCGCCGCACGCCCTTTCATAAACCATATTTAAACCATTTTTCGTCCGTTTCTCTCTCACACTTCTAAAAACTGTTCAATCTCTCTCTCTCAAAAAGCAAAGGCAAACACTCTCGAAACCCTATCAAGCTTCAAATCTATTTCTGAATTTTTCTTGAAATTATTCGAGAAATGGCACCAACATATGACTTTACCAAGTTGGGAAAACAAATCCACACCGGTTCGAGTGGATTTCGACGGAATGGTGAAAGGGGTCCGACGACACCCTGGTGAAGAAAATCGCGGAGAAGCTAGAAACGGCAGGATTGAAACCGTTTCTAACACTGGAGTATCCTATGACCTATGTGGAGGAGGTCGCACAATTCTACGTGAATGCTGAGATTCACGACGAAGGAATCAAGTCATCTGTTCACGGGAAGCAGCTGACTATCACGGCCAAGGATTTGGTGAATATTGCTCACTACCAAAGCAGAGAGGAGCATCGAGATCAAAGAGGCTGATGTAAACTTGGCGACGCATGGAAAGAAATAGCCAAGTCCGATGTTCTTTGACAAAATAATATTCACAAAGAAACAAGAGAGCTATTTGAAGGAGGATTATCACAAATTGTTGGACATTGTTGCCAAGTGTATCGACATCAAATTTGGCGGCTTTGACCAACTGTCAAAGGCAAAATTGATTGTGATGGCTGCAATAATCGAAGAAAAGAAGATAAACTGGGCTGAGTTTATCTACTGCAGACTCTGCCAAAACGTGGGAAACAAGTCCTTCAAAGAAGATGGGTCATTTGGAGGATCCTGGGATATGGCCTAGTGATTGGCGGCTATTGGAGGTGAAAGGAGTACCTCTTAGACATGGGAAAGCTTTCCATGTTAACAAGAGGATGTTGAGCTAATCTCTCTGGTGCTCGAAGCGTGCATACGCCAAGAGAGCGACACCGGTGAGGGGGAATCAGTGACCCGAAGACACAGTGCTTCCTCTCCAACAAGAAGAAAGCGCCCCTGCGGCTAAAGAAATCTGCTTTGCCCTGCAGCAAAGAAAACCAAACATGCTCCGCCCCGCTGCAGAGAGTCACCGCCCAAGCAGCCGTGTCCTGCCCCTGCGGCGGTCGAGAAGGACTCACAAATTCCTTCTCGATCGTCAAAAAGAGGAGATCGACAAACCTAGACGGCCGGTTCTCGAAACAAACACAAGCACGGCCCCGGTACCAAGACTCGAGAGGACACCGTCTCAACGTAAGAAATCCCTCCGGTACAAACCAAGAGACGAAGAAGACTTGTAAAGCAATCCGAGCGGGAGAAACCAGGTGAGTCGGCTACTCGCCTAGCACAAATACCGGAGACTCTTTGGAGAAGTAGAGTCTCCGGATGTAATTGATGAAACACCAAGTCTCTTTGAAGGTGATCGCAGAGGCAACTCAAGACTGTTGTAGCTCACACAAATTTGAAACTCAAGAAGAACCAGCCCAAGCGAGATAGTGATGTAATGATCCTATCTCCACCTTACCCGGACATCCGAATCGTCTGCGTGAGTGGAGAAAATGGAAGTTGAGCAAGTCGAGGAGCAGTTCCAACGGCCCTGAATTCATAGAAGAAGAAGATGAAGCGCTAAATTTCCTTGGATTATCTCTTGTGCTCGGCTTCTAGATGAAGACAATCGCATGAATATTCCGCAGATCTACAAGGACAAGGAGAGAGAAAAGCAAGTGAAGAAGCGAAGCACGAGAAAAGGCAAGTATCGCCCTATCTCGGCACCACAGAACACTTCCATCCTCTCCTTGATGTCTTCTCCGAAAGTGACGAGGAACCGGAGAATCCTTGCCGCCCTGAGAAGAATTGCGGATCGCAGCAAGCATTGCGTGAATCAAGAATCCTTCACGAGCAAAGACCGATGGAGGGACCAGGAGAGTCCTCGAACACGGTGAAATCGATCCAATGGGAGTGGTTCGAGCAAATAGCCACCGATGTTCCGCTACCACTTCCCACTAACTTTCGGAAGAAGCGATAAGGAGATGGCGATGGCGGGCTAGTGGGGACCCTGGTCGAGCCAACCCCTATTGAAGGTGTGCCACCACCGCCCCAACGGCTGAACCATCAAGCAACAGTAGGGAGTTTGGAGACGAGTGACCCCACTCCAAGTCACTCGGTGGTGCGCCCGAGGGGGAAACTCCTCCCTCCACTGCGGCAAGGTCGGAGGATCTGCAGATGACTCCACAAAGAATGTAGGAGGCGAAGCAAAGAAAACTCAAACACAAGAAAAATGACAAGTTGCCATCAACGAAGCTCGGACGATTGAGGCTGTCTCGGTGAGAGAGGTGCCAACGGCTACGAAGGCTAATGACGCCGCGATGCGGTCGAGGCACGAGGAAGGAACGTACAGGAGTTAACACTGCAGGCGATGAAAGCGCAATCCATGGGGTTGAGACTCCAATGGATGCCATCAGAAGACCCTAAGCGGTGACATTAATCGAAAGGGAAGACAAGGCCTCGCAGCAGAGAGAGACTATTTGGAGGAAATGAAGGCCCACGGGAGATTGAGACTTCAGGGTAACACGGTGAAGTAGAGAACATCCCTCCCGCAACCATCGATCCATCCGAGAAGGAGATCGGCGCACTTCATGATTCCCAGGACAACCCCGATGTCACCTTTCCGGGATCGAAGGCGAAGAAGGAAGGCGAGTCAACTCCCATGACAAATCCAAAAGACTCGGTTTGCGGATGTTCCAGGCACGAGCAAGTCGATCCCAAGACTACTCGTCGGACCTTTAATTTTGATGATGAGCCACCAATGGAAATCTCATCATCGTCCGATGACGCTTCGATAAGGCCGAGGACGTCTACTCAAAAGGAGAAATCGTTTGAGACCAACGAAGGCTGTTAAGATATTTGAGGCTCGGCAAGCCGAGTCTCTTGCACCACAAAACCCATTTGAACCAGAGACCACTGCTCGGCTCCTCAAGCTACTGGTGGATCTATTCCCGAAGAACTTCACGTCCACCGCTTATCATCGAACAAATCCCGGATGGCGGTGATGAATCCTTTGTGGAATCTTTCCCATTCTCACTTTGGAGATACGAGAACTCCACGAAGAGTCGAGAAAATGAGCAAGCACGCTACCACGCAGACCAGCTCTGTTTTTCACTCGGCACCATTGTCCCGGCCGATTTCGATTTTCGTATTTGTATGGCCATCGGTGCAATGAAGAATCACTGAAGTACGAGAAGTGTTCAAGGCACTCTTTCTTTGAAGTTGAAAAGATGGAGAGGCATCAGGCCTCCTTGGATATGCGCCTGGACAACAGAGATGCCAACCTTACAGTTGACTTGAGAGGCATCACAATCGGGATAAGGGAATGGTGGCAACAGCGAAGAATCAATGCGTGTGGAGCGGTGAGATACTTTGAGACAATTATTCAACAAGTCTGCTGGTGTGGAGAGTGAAAATGTTGACGCGAAACGAAGTGCGGGAACACATTGAACATATGCACGAAGCTCACACCGCCGAGATCAAGGCTGCTGCGTGAGCGAAATGCAAATGATATACGGCGTTTGGAAGAACACATGACAAGAAAATTCAGCCTTCTCATGGTGAGATGAAGCGATTTGTGAGAATCCAACGCTATTTCTCGATCAATTCGCGGCAAAGATACAACGCAACGCAGCAGACTTGAAGCAAAATTCAACCATCGAAGACTTCGACTTCATGCTTGCCGACATGTTCCTGGGGTTCCTCTATCCTTTGATGATGCCAAAAAGGGGGAAGAGGAATACCTTAAAGCAAAGAAAATCGTCGAGAAGAAAGGAGCGGTGACAAGGAGCAATTTGAGAAGGGAAAATCGGTGAGGAAATTTTGAAATCAAGAAAGGAAAATCTCTTGAGGGGGAAGGATCAAAGAATATGACCTTGATGATTGCACAAACCCCCAACAGGGGTCTGTCACGGTGACATTATAAGCAAACAAACTCCCCGTGACTCGCCACTCCAACACTCTGTCGTATCTATGGCCGAGAAGAGAAAAGAAATTGAAGCGGGGATGAAGGAGGTGGAAGGAAGAATGGATGCCAGGGTGATGAACATTTTGAAAGAACACGGAGGCATTCCGGTTGGACAGAGACACGTATGCCATTTCGGATGTCGGGACAGAGCAAGATCGGTTGACGAATTCAAAACGCTCGAATCGAAGGTTATTTTGCAAATTTGTCCTTGGCTCAAGCTTGGGATCTGTCTTGGGAAAAGGGTCTCACACTATGTGAAGAAGGCGATGATGCCAATGAGACAACCGATCCTCTGCTTTGGTCACTCCGTGGGCACTCACCGAAAGAAGGTGAAGGCCCAGTGCAAGATACGCCCGAGGTAGAGAAGAAGCGGCGAGTGGAGGAAGAAGCTTGGACTAGGCCTCGCCCAAGAATATTGAATACGTAGATCCGGGAAAGAAAGGAGGGATCTACTGGGCGGGCTTGACCATGTGGCGAACTTGCAAGTGGCCAAAACCAACGCCGAGTATGCAAGAAGGATAGAAGAAGAAAACAAGAGACAAACTCGGCTATGGCGGGAGAGACAGGAAAGAATAAGGAGAGATGAAGGCGCAAGAAGGCATATGAGAAGAAAAAGAAGCGGTGATGATGACGAGAAGAAGAGAAGAAGAGAAGAAGATCTTTGATCAAGATGAAAGAAGAAGGCAAACGAAGGAGATGAAGTGTTCTTTGTCCAACCCTTCGTGTATTTTATATGTAAATACATACAATGTAAGTCTTACGTAATAATGCCATAAATTTTTTTGAGACAATTACATACTCGATACACCTTGTAAAATTTGTTGTTAAGTACAAGAATGATATGATCAATAAAAAGATTGATTATGCGCATACATTCTATGTCAATACACTATTTGTATGTATCTTTGTTATTTGCATCTTTGTATGATTTAAGTTTTGGCATCATCAAAAAGGGGAAATTGTTAGGAATTTTATTGTTTAGATTTTGATGAATGCCATGTAAAACTTAGAATAGAAAAAGTAGCTCCCAATTCTTGCTTTGAAATGTATTGTAACAATTAGAGTGGCCAAGCCGAGTTAAGTCGGCCTACGCTCCAACTTGCAAGAAGACAAGCGAAGGCTTGAAGGAAAACTCTTTGTGAGACAAGTGAGTACAACAAAAAAAATGACGGGAACTCGATGAAGAAGCGGTGAGAGATGGTGAGTGGAACATCGATCAAGTCAACTCAAAAGAAGACAAGTCTCAAGTCAAGTGTGAAGAAGAGTCATCCAATGATTGGAAGCCGACTCTAAGTCACCCGGGGAAAGCGAGGAAATGCGATCAAGTCGAGATAATCGAAAAAGAACCGTTGCCGTAAATCAAGAGATTTACTTAAAAAGTAATATCTCCATACTACCTTTCTTGGAGTGCTCGGTCCCGAAGCGTGCAAAGAAATGAACCAATGGGAAGCACTACACCGTGTCGAACTACGAAAAGGTGATAAAACATTTCATACGAGGAAATGGCAATTCCAAGAAGTGCAAACCAACGATTTCGCAAAGTGATTTTAAAAAATGAGCCTATCTCTTCAACGGGCAAATTTTTGAAAGTTCACTATAAAAGGTGAGGAGTTTGATTGAGAAAGATGATGCGTGGATGACACACACGTGAGATATACAAGCTTATCAAAATTGAAATATTCTCAATCCTCAAGCCTACATCTCGAAGAACATCAATCCAACACTTACCTTGTGAAGGAAAGAGAACTTCAATCGTTGAAGAAACTACGAAAACAAGGGTCTACATTCCAAGAAGGATTGTAGAAAGGTTCAAAAAGTGAACCAAGTCTTAAGCGTTTGGAGGGCTTCGTGATCAAATCCAAAGTGCTTGAGCAAGTGGTGTAGTAGCAAGGAAGCGCCTGTGAAGAAGGCGAGTCGTCGAGAAGCTTGGTGAGTGATCAAGGCGTCTCGGCATCGAGTCCCAAAGGATCAAGTTAAATTTGTTGTGATCAAGACTTGTATCCGGATGTTACCACTTTGTAAACCGATCATTACTTAGTGGATTCCTCCGGGAGTTGGAGAAGAGAGGAGTAGAAGAATTACCCCATCTTGAACCTCTATAAAAACTTTTTCTTTGTGTCATTTACATTTCAAAGCATTTAAATTTCTCGCACTTTTAATTGCTTATATCTGTGATAAATTTGCTATCCAATTGATAATCTATAAGTACTAAATCAATCTTTAAAAACTTGCTTAATCAAACTTAAGGGTGTTAAGTCTTATTGAAAACAAAACCACAATTTGAGTCAAATTATAGCCAACGGTGAGTTATTCTACTAACAACTCAATTTGAAGTCTGTTAAGAGATTGACTCTCTTGAGTGACTAATTCGATTGTCCATCAAGGACAATTTGTGTAGAACTCAGTAGATTTAAAAGGCCTAAATCGAAAATTTGGTAAGGTTTATTCAACCCCCCTTCTAAACCTTACACTTACACCCCTTGGGACCTACAATCTGCTTTGTTTTAAAATCGACCTTCTAAAATTGTTTTGGTTTGTAATCATCAAAAGGGGAGTTTGTTAGATAAATGTTTTTATCAAGATTTTGATGATTTTGTTTTAATAAGATTTTATACCAAAACAATGTTTTTATATGTTGTCCAAATACTCTAAATGATTTAAAATGTTTTTACTAATTTTTGGAGTATTTCTTAGAGTTTTTAATTTGATAAAAATTGGACAACACTTTTGATGGTTTTGTTTAAATTGGTTTTTACACCAAAACTATGTTTATAAATGTTGTCTAAATACTCCCAAATGATTTAAAATGTTTTTACTAATTTTTTGGAGTATTTCTTGAAATTTATTTTTGAAAAAAATCGGACAACATTTCAAAGGGGAGGTCGACCGGTCGCCCAAATGGTCGACATGTACACGAAGATAAGAAAACACGAAAGCAGAACTTACGGACTTGAAAAATGGAGCGGGGGACCGTTCGGGGATGGCCGACCGGCCGCACCCTCGGGCGACGGTCGGCCACTCCCGGCCCGAGTCGCACCCCGCAACCCCTACGGATCGCACTATTTTTTCAACGGTCGAAATCTTCAACAGGGCAACCGGTCGCCCTATGTTATTTTTGTGACAAAAAATTTCAACGAATTGCAATGTCTGTGACAACAAGATTTGCTTTTCTATTTTTACAATATTTCTACATCTTGTGATCTTCTTTTTGTAGACAAAAGTGAAGATATAGGAGCCTATGTTGGGAGCCTATCTTTGGTGAAGCTTCCTATAAATAGAGGATGAATTGAAGACACAAGAGATAACACAAACAAGCAAAATACACAACAAGAAATCGCAAATTGTTCAAGCTTTCATTTTTACATTCTTGTTGTAATAGCCTAAGTACTTTCACTTGCACATCTTTGAGGTCTAGGCTTTTGATTCTTGATTACACTTGCACTCAATCTTTGTATTGGTTTCATAGAGTTGTAATCTTGAATTTTGTCCATCATTCAACACAAGACATCCTTGTGAGTATTCTTGTGGTAAGAATACACTTGGGTGATTTAGGTGATAGGTGTTTGAAGAGTGTGGTACTCTTCAAAGTTGGTGAAGGAAGATTGTGGTAATCTCCTTGAAGGTGTTGTAAGAGGATTGTGGTGATCCTCAAGGTGTTGTATTAATTGTGGTAATTAATAAAATCTTTTTCTTTTTGAAATCCATCCCGGAGATACTGGGGTGGTAGAGGATTAGGCCCTAGGTGGGTTGAACCTTTTTAAATCAACAAGTGTTGTTTAATTTCCGTATTTACATTCTTATCATTTACTTGTTGATTCGAAAAAGAGGGTGATTTGCGAAAAATCGGCATAATCTATTCACCCCCCTCTAGATTATCGTAGCCACTTGGACTAACACCTCATCCTCTTCTGCTTCTTCTGTGGTGGCTTCTAGCTCCACCATCTTTATCTTTTTGGCAGCAGCTGGCTTGCGAGGCACAACTGTGCATTTTTCCTTCATGATCGGAGAAGGCTTAGAGATATCCTTCTTGATCTTGGCTGCTGGGGAAGGTGCATCGGATTCAACTATTGAGGCAGGTGCTTTTGGCTCGGTTGCAGGGGCAGGAGCCTTCTTTGACTTGGCTGCCGAAGCTCTCTTCTTCTGGATAGGCTTGGGAGAGAGAGCTGGAGCGGTTGCAGTTGTGTCTTCAGCAGGGTCAGCTGACTCACCCTCACTCGTGTCAGCTTTCCCTGGATGCGCCTTTCTTTGAGCTCCAGAAAGGTTTGCCTTGAACATCTTCTTGTTCACATGGAATGACTTTCCATAACGCAGGGCAATCCCTTTCACTTTCATCAAATGGCCAATGCATCAAACTTCATATCAACGCACTTGGACACAATGTCCATTAGCGTATGGTCATCATCTTTTATTAACTCCTTCTTGGCTGTATAGACAGCCTTTGCAGCGGACTGAAGCTTGGCTATCTCCTTCCAAGCCGCAGCTATGTTGACATCCTTCTCAGTGATTTCTTTCAGCCCTTCAGTCGGCAACTTGCAATGTTCAGCAAGGTCAGCAACAGTGATCTTGATCGCCTTACTACGGACAGATGAGCGAATCTCACCATCGTGCACTTCAGCGTTAGCGTAAAACATTGCAACTTCCTCTAAATACGTGTGAGAAAACTCCATAGTGAGAAAATCCTTCAGACTGGATTTCTCGAGTTTCTCAACAATTTTCTTTACCGGGACTTCATCAGCACCCTGCTTCAGCATTCCCTTAAAATCAACTTTCGATCCTGAGTGGATCTTCTCGGATATCTTGACAAAGTCGTACGATGCTTCCATTTTCGATGAAAATAACCGTTAAATAAAATGTAAAATCTCGATTTTAAAAGTAGGGTTTTCACACTTTCACAGAGAGAATTCCTTTGCTTGTTGAAGACAAGAGAGTTTTTGTGAGGAGAGAGAAAATGTGCTTTGGTTTATATTGGACTTGAAAGGATGTTTTCTGGAATTTGAAAAATTAGATCAAAATCGATGGTCAGGATTTAACCTTAGAAATCGCATTAATTTCCCCGCATTAAATGCATCAGCATTTATATACAATTATAGGCTTAACCGTGCAGCTTTTGTTCTAATATCATAATTATGCTAACGTAATCCTTAAAAATATTTTCGCTCACAGAAAATGATTGTGTTTTGTCACTTAGCTCATAAATAACTCAGCTATTAACCAAAAGTGACTTAACTCTACTTCTCTCTTCACATTAGATCACTCAGCTGTCAGCTAACTCGATACAACTGATTTCTGTCTTGGCTATTTCACTTGGCTGAAATGTGAAACTTGCTTATTTTTCTTTCTCTCTTTTTTGTCTCTGCTGATTGAGTCTTCTGAGTATCCTAACTCAGCTCAATTAATCCTAGCTCATTCTTAAGCTCTTCAAATCTTGATTCACATAGAGGTTTAGTGAATATGTCAGCTAACTGCTTATCGCTGAGATGTATTCCAAGGTGGTGTCTTTCTTTTCAACATGATCTCTTATGATATGATATCTGACATCAATGTGCTTTGTTCTTGAATGCAACACTGGATTCTGAGTGATTGCAATAGCACTAGTGTTATCACACATAATTGGAATCTCTCTTTCTTCAATATCATAGTGTCTCAGCTGTTGTCTCATCCATAGAACTTGAGCACAATTTGCCTACGCCTATGAATTCTCCTTGTTGTGGATGTAGCTATTGAGTTTTGTTTCTTGCTGAACCAAGAAACTAATCTATTTCCAAGCATTTGACAAGTGCCTGATGCACTCTTCCTGTCCACTCTACATCCAGCATAATCTGAGTATGAGTAGCCTACTAACTTTAATCCTCATTCCTTTGGATACCATAAGCCAACTTCTTGGCATCCCTTCAAGTACCTTAGGATTCTCTTAGCTGCAGTCATGTGACTCTCTTTTGGTGCAGATTGAAATCTAGCACATACATCTACAACAAAGGTGACGTCACGGCCCAACTGTTAAATAGAGCAATAATCCAATGAGGGCTCTATATCTTGTTTGTTCAACAACTTTGCCATCTGCATCCATATCCATCTTGACTGATGTGTTCGTAGGAATTTTCACTGATGATTTCTCTTTCATGTCAAATTTCTTCATCAAATCTCCGGTATAGTTGGTTTAACTTATAAAGGTTCCATCCTTCATTTGCTTGACTTGAAGTCCTAAGAAGAAAGTCAGCTCTCCCATCATGCTCATTTCAAATTTGCCTTGCATGAGATTTGAGAACTTATCACACAACTCTTTGTTTGTGGATCCAAAGATGATGTCATCCACATATATTTGAACAAGCGATATACTCTCTCCATCTTGAATCCTGAAGAGTGTTTTGTCAACTTTGCCTTTGGTGAAACCATTGTTAATTAGAAATTGTGACAATGTGTCATACCATGTTCTCGGTGCTTGTTTCAATCCATATAATGCCTTTTTTAGCTTGTAGACTTTATCTATGTTCGCCTTATTTTTAGCTTCACCGCAAGTGTACGGTGTAGTTTATAGAATAGGGTAAGCAAGGTTGAATCCACAGAGACTAATAAATTAATATACTAAGTATTGGGATTGTAATAGTCTTATTTTTATCTAGACAATCGAAATTGGATGATTGGTTTTGTAAAAGCAAGACAAGAATTTATCATAAAAAGACAGAATAAGAGTTGATTGAAAGATCAAGGAGATGAATGGATTCCAGAATTATGGTTTCAGTTAATATCCCCTTTTGTTATCAGATTAATCACAACCAAAGTTATTATTATTCTTCCCTATAAGACAATCACGAAAGTATTTTACCCTCTCTCTCGAGATGTATGTAAAAACGTTGATTTGATTATCTATGCTAGCATCTCTACTCAATATAAGATATCCAACTCCGAAAAGCACAAAAGATTATAAATCCTCACAAATATTCACAGACTTCTCAATCTTGTAAATATTCATGTCAAGTACTCAAAGATCTAGTATTGAAACTCATCTCTCGAATTATGAATCAATACATCAAAACAAGTTAAACCAAAGGCCTTTTGATAAAACCAGAAATAAAACAAAGTACTCGAATAGGGTTGGAAAATAATAACTTCAATTGCAATTAAACATCAAACAAAAGTATCCATTAACCTAATCCCAAACTCGGGAATCACAAGATGTTTAGCCAGACATGGGAAATAAACAATTAATAGACAAAGTATTCATGTTCATATCTAACTAATCGAAAGTAAAAGATACTATGGAATCAGAAAACTCAGGGATGTCGATGATCTCTCGATCTATCTTCAATCCTCAAGCGTGTGGTTGCGACCTCGATCAATCTCTCTAATCCTCCGGTGGAAGGTTGCTCTTTTCTCTGCTTTTTAGGGCAAATATCAGTGTCTCCTCGTTTGGGGCCGCCTCATCTCTATTTTTACTCCGTTTGGGTCAAAACCTGATTAGAAACCGTCAAACCTTGTTTCGACCGGCCTGTGCGTCAGGCCGTAGGAAATTGATTCCGCTGAGATGGCGCACGGGCCGTGCATCCTGGAATGACCAGGCCGTGCGCCCTGCTGTTCGCCTTATTTTTAGCTTCACCGCAAGTGTACGGTGTAGTTTATAGAATAGGGAAAGCAAGGTCGTATCCACGGAGACTAATAAATTAGTGCGCTAAGTATTGAACCAAAATAGTTTTATTTTTATTTAGACGATCTTAATTTGATGATTGTTGTGGAGGTAAAGACAAGAATAACCATAAGAATACAAGATACTAAGAATAATGGAATTATCAAGAGAATGAAATGGATTCCCAGATTATGGTTTCAATTAATATTCCTCTTGTTGTCCGATTTAATCAAAGCCAAAGTTATTATCAATACACCTATAAGACGATCACAACGGTATTTTATCCTCCCTCTCGAGATGTATATAAAGTGTAGATTGAAATATCTATGCTAGCATCTCTACTCAACATAAGATACACAACTCCCAAATGCACAAAAGATCAAATGTCCTCACAAAAATCTACAAACCTCTCGATTCATGCAAATATTCGTGTCAAGTACTCAAGATCTAATATTGAAACTCATCTCTCGAATTATGAATCAATATATCAAACATGTTAAATCATTGGCCAAGTGATAAAACAAGAATAAACTCAAAGTACTCAAATAGGCTTCAAGACAATAACTTCAACTAAGATTAAAACATTCAACAAGAGTTCAATTAATCTACTTCCAAAACCCGGAAATCACAAGAAGTTTAGCTACTAATTAAAAATAAACAACTCATAGACAAATTGTTCATATTCATGACAAGCTAAAATGAAAGATTAAATCACAAAGAATGAGAAAACTTAGGGAAATGGATAATCTCTCGATTAATCTTCAATCCTCAAGCTCCGATTCGACCCGATTCTTCCCTTGAATCTTCCTTGATGAATTTGAGCTATTTCTTGTGTTCTTGGGTCTTTTCCAGACCTTTCCTCCTCTGGTGTGCGCCCCAAGAAGTGGTATTTATACAATTTTTGAAGTCTAGGTCAATTTGTTGTCATTTTTGGAGTTTTCTGCAAGAACGCACGGGTCGTGCGCCCACGCACGGGTTACCCGTGCTCAAAGCCATAGGAAAACATCCAGTCTCTATAGGGCGCACGGGTCGTGCGTCCACGCACGGGCTACCCGTGCGCCACCCAAACGTCCAAATTTGTTTGCGGGGTCTTCATAAGAGTTGTAGCCCTCTCTTTTAGCTTTCCATAGCCACTTGAATCACCTTAATATCAATTTTGTAGAGAGAGTTATGGACAAAATACTAAACCCTACCAGTGCTGGAAATTACATACGCGTTTGGATGTTCCTTGAGATAAATCTCCTTGTTGTTTGATCATCCATGCTTCTTTTGACACACGACTCATCACTATGACTCTAGAATCCATATAGTTGGCTTCCAATTGGGTGTAATCGCTCGATTCTTGATGATTCTAGGTTGCAATGCTCGTATTTGTCACAAAATCACTCCAAATATCGTTAAATTCCTACAAAACGAGCAAAGCGTAATATCTTTCCCACAAAGAGTGAATGCAAACCATTTCATATGAGTTTATGCATGTCTAATCACCATTTTAGTCATATTTATACCTCAAAATACATGCAAATCTCACACCTATCAAAATCCCCCAAACTTAAACTATTGGTCGTAGTCATTGGCCAACGCTTTTAAAAACTAGACAAAACATGATTGGGAGTAATGAAAAGTAGAACGCACAACAACTCCATAAAATTCGCATTGTTTATCGTAGGTGTCAAGCAACGAATCAACCAAGCCTCAAACATCTAACATAGAGCACACATCAAAGAAACCATGGTAAATGCTAAGAATTACGCCTCACAAAGATTAAGTGTATACTCTCATCTCAAATAAATATAGGACGTGTTTACGCTCAAATCAATTCAATGTTGTAGAATTACCATATGCTTGCAAATCGTCTCATCTCTCCGCCACTAGAATGTATGCAATTTGTGAATCAAAAAGGACTTTCTCATTTGGTTGTAATGAATGCTCTTTGGTTAGGGTAGGAAAATATAGATAGAGTGACTCAAACTCGAGCGTATAGACCGGTGAGCATATAAATCATCTACATTAAAGCTTAATATGCTACCCAAATCATCTCTCATTTTCACCAACTCTTCTTATCTCCATCCCCTTTCTTTTGTAAAACACCATCACCTCACATTACAATTCCTAGCCACTAAGTTCATTCAAAGGAAACTCATTCATGAAGCTAATTTTTTTTTGACTCTTTTGTAAGTTTTCAACATTATTTGCTTCTCCTTTTCTTCCCCTTTTGTTCCCATCAACCAATTTATCCAACTTTTCAATTCCAACCCATTCAACCTCATTCAATCCCTTTACTCAATGCTATACGCTCAAGTATGGGGTAACAAATATATCAAGTTAAGGCTTGAATTGTTGCTATCAAGAAATTAGGCAATAAGCTCAAGTTGGCTAACTAGGGATTTCAGTATCATCATTAGGTAAGCAAAAGGCTTGAAGGGCTAACAAAAATGGCCTTTGATCATTTTCACAATTCGCATACAACATGTGACCTTGACGAGAGATACGAGCAAGTTCTAGAATTCTAACAACATGAATGATACACTCAAATCAATCAACAAGACTGCATATGATGAAAGCAGTGAAGGCTCAAAAACTCATAGGCTTGCAAATACGTAATTCAAAGCATCAAACCATGTTCTCAATATCCACATGCTCAATATCATCTATTCATGGCTCAATCAACTCATACTCAACACCCAATCCAAATAATACAAAATTTTCAAAATAGAGCACGAGAATCTCAATATCGGTCAACTTACTCTCTAAACTCTATGAAAACAATAAACGTGCTTCTAATGCAATGCAACCTAAAATGCTCTACATGCAACTATATGAAAACACACAAAATTAATGCAATTTTTTTTATCCACACATTTCATATCAAAATAACTATTTCTCCCCCCAAACTTAAATGAAATTATATCGCACGTAAGAGAAGATAGAATTTCAATAAAAACATTGTGGATTGGACCTGATTTATTATGGAGGTGGTGGCGGAAAGTGGCCCTCCTTGGGCGTCTCCTCCTATCGCTAAGACTTCTTCTTTCAGCCATTACTTCAAGTTTTGTACCTGGGCGCGACCAAAGTATGCCTCTGCTGATGGACGCACGGGCCATGCGCCAAATGCACGGGCTGCCCGTGCGTGGTGTCGTAGCAACATCTCCAATTCCTCAATTACGCACGGGCCGTGCGTTCATGCACGCCCTGCCCGTGCGTGGTTGCGAAGTAAAATCAGGTAATTTTCTCTTTTTTTTAAGAAGAAAACAAACAAACAAAAAAAAAATCACACCACAAACCGTTGGGTTGCCTCCCAACAAGCGCTATATTTAACGTCTTTAGCTCGACGCCTGTTTATTTCAATTCGTACCACCTTTGAATGCATATATTAGCTGTTTTGGATCGTGGTCAAGAACCGTTTTTGCTCTGTTTGCATCTAGTAATGCATACTTGGGATTTCCAAGCAAGTATAGGAGTCCTGATGTTGGAACACTTGGATTTGAATTATGCTCATGTTGTTCGTGTGCGTATGTACCACCAGTGTTCGTTTTATTGTGGGATAGCTTTCTTATGATATCACGCACGCACTGACCGGGCATCGACGCACTGTTCATGTGTTCATTGTCCTGTTTCTGCTCCTTTTCGACACCACACACGGGTTGAAAGTGCATAGACATACAGTCCGTGTTTGGTTCCGAACTTTTTCGCTTTTGCAGGATCTTCGGCTCCTCGTAGTCAGTACCACTCTTTTGATGAATGGCACTACATTGTTCCTTTGAGTTGGCTTCAGTGGTGCTTGAAAATTGACCCTTTTGATATTGCCCACCAACAATTGTAACTAATTGGCCCACTTGGGTTTCGAGATTTTTTATCGAACTGGCCATCTGTGCCATTTGTAGCTCTATTTTATCCACCCTTGCGTCTTGCCTTGTGAAGCAGCTCCTAGTTTCACTCATGAATGCATTGGATTGATTTATGAATGAGGTGAGGGCTTCTTCTAAAGATGGCTTATTTGCTTCATCGCGAGTAAAGCGGTCCCTCGACTCGCTCCTGAACAAACTTGTTTGCATCCTTAACAAGGTGAGGGCTTCTTCTAAAGATGGTTTTGCCTCTGCATTTGTAAACCCATTCATTATGTTGGACCTTGATGGGAGTGGAATCATATTCTCCGTGCTAGTATATGAAAAATCTTCGTAATTCCCCCAATCTGGGTAATAGCACATAGGAGTAGGATTATTCCAATAGCTGTAAGAATTCCAGTTATTGCAATCCATTCGAGCGGGTGCACCTATACCAATTCAAAGAAACAAATCAAACATTGTAGAGATAGAATTTACAAAAGAAAAATGAAATAAAATAAAAAATGTCTAAATTAAAAATAATTCTATCTATCGCAATATTAGCTTAAAAAATTGTATTAGTCCCCGGCAACGGCGCCAAAAACTTGTTCGCCTTATTTTTAGCTTCACCGCAAGTGTACGGTGTAGTTTATAGAATAGGGTAAGCAATGTCGTATCCACGGAGACTAATAAATTAGTGCGCTAAGTATTGAACCAAAATAGTTTTATTTTTATTTAGACGATCTTAATTTGATGATTGTTGTGGAGGTAAAAACAAGAATAACCATAAGAATACAAGATACTAAGAATAATGGAATTATCAAGAGAATGAAATGGATTCCCGGATTATGGTTTCAATTAATATTCCTCTTGTTGTCCGATTTAATCAAAGCCAAAGTTATTATCAATACACCTATAAGACGATCACAACGGTATTTTATCCTCCCTCTCGAGATGTATATAAAGTGTAGATTGAAATATCTATGCTAGCATCTCTACTCAACATAAGATACACACTCCGAAATGCACAAAAGATCAAATGTCCTCACAAAAATCTACAAACCTCTCGATTCATGCAAATATTCGTGTCAAGTACTCAAGATCTAATATTGAAACTCATCTCTCGAATTATGAATCAATATATCAAACATGTTAAATCATTGGCCAAGTGATAAAACAAGAATAAACTCAAAGTACTCAAATAGGCTTCAAAACAATAACTTCAACTAAGGTTAAAACATTCAACAAGAGTTCAATTAATCTACTTCCAAAACCTGGAAATCACAAGAAGTTTAGCTACTCATTAAAAATAAACAACTCATAGACAAATTGTTCATATTCATGACAAGCTAAAATGAAAGATTAAATCACAAAGAATGAGAAAACTTAGGGAAATGGATAATCTCTCGATTAATCTTCAATCCTCAAGCTTCGATTCGACCCGATTCTTCCCTTGAATCTTCCTTGATGAATTTGAGCTATTTCTTGTGTTCTTGGGTCTTTTCCAGACCTTTCCTCCTCTGGTGTGCGCCCCAAGAAGTGGTATTTATACCCTTTTTGAAGTCTAGGTCAATTTGCTGTCATTTTTGGAGTTTTCTGCAAGAACGCACGGGTCGTGCACCCACGCACGGGTTACCCGTGCTCAAAGCCATAGGAAAACATCCAATCTCTGTAGGGCGCACGGGTCGTGCGTCCATGCACGGGCTACCCGTGCACCACCCAAACGTCCAAATTTGTTTGCGGGGTCTTCATACGAGTTGTAGCCCTCTCTTTTAGCTTTCCATAGCCACTTGAATCACCTTAATATCAATTTTGTAGAGAGAGTTATGGCCAAAATACTAAACCCTACTAGTGCTGGAAATTACATACGCGTTTGGATGTTCCTTGAGATAAATCTCCTTGTTGTTTGATCATCCATGCTTCTTTTGACACACGACTCATCACTATGACTCTAGAATCCATATAGTTGGCTTCCAATTGGGTGTAATCGCTCGATTCTTGATGATTCTAGGTTGCAATGCTCGTATTTGTCACAAAATCACTCCAAATATCGTTAAATTCCTACAAAACGTGCAAAGCGTAATATCTTTCCCATAAAGAGCGAATACAAACCATTTCATATGAGTTTATGCATGTCTAATCACCATTTTAGTCATATTTATACCTCAAAATACATGCAAAACTCACACCTATCAACTGCCATAGGCAGTGTTCTTCCCTGGTGATGACGCACGGGCCGTGTTGTAGGCACACGCCCTGCCCGTGCGTCCCTGCTAAGGCTAATTCTTCTTCGTTTCTTTCCATTTCTTGCCCAATTCATTTGACTTCTTCTCGAATCAACTCCAAACATCACACATTAGCTCGATTATTGGCGGTCCTTTACCGCAATGCTCCGAATAATTGCCAAAATGCTACAAACATCGATTAATTCCTACAAAACGAGCAAAACGTAATACCTTTTCCACTTTACAAGAATATAGCCCATTTTACTCAAGTAACGTATGCATATCAACTTATTCTAACCACAATTAAGCCCAAAATACATGCAAAACACATACCAATCAAACCCCCAAACTTAAACTATTTACAGTCCCGGTCAACGCTTTATAAACAAGACAAAACACAAATGGGAGTAATGAAAGGCACATCAAGAGCAATACATCACAATTCATGCCATTTATCCACAGACGTCAAGCAATAAGTCAACCAAGCCTCGAACATCTAACACAGAGCACAAGTCAATTAAAACCATGGCAAATGCTTCGAATCCCGACTCTCACAGATCAAGTGTAAACTATCCTCTCAAGAATAATAAGGGACGTGTATTCGCTCAAATCATATCAATGTTGAAGAATTACCATAAGCTTGCAAATCGTCTCGCATCTCCGCCACTCGAATGTATGCAATTCATAAATCAAAAAGGACTTTTTCTTTTGGTTGTAATGAGGGCTCTTTGGTTAAGGTAGGGAAATATGAAAAAAGTGACTCAAACTCAAGCGTATAGACTGGTAAGCACTTCTTTCATTCAATCAATTGTTTTCATTCATTCTCAATATGCTACCCCAATCACCACTCGTTCTTTTCAACTCTTCATATTTCTTTTCTTCCCTTTTTCCTTTCTTTTATAAACTTCACTTTCTTTTGCCTCACATCACCAATCCCAGCCTACAATTTCATTCAAAGCCAACTCACTTCTGAAGTCAATTATTTTTTCCGACTCTTATGCGAGTATTCATCTCCTCTTTTCCTCCTTTTCTTTCTTCTTTTATTCCCATCAACCAATACTTGCTCAATTATCTAAATTCCCAATATCCTACTATTCAACCTTATTCAATCCCCTTACTCAATGATATACGCTCAAGTCTAGGGTAACATATATATCAAGTTAAGGCTTGAAATGCGGCTATCAAAAATTAGGCAACAAGCTCAAATTGACTAACTAGAGAAATTCAATGTCATTAGGTAGGCAAAAGGCTTGAAAGGCTTAACAAAAAATGGCCATAAATCATTTTCATAAATTGCATACAACATGTGGCTTTGTGAGAGATACGAGCAAGTTCTAGAATTCAAATCAACATGAATGACACACTCAATCAACAAACAAGCGCATAATATGAAAGCGTGATTGCTCTCAAAGCTCACGAGGCTTGCAATTGCGTAATTCAAAGCATAACATCCATGTTCTCAATATCCACATGCTCCATATCATCTATTCTCATCATGATCAATTCGCACTCAACACCCAATTCAAAACATCACAAAATTTTTCAAATAATCCCCCAAGTCGCAATGCACATCACAAAAACGGTTTACGCACTCCCTAAAAAACCTACTAAAGCGCAAAAGAACGTGCTAAAAGCGTAAACGTGATTCTAATGCAATTCAACCTAAATGCTCGCATGCAACTATATGAATGCAAAATTTTTCTCTCCACACCCTTCATATCAAAATAAACTATCTCTCCCCTCAAACTTGAATGAAATTATATCGCATACAAGGAAAGAGAGAATTTCAATAAAGAAAAGTGTGGATTGGGAATGCATACCGAATTCGCGACCTAATAACGCGATTAATTTGGACGCGGGTGCGTACTATGCGCACGGGCCACCCGTGCGTCCATGCGAAGTCCTTTTCGTTTTGTTTTTGAAATAGGGAAATCCTAACTTAGTAAAGGGAAAAACAAAAAAAAAAAACAGAAACCACAAATCATTGGGTTGCCTCCCAAAAAGTGCTACATTTAACGTCTATAGTTTGACGCCTATAATTCTCGATCACTGATCGTGCAAGGTGATGTATGTCGCCCTTTCATGCCTTTCTCCTTGCACTTCTAACTCGCATAAATTTGAGCCTCCTTTGAATGCCTCTAGTGGAGGGTTCACACGTCGGTCAAAGGCCATATTTTTCTCGTTTACATCGTGCGACCAGCAGTACACACGTGCCTTTGAGTCATTGTCTCTCTTCGTGTGCTTGCTTTCTCACTTTTGGTAATTTCGCCATGATTAAAATCACATACACAATCGCTCAAGTTAAGAGTGTTAGTACATGAATCAAGGGCTGATGCAGATTTACAACTCTCTATTCGATCCTGAGTTTTCACAGCCTTATAGATAAAGAATAACACTTGCTCATCATTAACTCGTAATATGAGCTCTCCCTTTTGCACGTCTATCAAAGCTTTTGCTGTGGCTAGGAATGGACGCCCAAGAATCAGAGAGATGTCTCGATCTTCCTCCATGTTAAGCACCAAGAAGTCCACGGGGAATATTAATTTGTCTACTTTCATAAGCACATCCTCCACGATTCCCTTAGGATATGTGAGTGATCTATCCGCAAGCTGCAAGGTGACCATGTATGGGTTTATCTCTCCTAATCTAAGATTCCTGAAAATGGACAAGGGCATTAAGTTAATACTTGCTCCTAGATCACAAAGTGCTTTATTAAAGAAAACACCACCAATAGCAAAGGGATAGTGAAACTCCCAGGATCTTTGAGCTTCGTGGTAATTTCCTACGAATGATTTTGCACTCTTGAGTCCAGTTAATTGTCTCAAATTCTGCCAACTTTTCTTTCTTAGACATCACTTCCTTCAAAAACTTCGCATAATTGGGCATCTGCTCCAATGCGTATGCAAAAGGTAAGTTAATATGCAGTTTCTTAAACATGTCTAAGAATTTAACAAATTGGGCGTCTAACTTTTTCTTTTGAAAATGTTGAGGGAAAGGAAGTGGTATAGAAAACTTTGAAAGATCAGAGTTAGAGAAAGATTTAAGCTTCTCAGCCCCTTTTTGTTTGTCCGTATGTCCCTTGTTTCCATCCTCGACCTCAACGTCTCCCTTTGCTATAGTGTGTTCATCTCCCGGGGTCGAAATTACCCGTTCGGCATCACGCACGGGCTGCCCATGCTCAGACGCATGGGTCGTGCGTCTCATTCCCTGTTCCTGGTATTCTACGACACCACGCATGGGCTGCCGTGCGTCGACGCACGGGTCGTGCGTGGTTTCGATTTTTCATCATTTCCCAGAATTTTCGGCCCCTCGTACTCTGTACCACTCCTCAGACGAATGGCATTATGCTAGCAGTTCCCTCGAATTGACTTGTTATTACTCGGAAGCGGCCTTTCGATCTTTCGCCCACCAATGATCGTACTAATCGCCAACTGAAGTTTCTAGATTTTCATTTGTGAACCCGCGGTGTGGCCAACCGCATGACATGTGCCTCGGATTTGTCTATCTTAGCCTCGTCTTTATTTAACCGGTTCCTCGTTTCATTCATGAATGAGGTGAGAATATCCTCCAAAGATGGCTTCGTCTCCGCATAAATGACACCGTTTGTCACACTGAATCCTGGTGGTGGTTGCATCACATTCTTCTTATTGGCATAGGAAAAGTTTTCATGATTTCTCAAACCCGGGTGATAATGGTTAGGAGTTTGATTATTCAGGTAATTGTTGAAATCGGTTATTAACAAAGTTAGCTTCCTCCATAGGATCTCGAGGAACTCCCCATTATTTGCACCCGTGTTTACCTCTGTCCCTTGAGTTAGAGCACTCAACTAATTTGTCAATCTTGTCATCCGGTAGTCGATGCCTTGATTGGGTCCGAATTAGAGACTTCGGCTACCCTTTTCACATTAGTTCTCTCGGAGGGCGCACTGATCGCTATTCATTGCCATCTCTTCAATCAAGTTGAATGCATCCTGTGGGAATCTTGCAAGTAAGGCGCCTCCTGCTGCGGCATCCACAAACGACCTAGTCTGTCCCATCAACCTGTTATAAAAGAAGCAAAGCTACTGATCCTCTGGAAACTCGTGTTGCGGACATCTCCTCAATAAATCCCGGAATCTCTCCCAGTGCTCATACAGTGGCTCAGAATCAAACTGTCTGAACCGCGTGATCTCACCGCAAGTGTACAGTGTAGTTTATAGAATAGGATAAGCAAGCTCGAATCCACAGAGACTAATAAATTAATGTATTAAGTATTGAGATTGTAATAGTCTTATTTTTATCTAGACAATCGAAATTGGATGATTGGTTTTGTAAAAGTAAGACAAGAATTTATTATAAAAAGACAGAATAAGAGTTGATTGAAATATCAAGGAGATGAATGGATTCCAGGGTTATGGTTTCAGTTAATATCCTCTTTTCTTATCAGATTAATCACAACCAAAGTTATTATTATTCTTCCCTATAAGACAATCACGAAAGTATTTTACCCTCTCTCTCGAGATGTATGTAAAAACGTTGATTGGATTATCTATGCTAGCATCTCTACTCAACATAAGATATCCAACTCCGAAAAGCACAAAAGATTATAAATCCTCACAAATATTCTCAGACTTCTCAATCTTGCAAATATTCATGTCAAGTACTCAAAGATCTAGTATTGAAACTCATCTCTCGAATTATGAATCAATATATCAAAACAAGTTAAACCAAAGGCCTTTTGATAAAATCAGAAATAAAACAAAGTACTCGAATAGGGTTGGAAAATAATAACTTCAATTGCAATTAAACATCAAACAAAAGTATCCATTAACCTAATCCCAAACCCAGAAATCACAAGATGTTTAGCCAGACATGGGAAATAAACAATTCATAGACAAATTATTCATGTTCATATATAAATAATCGAAAGTAAAAGATACTATGGCATGAGAAAACTCTGGGATGTCGATGATCTCTCGATCTATCTTCAATCCTCAAGCGTGTGGTTGCAACCTCGATCAATCTCTCGAATCCTTCGGTGGAAGGTTGCTCTTTTCTCTGCTTTCTAGGGCAAATATCAGTGTCTCCTCATTTGGGGCCGCCTCATATCTATTTTTACTCCGTTTGGGTCAAAACATGATTAGAAATCGTCAAACCCTATTTTTCCCGCACAGAAGCATGGGCAATGTGCCTCACGCACGACCAGCCCATGTGTCAGGCCGTAGGCAATTGATTCCACTGAGATGGCGCACGGGCCTTGCGTCCTGGCATGACCAGGCCGTGCGCCCTGCCGTAGGCAGTGTTCTTCCCTGGTGATGACGCACGGGCAATGCTGTAGGCACACGCCCTGCCTGTGCGTCCCTGCTAAGGTTGATTCTGCTTTGTTTCTTTCCATTTCTTGCCCGATTCGTTTGAGTTCTTCTCGATTCAACTCCAAACATCATACATTAGCTCGATTATTGTTGGTCCTTTACCGCAATGCTCCGAATTGTCGCCAAAATGCTACAAATATCGATTAATTCCTACAAAACGAGCAAAGCGTAATACCTTTTCCACTTTACAAGAATATAGCCCATTTTACTCAAGTAACGCATGCATATCAACTTATTCTAACCACAATTAAGCCCAAAATACATGCAAAACACATACCAATCAATCTCCAATAGTTTCCTGCTCAAAACCTGGAGGTTGTTCAACATAGACTTCCTCTAACAGTCCATTCAGAAATGCACTTTTTACATCCATTTGATATACACTGAAGTTCTTATGTGCAACATAAGCAAGAAACATCCTTATTGCTTCCAATCTAGCAACATGAGCAAAGGTTTCATCAAAATTTATACCTTCTTCTTGGAAATACTCTTTGGCTACCAATCTTGCTTTGTTTCTGACAACAAATCCTTCCCATTCATCTTGTTTATGAATACCCACTTAGTACCAATAACATTTTGGTGAGTAGGTCTTTGAACCAATTCCCATACTTTGTTTCTTTCAATCCCCGATTGACTTTTCTTGCATGGCTGAATCAATGTGTGTCTTCAAGGCTTGAAACACATCTTTAGGCACTATTTGGGAAATAAAACAAGTGAACATAGCTTTATGTTGTGCTCTGGATCTGGTTCTTATGCCATCTCTGACATCTCCAATGATTAACTCAGGTGGATGGTCTCTCAGCCATCTCACATCAGGGTGGAGTAAGTCTGCTGAATTTAGCCGTCTTGCAGCTAAGTTGTCTTGAGCAGACTTCTTCATCATTATTCAACCGCACACCTTCCACGGTATCATCATGAGATTCAGATATCTCATCATCTTCAGGGTTGAGTGCTTTCATATCTGCATCACCATAAGGACTCGTCTGCATGGTTGGTTGATTCTGCTTCTCAGCTAACTCATCAATGTCTTCTCCATTCGCATTTGGCTCATCAAATACCACATGAATGAACTCTTCTGTGACCATAGTCCTCTTGTTTAGCACTTTATAGGTTTTACTCTCAGCTGAGTATCCCAAAAAGATACATTCATTAGCTTTAGCATCAAAAGTCTTCAAATTATCCTTGCTATTGTTGTGGATGAAGCACTTACATCCAAATCTATACCAATTATAAAAGTGTTAATAGGTTTTAAGGTTTCTTGAAAATTTTGATTTGCCAAAAATGTCCTCATGGTAAAGTTAGCTTTAAGGGTAATTAAGTAGTTTTTCATATTGATTTTGATTTTATTTGTTTAATAATATTGACAAGTGTCTCTTTATATTCCAAACCCTTCTTATATGATTTATTTCAATTTTAATTCTTAAAATAATTTAAATTGTTATATAATATTTATTTTATATTATACTAGATATCGAGAGCTTTCTAACCATATGTCATAAGCATATATAAAAGACTTCATATGAGAGAATTTTAGCCATTTAAAGTTGAGTACTATGTAAATTATACACATTTATAATATCTTTATTTAATTTTCTAAATAATTAAATACATCAAAAAATAAAAAAGAGAATGAATTTACAGCAAAATGAAGAGAAAAAATAAATAAAAAATATTTAATATTATTTTATTCAAAATAAATAGCATGACAAAATATATTTTTTAAACTTCACTATTGGTTGAGAATATCCATACTATAATAAATTTATCATCTATCACACACTCTAAATTGTGAGATAATATTATTTTTGGTTGGAGTAAATGATATATTTTTAGGTATAGGAAGATGGAAAGTCGCGACTATTGAAAATTTCAAGGAATTTTATGTTTTTCCCATAATAAATAATTAGTTTTTAAGATATATATAAGTTGAATATGAATTTTTACTAAAATTTTGAATAAATATTATTTTGTTTCTAAGATCTATTCATTAATCTTTATGTATGTTTTTTCCCGTAATAATGGATATACAGTTCAACATGATTTGGATTCAATTATTAGTTTATTTTATTCATGTATTCTTTCGATAAAAAAAATCTCGATTATTGTGACAATGTAAAGTTAAATTTGCAAAACAAATATATTATAAGTACATACTAAAATTTAAAAATAAAATAAACTTGGTTAAGAGTTATGTGTTTGAAATTAATGAAATGATATTTTAAACCTCAAAGTGAAGTGGATGAGATGAGTAATATTTGTTTAATTTTTATCCACAACTGTATATTTATAATTTGTTTTACTTTTTTAAGGGATGGCATATATATCTCTATTGTAAAACTAAATAAATAAAAATGAAAGAAAAATGATTTTACAGTAAAAATTACAATAACAATATAAAACAGTTAATACTAAGAATTTTGAAGCTAAATTGAAAATTGAGAACTAATTTTTCTTTAACATTTATTTATGCACTTATTTATTTTTTATGGATGCACCATTTGAACTTTTTAAATCCAATAATTTAGTTAAATAATATATCATTGTATATTCTTTTAGTTAAATAAGCCCGATAAATATGATAATAAAAACATGAAATTAACAATAAAAGATACTTAAAAGGATAAATATTTGTTCTCAAACTTAACGAAATGCAATTATAAATTATATTTTAATATGGAGGTATAGAGAGCAAGAAAATATATTTTTAAATTTTAATTTTATTTTTCTTGGCATAATAAATTTTTAATTAATAGGATGAAAGGTCTAACAAGTTTGGATAAAAAAAGAAAATAAATTATTTTATTGTAGCAAAATTTTTTATCTTTAAATTATAAATAAGAAGTCAATATGACTTTTAATAATCTTATTCTATTTTACATATCGGGAATTTTAATTTAGATTGAAATTTTGTTCCTAATTAGTCTTTCTATTTTATGGTAGTTTTTTTATTTATTACTTATATAGAGGTGTATTGGTTGAAAAAAACTGCATCAATAAATAGACTTTGATTTCAAAAATAAAAATTAATATAATAAATTAAAATAGATTTAAATAAAATATAGTTAAAATGGTATATATGTATATATATACTATTGTAAGAATGGTAGAAGAAATATTGAAGAAAAATCACTTACATATGTACATTTAACATGTATGACAATACTTAGCTTTGTTTAAAACTTACATATACCCTTAATAAATTATATAATTTTAGGTAAAAAGATATGTATTATATTAATTTAGGTAGTGAAATAATCTAACTTAAGAAAAAAAAAAGTAATATAATATGGAAACAAGAATCAAAACTTGAAAATTTAAAGAAGTGTATATATATATATTATATATATGCTAAGAAAAACTAAAAAAATTAATAATCTGACATTTATATCATAAGTACATATTTTATAACCTACATGTTGATATGCTAATCTTTTACTTAAAAAATATTGTTTAAGTTATGCACAATAAGTATAAAAACTTACTTGATATTTGAATTTTAGGCGGCGACCATAACATTAAATTTGAGTGAAACAATTTATCAAAAGATTTATTTATGGATCAAAGTAATATATTCCTTCTTATTTCAAAAATAAACATGATTTTGAAAATAAATTGTTCATTATAATTTAAATATTAATTTCATTAACAAAAGTAATTAATTTTAGTCACCTTTAAATCTTGAGTCTCTATGAAGATATAAGCACTATACTTTATTTTTTATATATAAAAAAATAATTATGATTTTGATCTCACATTTTGTAGTGTATATATATATATATATATATATATATATATGTATTATTAAAGTAATAATATAAATTTTGGTCGGACGTTATTTTCATAGTTATGCATTTTAAAACATTTCCCTCTCTTTAACAATTTAATTTTTAAAATATATATTTTTCAAGTGCAACCAGATTTTATCGTAAATGTTAAATTAACAAAGATCTAAATAACATTTTTCATGTTTTTCTTCTAAATTTTACTATGACGGACATACCATTTTTTAATCCTCTCTACTTTTAACCTTTTTTTCATATTATATTTTATTTTGTTAAATAAAATTCTATCTATGAATAACAATATACATACATACAATTAATAAATAAAAAAGTTTTGATGAAATATCAAGAGACAAAAAAGAACAATAATTTGAGTAAGATTTGAAAAATTATATTTATTCCTTTCTTTAGAGTTCAAAAGTGAAATTCTAAACATTCATATATAAAATTCAATATATGGATAATAATAATCCTTTAATAAAATACTCAAATATATATATTGACATTCTTCAACATCAAATTCATCATCTAGTGAAACTAATTTAATATTAGGCCAGATATTTAAATTTATGAAGATATTTATTTTAGCATTTTAAGCATTCAAATACATGCATTATACTTTTGTGAATTGTGTTGTAAATTTTATGCTAATTGAAAGATGCTCACCAACAAAGATAAAAATGAATAAAATGAATTTTTTTATGCTTAAGACAATTAAAAAGATAGCATATCAATTCATATATGATATTTTTTCTGAATTTACAACAACAAAAAAAAACATAATAAATTGAGACCTATATTTCGAAAATGTCACATGCATAGAACATGACAACTAAAAAGTGAGGAGGTTTTTTGTTATGTCATTTTTATAAAAATGCTATAGTTTAACCTATGTTTTACGGTTGTTTGACACACTTCTGGATTATTGTATTCTATATTCAATATTTTTTTTGTAAAGCTCTGAATGATGGATTATACTTTGGATATGCTCCATTGGATAGATTTGTAGAATATAAAGTAATATTTTGAAAGAAAATAACATAAAAGACACAATTGAGGTTCTTCATATAATTTATTTCAATGTACTAATTAATAATTTTTCTTTGCTATTAAATTTGTCATTACTATATTACATAACTATATTTTGATATAAAAATTAATTAGAATAATAATTAGTCACATCAAAACACTCAATAATAAATATGTGAAAATAATAAATTTATGATGTCGTGCATTGTGGACGGGGGAAGAGGGCGGGGAGTGATCGCCGGTCGGTGCAAGAAGACACGGACAAGAGCGGCTCTGGCATGCTTCTAGGCGGAGGAGACATGAATGGCGATCCCACACCCGAATAAGATGAGGTCGAGGCGTGTAGGTATGAGACTATCTGATTAAGGAAAACTTAAAAGATTTGATAGACTACTCATATCAACAAGACAAGATCATCTTTTTTACGGTGCTCTTCATATAAAAAGCTACGAAGTTAAGCGTCTTGGCGGCAGCAATTATATGATGGGTGACCCCTGGGAAAAGGTGCTTTCTCGGGTGCGCGTGAGTGAGACAAAACAGCGTTGGAAAAGACTTGTGTTGGTTTGTGGGGACGATCGTCGATCGGAAGGCGGGTCACAGATTCTGAGATGGTATCGAGCGGGACCTCTCATAATCTTGTGCGGTTCGGGACGAACCAAGCGGCAGTAGCATGTGACGCATGTGACGCCAAGAGGGCGGGAGTGATCGCCGGTCTGAAGCGCACGAACAGGAGCGGCTCCGACGGGCTTCTAGGCGGAGGGGGACATGAATGAAGCGATTCCACACCCGAATAAGAGGAGATTTTGAGATGTGTAGGTATGGGACTATCTGATTGAGGAGAGCTTATAAGATTTGATAGATACTACTCATATCAACAAGATCATCTTCTTTTCAGTGCTCATCATATAAAAACTCGAAGTTAAGCGTCTTGCCCGGAAGCAATTATATGATGGGTGACCCCTGAGAGGAAGTTGCTCTCGAGAGTGCGCGTGAGTGAGAAAGCTTATTTGGAAAGACTTGTGTTGGTTTTGTGGGGACGATCGTCGATCTGGAAGGCGGGCCGTTACATGCATGCTCTTAATGATAATAGAATAGAACATAAATATTGTTAGACACTCAATAATTTTGATTTCTATGATGTGGTTCTGTCGTTTATTTGATATATAAATGTGACTATTCTTTCAAACTGAATTAATTTATTGACTTTTTCAATTACAATTGATTAGTCTATTTTATCTTCATTTCTATTATATAAATAATTAATTTAATCATGGAGAACATGAGAAAAATTGGATAATGGTCGAGTGGTACATACTTCCATCCCCAGTAGAGGTGTGAGATTTGATTCCCATCATCCCTCCTCCCAAGATATGTACTTAAATATAAAAAAAAGGAGAACATGAATCAAAATATGTACGGGAGCTAAGCTTCTAAACATAAAATAGAAATTTACTATCTCATCGTTCTTAACAAAAGAGGCACATGTGATGAATGAAAAACTGAATCTTGTAGTCAAACCAATTTAAAAGATAACACACATTAGAAAATGGAGTAAAAGAGAAATACATCCATACGTCAACCAATCATGCCTGAGCTAAAAGTGCATTAAAAAAATTGCAAAAAGATCTCAAAGCTAAGTATAAAGAAGAAGTAGACACTCAAAAAATAAACAAGATGCATTAATTTAAAACTCGTCCTGAATATATATTTTTTAAATTTTTATATAGATTACTTATCAGTTTTTTAATATCCATTGTACTTTGTTGAACGATAATATCATTTAAGTATCATGTTTTTTAGCCCAAAATATCTTAACCATATTTCACTGACAAATAAGTTTAAATTTAGTTTTTGCAAATTTGTTTTTAAGATCAAAATACATGAATAACATTTATTATAAATACAAAATATATAATAAAAATTGATTCCAATTTATAGATTTAATTTGAGTTAAATTAATAAAGAAAAATGGATTGGAGATCATAGATGTTGCATATGTTGAAGGTCTCAACTTCAATATACTAAGCATCCGCCAACTTTCGTGACAAAGGCTATAATGTGGGATTCAATGGGAGTTTGTACAAATCAAAGATCTTGAATCAAATGAAATTTTGCTACAAGAAACAAGTCGAAAGAACATGTATGTAGTGGGTTGGTTACTGCTACACCAAGCACATGTCTGCTAGCAAAGAGTATAGCCAAATCAAGTTAGCAAGAAACAAGTGGCACTGAAGGGGAGTCACCTGAACTTCAAGACAATTAACAAGCTTGCATGGAGTCATGTTGTGGAAGGATTGCTTGACTTAGTATACAAGAAAGAAAACATTTGTGATGCATGCGGATGGGAAAGCATATCAAGTCATCCTTGAGGACAAGCAAGTCCTTCTTCAACAAGGATATTACATCGGCCGCACATGGACTTATTTGGTCCGTTGAACCGACCAAAGATCGGTGGAAAGAAATATAACTTAGTGGTGGTGGATGATTACTCAAGATATACATGGACTATCTTCATATGTAAAAAGAAGGAAATACTGCAGAAATTGCCGCAACTGATGAGAAGAGTTCAAAATGAAAATAGTCAAACCATCATAATGATAGGATCTGATAGGGGAACTGTTAGTCCAAGTGGCTACGATAATCTAGAGGGGGGTGAATAGATTATGCCGATTTTTCGCAAATCGCCCTCTTTTTCGAATGAACAAATAAATGACAAGAATGTAAGTGCGGAAAATAAACACTCGTCGATTTATAGAGGTTCAACCCACCTAGGGCCTAATCCTCTACCACCCTAGTATCTCCGGAATGGATTTTAAAAAGAAAAAGAGATTTTATTAATTACCACAATTAATACAACACCACCTTTGAAGATTACCACAATCTTCTTACAACACCTTCAAGGGGATTACCACAATCTTCCTTCAACACCTATGAAGAGTACCACACTCTTCAACACCTAAGATCACCCAAGTGTGTTCTTACCACAAGGATATCTTGTTTTGGATGATAGAAAAATTCAAGATTACAACTCAATAAATGAAGTATACAAACTTTGAGTGCAAGTGTAATCAAGAATAAAAAGCCTAGACCTCAAGATTGTGCAAGTGCAAGAACTTAAAGGCTATTACAACAAGAATGTAAATATGAAAGCTTTGAGAATTTTGCAGATTTCTGGTGTATTGTATGCTTATATGTTGTGTCTTGTGTCTTCAAATCAACCTCTATTTATAGAAGAGTCTTCACCAACATAGGCACCTCCTTCTTCACTTTTGTCTACAAAAAGAGGATCATAAGATGTAGAAATATTGTACAAAAATGAAAAGCAAATCTTATTGATATGGAGTTTCAACGGTACAAATTTCTGTCAAAAGATTACACAGTGCATGACCGCGCTCTATAGAAAAGTTTGAGCGTTAGAGAAAATTAGTGCGATCCGGTACCAATCGGGGGAGGGTGCGGCCGGTCACAGGGGGTTCGAGGCCGGTCGCCGTGGGTCCGTCGGGTCGGCCATGCCCCCGAATTTGGTCGCCCTCTCAAATTTTTAGCACAGAGCGTCTGTTTCATTTTGTGCGTTCTTTACTGGTCGACCGTTTGCTCGACTGTCGACCTCCAACTTGAAATGTTGTCCGATTTTTGTCAAAAATAAACTTCAAAAAATACTCCAAAAAATTAGTAAAAACATTTCAAATCAATTGGGAGTATTTAGACAACATTTATAAACATTGTTTTGGTACAAACACTCATTTAAACAAAATCATCAAAATCTTGATAAAAATATTTATCTAACAAACTCCCCCTTTTTTATGATAACAAACCAAAACAATTTTAGGAAGTCGATTTTAAAACAAAACATATTTTCCGGTCTAAATCATCAATCTATTACAAGCAAGATTCATCATAAGTGAAACACACAAGAGTAGGAGCAAATATTTTTCAAAAACATTTTTGCACAAGCTCCCCCTATCAATATGCATATCAAGAACAAGTATAAAAGTAACCAACTAAAAGCTAAAAGCTTAGCTTTTACAAAATACACTTGAATTCCATGAGCTTAGAAGCTCCCCCTGTCACAAAGACATTATTAGTAAAGAATAAAAGTCAATAATACATCACACGGACTAAGTATTATTCACTGCTTTTAGCTTTTAAGAGCCCTAGCTTATAGCTTTTATTGCGAGCTTATTTTTGCTTTTTTGAGCGTATGAGCATTTTTCCTGTTTCTCCCCATTTGGAATCATCAAAAAGAATGTTAGCACGATAAAAACATCATACAACCATATCAAAGTGCGCAATTTAATCGATTTATCGAGCGTTTTGAAAATAGAAGCTTAAATTCCAAATAAAAAGGGAAAAATTGATCATTTGATTTGTAAAAGCTCATTTGATTGATAAAACATGATCTCTATAAACTTATAAGACTTTTCAAATCAAGAGAATCATGTAGGTGATGAATTTTTCATAGAAATATTTTGTCGAACACTTGGCGTGCGTCGAATAAAACAAGAGATATATAACACCTTTGTATTTCATTTAAGCCAAAAATTTCATCACCAAATGCAATATAACAACATACATCCATCAAAGATCATCATATACAACATACTAATACAAGAATTTCATCAAAATAGTAAGATACAAGCACATTCTCAAGGGTTCAACCCAATTGAGAATAAAAGGAGAAATTCTTACCAATAGATTGGAGAAGTCGGATGATATGGATGAAATAGAAGTTACATAAACTCAAAAATATAGATTTTATAAGAAGAAAATCATTTTGAGTAAATTTTGTGTGAAAAATGCGAAGGGGCTTGATTTTGGAAGAAAATAACCAAAATGACGAAATGAAGGACAATAACGTTTTTAATCCTGAAAACATTGAGGGCGACCGGTCGACGGCAAGGGCGACCGATCCCTGTACCTGGTCGACTGGTTGACCACTCCGTCGAGCGGTGCCTGAACACCAGTTCTGTTTCTGTCCGAATTTTACACCAAAAATTCGATTTTCACCCCTAAGTGTTGAAAACATGCAAATTGCAATCATAGACCTTATTCAATATGCATTATACCTAACCGAGCTCGTATTGAGGCAAAAGTCTCGGAAGATAGCGGTTTTGTAAAAATATCCACCAATTGATCTTGAGATGGAACAAAAGATATCTCAATTTTTCGTTTTGAAACACAATCTCTTAAAAAATAATGTCGAATCTCAATATGTTTAGTACAATTACGATGAACCGGGTTTTGAGCAATATTTATAGTGGATATGTTATCACAAAAGATAGGAACACTTTCAAAAGAACATTTATAATCCGCTAAAGTTTGTTTCATCCAAAGCAATTGAGTACAACAAAAGGCCGTGGAAATATATTCGGCTTCCACCGTTGAAAGTGAAACGCAATTTTATTTCTTTGAAAACCAAGAAACTAGGCAATCACTTAGAAATTGACATGATCCGAAAGTACTTTTACGATCATCAATATTTCCCGCATATCCGAATCATTATAATCTTTAAGAGAAAAATTTTCATTCTTTGGATAAAATAAACCATATTGAATAGTGCCTTTCAAATATCGAAAAATTCTTTTAATGGCACTCATATGAGATTCTTTGGGATTGCTTTGAAAACGAGCGCATATGCATACAACATGAAGAATATTCGGTCTACTTGCGGTTAAATAAAGTAAACTACCAATCATACCTCAATATTTGGATTCATCAACCGGCTTGCCTTTTTCATCTTTGTCAATCTTGACGTTTGTTGCCATTGGGGTAGAGACGGTTCTTCCTTCTTCAATGTCAAACTTCTTCAAAAGCTCTTTTGTATATTTTGATTGTGAAATATAAATTCCTTCTTGGCATTACTTAATTTGAAGTCCAAGGAAGAAGTTGAGCTCCCCCATCATGCTCATTTCAAATTCACCTTGCATTAACTTAGAAAGTTTCTTGCACAAGGATTCATTAGTAGCACCAAAAATAATATCATCAACATAAATTTGCACTAATAAGCAATCTTGCCCTTTATCAAAAACAAAGAGAGTAGTATCAACTTTACCTCTTGTAAAACCATTTTGTAAAAGAAAAGAGTTAAGTCTATCATAGCATGCACGGGGTGCTTGTTTTAAACCATACAAGGCCTTTTTAAGTTTATAAACATCATTAGGCCTAGAAAAAATTTTCAAACCCCGGAGGTTGTTTTACATAGACTTCTTCTTGAATAAGACCATTTAAAAATGCGGATTTTATATCCATTTGGTAAAGCTTGAAATTTTTAAAACAAGAATAGGCAAGTAAAATACGAATAGCTTCTAAACGTGCGACGGGTGCAAATGTTTCATCATAATCAATACCTTCTTGTTGACAATAACCTTGAGCTACTAACCTTGCTTTGTTTCAAACAATATTGCTTTGATCATCGAGCTTGTTCCGAAATACCCATTTTATACCAATAATTGTTTGAGATGGAGGACAAGGTACTAATTCCCATACATCATTCCTTTCAAATTGATTCAACTCCTCTGCATTTCTAAAAACCAATCCTCATCTTCAATAGCTTTCTTAGCATTTTTAGGCTCTTTTTGAGATATAAGAGCTTTCTCAGCAAACTTTCCTCGAGTCATTACTTTATCAAGGGGATCACCAATAATAAGATCTTTAAGGTGATCTCCCTTAAATTTTAATGCTATGGGAAGATCCGAAGTATCACCTTTGTCTTCTTGAGGAACATTTGAGCTTGAAGGTTGATCATTTTGAGCATCATCTTGAACAATTGGTTCAATAACATCATCTTCATCACTATCATCATTGGGTATCCTTTCAACACCCGAGGCTTCATTGAATTTGACATTGATGGATTCTTCAACAACCATACTAGTCTTATTGTAAACCCGATATGTTTTTCTCTTGGTTGAATACCCCATAAATATTCCTTCATCGGCCTTGGGATCAAATTTGTCTAATTAATCCTTAGTATTCAAAATAAAACACTTACATCCAAATATTTTGAAATAACTAATATTTGGAGTTCTTCCTTTCCAAAGCTCATATGGAGTTTTATTTATTTTAGGACGAATATAAACTCGATTAATGACATAGCAAGCGGTATTTACGGCTTCGGCCCAAAAATATTTTGGAAGTGAAAATTCATTTAACATGGACCGACTCATTTCTTGAAGTGTCCGATTTTTCCTTTCAGCTACTCCATTTTGTTGAGGTATCCTTGGAGCCGAAAAATTGTGACTATATCCCTTGGTTTCACAAAAGACTCTAAATTCTCCATCAAATTCTCCACCTCGATCACTTCGAATAGACTTAATAGTATCTTCCTTTTTCATTCTCAATAAGTCTATACAACTTAACAAACACATTAACGGCATCGCTTTTATTTGCAAGAAAAAGAGCCCAAGTATATCTAGAAAAATCATCGACTATAACAAAAGTGTAATGTTTTCCACTTAGAGTAGCCGTACCAATATCCCCATACAAATCTAAATGAAGAAGTTGTAGAGACTTGGTTGTGGAAATTTCATTTTTGGGCTTAAAACTACTTTTAACTAATTTGTTCTTTTGACAAGTGTCACATAAGCCAAGATTTTCAAAATTTAATTTGGGTAGTCCTTTTACATGTTGGTTTTTGTAAATAGTTTGCAAATTTTTATATCCAACATGTCTAAGTCGCCTATGCCATAAACTAGTTAAATCATTATTGGCGACAAGACAAGAAACATTTTGACTAACCAAATCACTTGTACAAATTTTGTAAAGATTGTCTTTTCTATTTGCTTCACAAATAATTTTATCATTTTTGGAAATAATGCATTTTTCTTTATTGAAAACAACATTATAATTTGAATCACAAAGTTGGCTAACACTTATCAAATTAAATTTAAGCCCTTCTACTAAAAGAACATTACTAAGAGAGAAAGAAGAGTTACCAATTTCTCCATTTCCAAAAATTCTTCCTTTGCCATTGTCGAACATAACCATACCCTCTTCTTGGAGCTTGATGTTGGTAAAAAGTTCTTTTTTTCCGGTCATATGGCGTGAACATCCGCTGTCCACGAGCCATATTGAATCCTCCATGGTTGTTATAGCCCCTATGACCTACAAAAGAATTATTTTTAGGTACCCTATAGTTTTGGGGTCCATGGGGGTTAGCCTTGAGACCTTTGGGTCTCCAAACATAGCTAAAATTGTTCTTCAATTTACAATGACTAACATAGTGACCAATTTTACCAAAATAAAAGCAAATAAGATTATGGGCACTACTAAAGACGTACAAAAAGTCGGACCTTGGTCATTTTTCTTTGAAAAAAAAAGGTTGAAAGGGTTTATAGCCAAGTCTTAATTTAGAATGCTCACTTCTTTGTGCATCTAAAATTTTTGTAAACTTATTCGTACTTAAATTAAAACGATGCACATCATTTTTCAAACATTCAAGATCATTTGTGAGCGTTTGTTTTTCGGTTTCAAGAGTACGGACTTTAGTAAGAGTAATAGCATGAGCTTTATCAAGAAATTCATAAGAATTAAACAATTTATCCTTTTTCTAATTTAAGCTCTTTATGCTCCTTTTTTAAAGTCTTGTATTTAACAATCAAATTTTGAAACTCATTTTATAATTCATCAAAATCACATTGTAATTCATCAACTAAGGAAGAAGATGAAGCATTAGAGCGTACCTCGTTGTTTTCTTCGTCTATGGCCATAAGACCATGTTCGGATTCTCCTTCTTCATGGGTTGTGGCAAGGAGTTCATCCCAAGTCTTGACATCCGCATTTAAAGCCTTCTTTTTGGGAAAAGACTTTTTCTTCTTTTGTTCCTCCTCCTCGAGTTTTGGGCAATCGACTATGAAGTGCCCGGATTTTCCGCATTTAAAACACGAGTTGTCTCTCGGTTTTCTTGCCTTATTTTTATTCACAAATTTTGCAAATTTTCGGACAAGTGCGGCCGTCTCCTCATCATCCTCATCATTATCATAATATGAATTATTGGAAGAAGATACTAGACCTTTAGGAATATTTTGCGTACCCGATTGAGTGTTGGATGATTTGAAATTTTTCCTCTCCTTGAGATAGACTTCGTAAATGAGGAGGTTCTCGATGAGCTCATCAAATTTGAGTGTCTCGAGATTTTGTGCTTCCGTGATAGCCGTCACCTTTTCGGACCATGAGCCAGGAAGAGCGTTCAATACCTTAGTCACCTTGTCTTCTTCGGAGATGACCTTTCCAAGAGCCACAAGAGGATTGACAATGTTGTCAAGCCTTTCCACCATTTTTGATATGTTTTCACCATCATGCACATTGAAATTTTCAAAGTCTTTCACAAGCATTGTTTTTCTTGCTTGCTTCACTTTCTTTGTGCCCTCATAGATGATTTCTAATTTTTCCCAAACTTCATGTGCCGACCGTATGCCTCTTATGCGATTATATTCGGTGGCGGTAAGAGAGCAATGTAAAATATTTAAGTCCTTACCGTTTAGAGAGAAAGCCTTCTTGTCATTTTCATCGAACTCGTTGAAAGTTTTGGGAGCCGTGGTGCTGTCCTCCAATTTCTTGGTTGGTTGATCAACTCCTTCAATGACCACATTCTAAATATCAAATCCGTACCCTTGTAGAAAGCACTCCATACGGTCTTTCCAAAATGCGTAGTTGTTGGCGTCGAATAGTGGTGGCTTGTTGGTGGAGGCTCCGGTGGTGAGATAAGCTTCATTCATAGCCATGGATCTTTCCTCTTTACTCGGAACGAGCTAGCTAAAGAGTTTGGCTTTGATACCACTTGTTAGTCCAAGTGGCTACGATAATCTAGAGAGGGGTGAATAGATTTTGCCGATTTTTCGCAAATCGCCCACTTTTTCGAATGAACAAATAAATGACAAGAATGTAAGTGCAGAAAATAAACAACACTCGTTGATTTATAGAGGTTCAACCCACCTAGGGCCTAATCCTCTACCACCCCAGTATCTCCGGAATGGATTTCAAAAAGAAAAAAAAGATTTTATTAATTACCACAATTAATACAACACCACCTTTGAAGATTACCACAATCTTCTTACAACACCTTCAAGGAGATTACCACAATCTTCCTTCAACACCTATGAAGAGTACCACACTCTTCAACACGTAAGATCACCCAAGTGTGTTCTTACCACAAGAACACTAACAGGGATATCTTGTTTTGGATGATAGAAAAATTCAAGATTACAACTCAATAAATGAAGTATACAAACTTTGAGTGCAAGTGTAATCAATAATAAAAAGCCTAGACCTCAAGATTGTGCAAGTGCAAGAACTTAGGTTATTACAACAAGAATGTAAAAATGAAAGCTTTGAGAATTTTGCTGATTTCTTGTTGTATTGTATGCTTATATGTTGTGTCTTGTGTCTTCAAATCAACCTCTATTTATAGAAGAGTCTTCACCAACATAGGCTCCTCCTTATTCACTTTTGTCTACAAAAAGAGGATCACAAGATGTAGAAATATTGTACAAAAATGAAAAGTAAATCTTGCGATATGGAGTTTCAACGGTACAAATTTTTTCTTCAAAGATTACAGTAGCGACGGTCGCTCTATAGAAAATTTTGAACGTTAGAGAAAATTAGTGCGATCCAGGTACAAATCGGGGAGGGGTGCGACCGGTCACAGGGGGGTCCGACCGGTCGGCCATGCCCTGGACCGGTCGCCCTCCTCAAATTTTCAATACAGAGCGTTCTATTTCATTTTGTGCGTTCTCCAGGTACCGGTCGACCGTTTGCTCGACCAGTCGACCTCCAACTTGAAATGTTGTCTGATTTTTGTCAAAAATAAACTTCAAAAAATACTCCAAAAAATTAGTAAAAACATTTCAAATCAATTGGGAGTATTTGGACAACATTTATAAACATTGTTTTGGTATAAAAACTCATTTAAACAATATTATCAAAATCTTGATAAAAACATTTATCTAACAAATGATACCGGTCGGACCCCCCTGTGACCCACCCCTCCCCGATTTGTACCTGGATCGCACTAATTTTCTCTAACGTTCAAAATTTTCTATAGAGCGACCGGTCGCGCTGTGTAATCTTTTGACAGAAAATTTGTACCGTTGAAACTCCATATCAACAAGATTTGCTTTCCATTTTTGTACAATATTTCTACATCTTGTGATCCTCTTTTTGTAGACAAAAGTGAAGAAGGAGGAGCCTATGTTGGTGAAGACTCTTCTATAAATAGAGGTTGATTTGAAGACACAAGACACAACATATAAGCATACAATACAACAAGAAATCTGCAAAATTCTCAAAGCTTTCATTTTTACATTTTTGTTGTAATAGCCTAAGTTCTTGCACTTGCACAATCTTGAGGTCTAGGCTTTTTATTCTTGATTACACTTGCACTCAAAGTTTGTATACTTCATTTATTGAGTTGTAATCTTGAATTTTTCTATCATCCAAAACAAGATATCCTTGTTAGTGTTCTTGTGGTAAGAACACACTTGGGTGATCTTAGGTGTTGAAGAGTATGGTACTCTTCATAGGTGTTGAAGGAAGATTGTGGTAATCTCCTTGAAGGTGTTGTAAGAAGATTGTGGTAATCTTCAAAGGTGGTGTTGTATTAATTGTGGTAATTAATAAAATCTTTTTTTCTTTTTGAAATCCATCCTCGAGATACTGGGGTGGTAGAGGATTAGGCCCTAGGTGGGTTGAACCTCTATAAATCGACGAGTGTTGTTTATTTTCCGCACTTACATTCTTGTCATTTATTTGTCCATTCGGAAAAGAGGGCGATTTGCGAAAAATCGGCATAATCTATTCACCCCCCTCTAGATTATCGTAGCCACTTGGACTAATAGGAACTGAGTTTGTCAATGGGATTATAACTCAGTATTGTGTTGAAAATGGTATTGCTCATGAGTTGTCAGCTGCAAAAACTCCACAGCAGAATGGAGTAGCAGAAAGAAGGAACATAACTCTCAAGGAAGTTTCTAGGACAATGTTAGCTGAAGCTAGATTGCCTAAGAGATTTTGGGCTGAAGCCATCAATACTGCTTGCTACACTCATAATATATGTATGATCAACAGACAATTGACCAAAATTCTCTATGAACTTTGGACAGGAAGAAAGCCAAATGTTGGATATTTCATGATCTTTGGATGTAGATGCTTCATCCACAACAATGGCAAGAACAACTTAAAAGCTTTTGATGCTAAAGCTGATGAAGGTATCTTTTTGGGATACTCAGATGAAAGTAAAGCTAATAGAGTGCTAAACAAGAGGACTATAGTCACAGAAGAGTCTATCCATGTGGTATTTGATGAACCAAATGTAAATGGAGAAGACATAGATGAGTTAGCTGAGAAGAAAAATCAACCAACTATGCAGAAGAGTCCTTATGTTGATGAAGATGTGAGAGCACTCAATCCTGAAGAAGATGAGATAGCTGAATCTCAAAGACAGTTGGAAGGTCTACAACTGAATGGTGATGCAGAAGTTGTTCAAGACAACTTAGCTGCAAGACGGCTGAATCCAGCAGACTTACTCCAACCAGATGTGAGATGGCTGAGAGACCATCCACCAGAGTTAATTATTGGAGATGTTAGAGATGGAATAAGAACCAGATTCAGAGCTCAACATGAATCCATGTTTACTTCCCTGATAGAGCCTAAAGATGTGTCTCAAGCATTGGATGACACACATTGGATTCAGGCTATGCAGGAAGAGTTGAATCAGTTTGAAAGAAACAAAGTATGAGAATTAGTTCAAAGGCCTACCCACCAAAATGTTATTGGTACTAAGTGGGTATTCATGAACAAGATGAAGGATGAAGGATCTGTAGTAAGAAACAAAGCAAGACTATTAGCCAAAAGGTATTGCCAAGAGGAAAGAATAGATTTTGATGAAACCTTTGCTCATGTTGCTAGGTTGGAAGCATTAAGTATGTTTCTTGCTTATGCTGCACACAAGAACTTTACTGTGTACCAAATGGATGTGAAGAGTGCATTCCTAAATGGACTTTTAGAACAAGAAGTCTATGTTGAACAACCTCCAGGTTTTGAGCAGAAAACTATTGGAGACAAAGTCTACAAGCTCAAGAAAGCACTGTATGAATTAAACCAAGCACCAAGAGCATGGTATGACACATTGTCACAATTTCTAATTGACAATTGATTCACCAAAGGAAAGGTTGATAGAACACTCTTGAAAATCCAAGATGGAGAGAGTCTACTGCTTGTTCAAATTTATGTGTATGATATCATCTTTGGATCCACAAATAAAGAGCTGTGTGACAAATTTTCAAACCTCATGCAAGGGAAGTTTGAAATGAGCATGATGGGAGTTGAATTTCTTTTTAGGACTTCAAGTCAAGCAAATGAAGGATGGAACCTTCATAAGTCAAACCAAGTATACCAGAGATTTGATAAAGAAATTTGGTATAGAAGTAGAGTCATCTGTGAAGATCCCAATGAACACATCAATTAAGATGGATATGGATGCAGATGACAAAGTTGTTGATCAGACTAGATATAGAGCTCTCATTGGACCATTGCTCTATTTAGCAGCAAGAAGAGGTCGACATCACCTTTTCTTTGTAGGTGTATGTGCTAGATTTGTCTCGCACCAAAAGAGAGTCACATGACTGCAGCTAAGAGAATCCTACGGTATTTGAAGGGATGCCAAGAAGTTGGCTTATCGTATCCAAAGGATGGAGGATTCAAGCCGGGTAGCTACTCGAGACTCATCTATCTTGGATGTAGAGTTTGAGAAAAAGTACTTCAAGTACTTGTCAAATGCTTGGAAATAGATTGTTTTCTTGGTTCAGCAAGAAACAAAATTCAATAGCTACATCCACAGCTGAAGCAGAGTACATAGCTGCGGGCAGCTGTTGTGCCCAAGTTCTATGGATGAGGCAATAGCTGAGAGATTATTCTATAGAAGAAAAAGAAATTCCAATTATGTGTGATAATACAAGTGTTATTGCAATTACTCAGAATCCATATTACATTCAAGAACAAGACACATTGATGTCAGATATCATTTCATAAGATATCATATTGAAAAGAAAGATATCACCTTGGAATACATCTCAACTGATAAGCAGTCAACTGACATATTCACAAAGCCATTATGTGAATCAAGATTTGAAGAGCTTAAGAATGAGCTAGGTTTGATTGAGCTGAGCTAGGTCAAGATGTCCGAGAAAATCCACTCCGGCTCGACTGTGGATTTCGGAGGGATGGTGAAACAGGGAGTCAATAATGCCCTGGTTCAAAAGATTGCTGCAAAACTTGAGAAATCAGGTCTGAAAAGATTTCTCACGATGGAATACTCTCACACATACTCAAAGGAAGTAGCTATGTTCTACGTGAATGATGAGGTTCACGACGGGGAGATTAGATCATCAGTCCCACAACAAGGACATTAAAATAATCGTGCGGACTTATCGAAAGATCGTCATCCGCGCCCGGAAGGGATGAAGGAGATAGCTGAGAAAGATGTAAACTTGGCTGCGGCATGGAAGGAGATTGCCAAGGCAGAGTCTGCTGCTAAGGTTGTTTACAGCCAAGAAGTCATTGATCAAGGATGACTATCATAAACTGATGGACATCGTGTCCAATTACGTGGACATGAAATTCGGCAGGTTCAATCAGCTGTCTCGGATGAAGCTGATCATGATGGTTGTGATCATGGAGGAGAAGAAGGTGAACTGGGTTGAGTTCATCTTCAGCCGAATCTGCCAGAATGTTCTTAACAAGACCATTACTGATGATGGTCTGTTTGTAAGCTCGATGGGATATGGTCTGGTCATTGTCCATCTCATGGAGGTGAAAGGGATTGCACTTAGGCATCATAAGCCTTTCCATGTCAACAAGAAGATGTTCAAAGCAAATCTATCTGGTGCTCAGAGGCAAGCACATGCACGAAGAGCTGACACCAGTGAAGGTGAATCAGCTGATCCTGTCCCCGAGGACACATCTGCAATCGTTCCAGCTCCTTCTCCGAAGCCGACTCAAAAGAAGAAAAGAGTTGCTGCAGCTAAGTAAGCACCTGCCCAGCAGCCATGTCCACACAAGCACCTGCCCCTGCAGCCATGCCAGACGTCGCACCTACCCCAGCAATTGAGACCGAGAAGGAAACGACTGCACCTTCTCCGGTTGTGAAGAAAAAGCGCTCAACTGCAACCAAGAAGACAAAGATGGTGGAGCCAAAAGCCATCGAGGAAGCTGAAGAGGAAGAAATTCCTCTTGTTAAAACTAAAAGAAGAAGGTTGTTCAAGAAATTCGAACTTGAGAAGCCAGCTGAGTCTGGCATTCAGCCAGCAAAGGAGACAGTTGAAGCTCACCAGGAGCAGTCTCAAGAAGTTGCAGGTGGTGAAGTGATCACCACAGATGTTGAGAAGACTGTTGATATGGATCAGCAGACTGTACAAGAGACAGTTGTTCGAGACACAACTGAAGAACATGGAGCTGACACAGGTGAACAAACTGAAGAAATAGATGTTCAGTCCCCTCAGACTGATGCCCAAACACCTGAGGTGGAACATGCTCCACTTGTACCTATTCAGGAGGAGGAGGAGGATGATGTTGTAATGTTGTCTGATGTCTATCTTGATATCCAGGAAAGACTAAGGGTATGGAGAAATTGGAAGCTGAGTTATGTGAGAGATCAATTCCAGAGCACTGAGTTTATTGAAGAAGAAGAAGAAGAAGAAGAGCTTTTAAGCTTTCTAGGAAACATAGTTGTTAGCTCCGCCCTCAATCCTGATTTGTGCATAGCTATCCTTTCTGAAATGAGGGATGAAGAGAAGCAAAAAGCCATGGAGAAGGCCAAAGCTATTGAAGAATCAAAGAGGCCTCACTCAAGTGTATTCGTAGATGTACCTAAATTTGCTACAAACGCAACTGACAGCAGCGACAATGATATTGAGGAGATCGACCCTGCTATTATAGCCGAGAAAGCTGAGTTTCGGCAAGCTGTCAGAGAATCAAAAGAGATGCACGAGCAGCGAATGCAAGAGGGTCCAAGAGAGTCTTCTCAAATCTCTTTTGTCCCTGATATCATGGATGTGGTGCGAACCATTGATGCCACCACATCACCTGTGCACTCTGAAGAAGATGGTACCAGGAAAACTGGCGATGAAGCTAATGATGGTGATGAAGCGGGCAACTTAGCCAAGCTAATTCCTGCAGAAGGTGTTGAGACACCTGTCCGGACGGTTGAACACTCAACTGGAATAACAGCCAGGTCTCAGGTTTTGAGTAACCCCACTACTCAAGACTCAGTTGGTGCACCAGCTTAGGGGAAAACTCAAGCCACCACAACTAGGTCGGAGGATGTTGTGGGAGACCAACCTCTAAAGGAGTTAGGAGGTGATGGACATAATCTTAACGTTCAGTAGAGTGAAGTTGACGACGCTCAGATGGTTTAGACTGTCTCAGCTGAAACTTCAACTACAATGCAGGCCGATGACACTGTTGAAGCAGCTAAGGCAAATGATGGAAGTGAGGCCATGGGAGTTGAGACTCCTGGCCTTGAAAGTGCAATCCAAGGAATTGAGACTCTGACGGATGCCATTGAAGACCCCAAAGCAGCTCTGTCTGCTGAAGGGATAATTGTAGAAGACCCTGCTGCAGTTAAGACTACACACAGGGATGTACAAGGCCCATCAACGGTTGAGACTGCTGAGGGTAATGAAGGCCTAGAGGAGATTGAGACTTCCCTAGGTAAGAAGGTTGTTGAGGAAGTGCATGCTCCTCATGTGGAGGTTGTTGAGGAAGAAGAAGAGACCAGCTCCCTTCATGATTCCCAGGAACATATTGACACTAGATTCCTGGAATCTGAGAATGAAGCTAAGTCCAATCCCATTGATACATCTAACAAGGACAAAGCCGATGAGGAAGCACCGTCCACACGAAGTCAGGCCAGTGATAAGGCTGCTCTAATTAAAGCGATAAGTCGGCCGAGAATGCATAACTCAACGAGGAAGAAATAATCGTCGAGGAAGCGTTGTTAAAACAGTGAGGATCGATCGGCTCAAGAGCTAACACGCTTGCTCAAGATGCCGATGACGCTGAAACAGTTGAGGCACATAGAGCTGAGGAAATATTGAAAGAAAACGGAAAGGCTCCACAAGCCAAAGATGTGGAGATACCCATTTTCCCTGAAGATTTATTTGGGGAATATTTTCCGTTTGAAGCCCACATTCCTTTTGAAGCCGAGTCAGCCGCGGAACGTGCCAGATACAATGTCCAAGTCTCTCCAGAAGAAATTGGAACTCTAGCTGAGACTGTTATGGTGCCTATTGGTTTTGATTTCGATGTTGTATGTCCTGAGGACCAGTCCCCTGAGAGAGTCGACATTCGAAAAGCCTTTAAAGCCATATGTACTGAAATAGAAAAGATGGAGCATGGTTTTGCAGCATTAGACCAAAGGCTAGACAACAGGGATACTACTATCACTGGAGACATCCGACCGACAGTACTGGAGATTAGAGAATGGGTTGGACAAGTGATACGTGTAAAATATACGTGCATTTAAGGGCTTAAAATGGTATATATTTGATACATTTGCATGTACATTCAGTGTGTTTTGGTTGGTTTCCTTTGTTGGCTGTGATACTGCGTATTGTTGTAACTTCTTACAGGAAATGGAGTTAAATTGGATAAAAAACGATATCACGTTACAAAGTATAGGTCAAGAGCTAAGGTACGAGCAAATATGTGAAGGAAAGAAGCATGCACGATTGAACAAAAGGGAATTTCCTTCAAAAACGTCCAAATGCGCTAACAGTTTCCAGCACTGGCAGAGTTTAGTATTTTGGCCATAAATTTCTCTAAAAAATTGATATTAAAGTGATTCAAGTGGATATGGGAAGCTAAGAGAAAGGACTACAACTTTCATGAAGACTCTAGGAGCAAATTCGGACAAAATCATGTCACACGACCGGACCGTGTGGGACCACATGGCGTGTGACCTACCCGTGTGAAAAAAGACATGGCCATGTGAAGTTGGGAAGAAACAGGGGACGAAAACAAGCCGCACGGCCGGACCGTGAGAGAGCCACATGGGCATGTGAGGTGTATTGTGTGAAAGCCACACGGTCGTGTGAGGCTACACGGGCGGGCCGTGTGACACGCTGTTTTGGATTTTTTGTGTCCTTTTCCCACTCAAACTGTACAAGTGACATATTCAAGCATCTATAAAAGAGACCCAAGGCTTGTACGAAATTATATCATCCAAAATCCATCAATACCACATACAACACATCAAATTACACAGGAATACAAGATCTAAGGTCTTCTGAGAGAGGAGGGCTAGGTCGCGAAGAACACCACAAGACCTTTCGCATCTACGGGAGCACAAGAGCTTCGAAGGCTTAGGATGGGAATCCATCCTGACAAGAAGGGGTTTTCTTTCTTAGTCTAGATCTCTTGTCTATGCTTAAACGATGTTATAATATTGATTTGAATTTGTCTATGAATTTGTTATCAATGTTTGGCTAATCTTTCGGATCTTAGGGGCATAATCAAAATTGTGGATTCATGTTAAATCTTGATTAATTGTTTTCTTAATTGATTCATGTTTTCTATTTTATGAATTCGAGTGCTTATTCTTAATTGCTTTTTATTTGGCCAATAATTTGCATGTCATATTAATTATTGCGAGATTCGAGAGATGATTTCTAACAAAGACAAAAATCGAATTCAGACATAGGGTGTAACGAGTTGGGAGACCTACAACTGTTTGTGGGGAGTTATTCAATTCATAAATCTTTTGGGAGTTAATAATAGTTGTAACATATCGGGAGATCTACAATTGTTATTAATCTATTGTTTATTTATCACCCGGGAGGGGTAATAGACTAACTTAGGAATTGAACCCATAGAATTGCATGACTTGGTTTTTAAAACTTTAATTGGATTTAATATTGAATAAACATGTTGATATTATGTGCCTAAGGTTGATTCTGTGCTTGTTCAAAATACCTGTGGGGTTCGCAAATTTATTTATTTTTATGTTATTTTCGGTTTTTAATAACTATTGATATTGGGTCGCTTCAATAAAATTGGAATACGATGTTATTATAGCCTAAGTGTTTCGTAGTCAATCTCGAGAATACGACCTTGCTTGCCATTATTCTATAAACTACACTTTGTACACTTGCGGTTGTATGATCCAAAATATTTTTGGCGAACAAGTTTTGGGTAAAGGCATTAAGGCGTGAGCAGGTCACCTACTTTAAATCTTTATTCGCGAAAATGGTGATCTGGAGCTCAGATAATGTCAAGTTCCAGCAAAGGCAAAGGGACCACATGTTCGGGATGGATTAGTCGCATGACAGTCCGATATGGAGTTGCTCGAGGCTCAACACAAGTCCGAAATTCGAGATAATAGAGGCCAACATTGACAAGATATAAAGGTGCTCCAGGAAATGAAATGGCGATGGCGGTGAGTCCAAGGCCTTAAACCAGAATTGAGCAACATACTCCAAAACTCATGACAAACATGATTCAACGAACAACAAGATTGATCTCCTCCTAAGTGGTATATTTCCCTAACTTGGCTCTACCCCTTAGTGATGATGCCAAAAAGGGGGAAGAAGAATTGAAGGAATTAAAGGAAGTGCAGAGGAGTGATAAAGAAGGAGTGAAAGGGGAAGCAAGCAAGGGGAAGGTAGTTCATTGAATAAACCTCCTTTGAAAATAATGTTTGCTAAGACCCCACAACAGAGTAAAGTCACATCCTCGATTCTCAGCAAACTACCGAAGGAGCTTACCATAGAAGAGAAAGCTAAAATGGCAGTCAAGTAGTCTAGAAAAGCCATTGAAGCTGAATTTGATAAGGTAGCTGAGAGGCACTCTAAGAGAATCAAAGACATTAAAGCAAGGTTCAACGACCCCCCAGCTGGTTTACTGAAAGATTCCCTAGCTGTAAAACCCCCTCGAGAAATCGCAATGGCCAATGCAGGATCTGAACCAAGATCACTAGAGGAGTTTCAAACTCTAGATGCTGAAGGCTATTTCAAGAATATGACTCTACCACAGGCGTGGGACTTGTACTGGGAAAAAGGACTCAAGTTGTGCAGATCAGTTGGGAAGCAGCAGAGTTCCAGCATCACTCGACTGGGAAGACACCCATACATTACACTTCTAGAGGAGGAGCTGAGTCATATAGAGGAAGGGGAAGGTTTGGAAGTGGTGGAAGAGGCGGAGGCACTCCACCATAGCCAAAACCTAAAGATACAAGATTTATTGATCCTTGGAAGAAAGGGATCAACTTCGGGCTTGGTTCGACACCTTGCTAACTTAGAAGTGGAGCACAAAAATGAGGAGGCAGGAAGAAGACAAGAAGAAGAGAATTAGAGAATGAACAGAGAATGGGAGGAAAGGCGTGAAGGAAGACCTGCTTTTGCAAAAGAGAGCTACGATAAGAAGAGAAAGGAAAGAGCTAAAGAAGATGAGAGAAGAAGGAAGCGTAGAGGCATTGAAGACGGCTCGAACCCCTTTAGTGTACTTTACTTAATTGTAAATACAAGTTTTGTAAGTATTCTTGTAATATCATATTGCTCAAATTCGTGATATGCTCTGATACTTGTTGTATTTTAGTTTAATAATGAACTCTGATACATTTGTAATAGATAGTATAACTCTGATACAATGTATAGGGTATACTATGTAACAGCTCTATTAAGTGCATTTGTAAAATGCAAGAATGATATGATTAATAAAATTGACATATTCTACTCATACATTCCTTGTTACTGCAATGCTTATTTAGCCGTAATTATTTAAGTTTTGGCTTCATCAAAAAAGGAGAAATTGTTAGGAAAATTTATGATTAGATTTTGATGATACCATGTAAAACTTAGAATAGGAAGTTGACATCCCATTTTCCTTGTAATTCAAATTGTAATAGATATGACTACATGGCCGAGTGGAGTTAGCTAAGTTGAAGAAATACAAGAGTCGATCAAGATTGAAGTAAAGACCGGTTGTGTGAAGCAAGTGAAGAATCGGTCAAGTGACAGATCGACACTAAGTCATTCCAAAATGATTGGAATCAAATGTCAAAGGGTTTGCAGACAAGACTTGGAGAAAGCGATAGAGATCCATTGTCAACACAAGTCAAGAATTTCTTGAAAGTAGGCATGTGTCAGTCACAAAGAATAAAGTTGTTTTTTCTTTGAAAGAGTGCAAAAAGCAAAGAACCAATAGGATATACCGAAAACCCGCAGAGACAAGGAAAGGTTGCGAGCATTAAAAACATGGTACGGTCCTCATTAATCTTTTGCAAGAACAAGATGCCAACAACCTACGAGTGAGATTTGAAGTATATGTCTATCTCTTCAATGGACATATTTTCGAATCTTCACTATAAAAGGCTGAGGAAGCAAGTGAGAGAAGGTTACCTGAACAAATTATGAAATTCAAGCATACAAGCATTTAAGCAAACCTGCAAATACTCTCAAGCTTTCAAAGATATTCCTCAAGCCTAACATCGAAGGAACTCGATCCAACACACTCAGTGAAGGAAAGAATACTTCATCAAGTTGAAGAGGAAACTATTTGAAGAACAAAAAAAAGGGTCTACTCTCCAAGGTTGAAGAGTTGTAGTAAGGTTCAAGGTCGAACGGAGAAGCTTTGAGCTCGTTGGAAGGCCGAGTGATCAATTCCAAGAGTTCGAGGAAGCTCAAGTACCAAGACAACCGGTTTTGTGAAGAAGTTGAGTCCTAGGAGCAGCCAACTGTGTGATCAAGGCTGACTCGGACTGATAATTGCTTTATAACCAGATCTGTTACTTAGTAGATTCCTCCAGGAGTTGGAGAAGAGTGTATTAGAGGAATTACCTCATTCTCGAACTACTATCAAATTTGCTTGTGTCATTTTACTTACAACACTTTACTTTCTTGCATATTATTGATATCTGCTGCTAAGTTAAAATTGTTAAACTCAACTGATAATAACCTTGCTAAAAATAAGTGTTAAAAACAAGTTTATAACATTAAGGGTGAAAAGTCTTCCGCTGAATAAAACCAAATCAACTGTAAAGTTAAGTGTTAGCTGACTCAGCTGAGTTATACTATCAACGACTCATTTCGGTCGTGCTGTTGAGTGGGTAACTTTGCTGAAATAAGCCAACCTAGTTGTCTCTCAAGGACTTAGCTGATTTGAGTTAACTCTGTAAAAATTATTTAAAAGGACTAAGTTCGAAAATTTGGTAAGTTTATTCACCCCCTCCCTTCTAAACCTTACAACTCACCCCTTGGGATCTACACCAGTTACTGCATATAGCATTGCGGATTCACCCCGAAGGTACTTTTGATCCTGGACCCTTTTTATGGCCCCTAGATTATATGAATTTATTTCCTCTTGACATATATTGCAATCAATGAAATACAATCATGAAACATTAAATAAAGACAATATAGAAATCAGTACCTTAACAATTGCAGATATTCGTTGTAGAAAATGAACAATAAAAGTCCTAGTCCTCGATCCCTTCATTTTCTACATTAAATAAAATTATAATTAATATGTGATTTTAATAAATCGAACTAATTATTAAAAGAATTTTTAAAAAAAATTGAAAGAAGGATTATGAATTGGGAATTTATATATATATGAAATTTGAAAAAAAATATAAAACTATTATTATCTTATAGTTCTTAATAATATGGTGTAAAATTTGTGTATGAGTTATGAATATATATATATATATATACACTAATTAATACTAACCTCTAAATTAGCTCTAAATTAGCCCCTAAAATAAACCCTACTAACCCCTAACTTGTCCCCTAAAATAACTCCTAATTAACCTTTAATTAAATTAATGGTTATCACAATAACCTACAATATAGTAATTTAAAGGAACTATCTTAATTTTAATAAATAGCAAATAAGTTTTCCAAAAAATATCATATGTCAATTGTTAAATTAAATTAATAATAGGGACAATTAGGTCATTTAATAAAGGAATATGAGGATTAAATGATATATAAATTGTATATGGGGTAAAGTGATATAAATTGATAGTACAAATAAATAAAAGTGTTAAAATACCACTTTTATGAGTAAAAAGTACAAGAGGGCAAAGTGATATTCATATAAAAAATCTTATTTTTAGGGGTAAAGTGAGATTTATCCAATTTTTTTTTTTTTGTTCTTTTGGTCCCATTGAGAAGGATTTTCGCTATTTGTTAGCTATGGGGACTTATTTTTTGAATATGTAAAAATTAAAGTATCAATGTTCCCACAGTATCACTATTTTAATACAAAGTATCTTTTTATTGAAGAGAATTTAAAATTTTAAAATATCATTGTCCATCATAAAAGTATCATATTTAATATCAAAGTATCATTATTTCCAAAGTATTAATTTTTCAATGAGGTTCCATCCATCAAAAAACCAATTGGTGATAGGAGGAGTTCACCTTAAAAGTATCATATTTATTCCAAAAGTATCAATACGGATAAAGTATCACTTTGCTTATAAAATGAAGGGATGATCTTTCATGGTTATCCCTTAATCAATCCTTTGGCATGTGGGACAACTCACAAGTGACATATCTCAATACGTCTCTTCACTCACTTGTGAGTCCTTCGTCAATTCATTAATCATTTAATTATCATCACATGATCCACCATGCTCAATCACACAATCACAATATAGTATTTAAGAACTATCTTAATTTTAATAAATAGCAAATAAGTTTTCCAAAAAAATATCATATGTCAATTGTTAAATTAAATTAATAATAGGGACAATTAGGTCATTTAATAAAGGAATATGAGGATTAAATGATACCATGTTGGGGTAAAGTGATATAAATTGGGGACTTGGGCTCGATACCATGTAAAGAATATTAATGGAGGTTTTCACATAAGCTCATCTTGAGCAATAAGCAATCCAATTTTCATTCATTAAAACCAATTGGTGATAGAGGTTTTATACATTACATCAAAGAAACGCACAAACCACGTGAAGGAATAATCATTTAACCAATGATCAACTCAATGGATACCATGTAAAGAATATTAATGAAGAATCTTGACAAATTCGTAATCTAATTCTAGAAATAAAATAAAAGGAAAAACAGATATAAAAGGAAAATCGGGTATAGCACTTGAAAACATATTTTCATTCCCAGGGGTATATTTGTACACTATTTAATTATTTTCCTTTTCTTATTCCCTTTCCTCATAGAAATTAAGATTCAAATATAACGTAAATGTTCTCTTCATTGAATTCTTAAATAAAATAAATTACGATTAAAATAGATTCTTGTAAGTAATTATACAAAACCTCTCATATGAAACTAATTTTTCAAAGTTTAGCCAAATTCACGTATCGGAATATTATACTTTGTGCAAACAATCTAGGTTACATTATTGATCAAATGTTATGCAAAGAAAGGAGGAAAAAAGAATATAGAGGATAAATATGTACTAATTCACTTTTTTATGTATAACTTTTGAATAACATTGGAAAAAATTTATGGTAAGTGAAATAATCAAAAAACTTTAAGTCGTAAGTCACTGAAACAATAATGGAAACCAAGAGCAACTAGAGAAATTTTCAATTTAATCGTTTACAAAGAATTGTTAGGTAGCCATATTAATGTAATTTACTAAACTTTCTTATATAAAATAAAAAGAGTATCTTATAAATTTCGAGTCGAAACCAAACATAACATTATTGAAATTTATTTTATTTTTTGTCGAGCTTTAGAAATGATATTTAAATTCGATTTGACAGGCACTCAAATCGAACTTTAATGAATTTTATCAAGTCGAATAACGAATCAAGCTTGAGTACACATTTTATATTCTCTTACTAGTTGGTCAAACTTCACATCTTACCGAATGAAAAACTGTAAACAAACTTGGTTTGTTAATCAAATATATTGAATTCAAACGAATTTTAATGATTGATCTCTTGCCGCTTATAGAGTAGCTTAGTTTGTTTATATCTCCAAACATTTTGAGATGCAAGCTCTTCTAAGATGAAGGTCCAAGACCAAGACTGTTTATATTCTAATGACCTAAGGCCAGGGAACGATTCCAGCCTGTAGAAATAGCATGATCATAGCTAATTATTAGTAGGGTAAAATTACAAAAACTACCCTGCGATTTATCCTAATCACAAAAATCTCAATTTATCTTTCAAAATTACAAATATCTTCTTGGTATTACAAAAACCCACACGAGGTTTGTATTTCCTTAACAAATACCCCCTCTTGACGGTGCAATTTGTAAAATAGTAATAAATGTTACGGGAGTATTTGTAATTTCGAAAAATAACTGGATTTTTTTGGTAATTAAAACGAACCTCAAGGATATATTTTGTAATTAACCCTTATTAATATAAAGCGCACACAATCTACATTCTTTAGATCCTAAACCTGTAAGATCTTGTGGAAGCCTTTCCTGTCTCGGTTGCTTGAAGCGACTGATCATAAGCCTGAGGGAAACCAAGTTAAATCACAAGGACATCAAGAATGCATAAATTGAAAAGAAATCCTAGCTTATACGCATCAAATAATAAAAACAAAAAGAAAACAGATACATTCTATGCATGTGTAAATGTTCTGTAGGTATGCTCCCACAAAATAAGACCCAAAAAAATCTGTATTCGGTACAACCGTACAAGTAGGAGATTAATGTTATACAAAGTCGACGAAAAAGCATCGACGTTACCTCGGATGACCTGATGAACAGCCAACACTTGCTGACAACATCCAAAGACAACGGCTCACTGTAGGTAGTTCCAATTCATAATACAACACACAATCTATGGTATTGGAATCATACAGTACATCTTCCTCCTTTTATTGTCCGAAAATAAAGGACAGTGCACTTACACTATCCTATTCAAGGAAACAACCTAAGTATAAATGCCCTCCACATTTCATCTCAACCAGCTAGTAATATCAGAAACATTTTCCCACCAAATTGCAGCAAGGGAAAAGGCGAAGATCAAGAAAGTACAAATAAAAAAACAGGAAAATGCAATGTGGTCAAAATTGGAAATACAGGCCCTTGCAAATTTGGAATTACCTCCATTCACTTCTCAGCTTGTGCTATCAGCAACGAGTCTTTCGTAGAATAAGATATACCCATGATCTGTATTACTAGAATACTCTTGGGCCGACCCGAAAAAAGTCTGAACGGCAGATTCGTCTATCATTTCCACGTTTTCATCGTCAAAGAACAACCAATGGTTGTGGCTTTTCACAAGGCTGATATAGTGTCCATGGTTGGGCCCACTCCCGACATGGACGACTACAGCGAACAAGGAATACTCCGCGTCTGCGTCTTCGACTGTATTGCTGAGTTTTAGCTCGAGTGGGAAGACAACACGGTATGATAGCTTCTTATACCGGCCTAGTTGTTCGATGTACTTAAATCTCTTCAAGTGGATGACCAAGATCTGAGGTGGCTTTTTAATCTTCATTCTCTTTTGAGCTTCTTGTAAGCTGCAAATTTCAACAAGGCTTATTCCATAGTTGACCAAGAGAAAGAGGAACAGTAATATAATCTTTTGTATCCTCTTCTTACACAATCAAGACTAAACACATGATTTCGTGTTCTAAATCAGACGCAAGATGCTACTAAGGTTACATCTTTCGAACAACATCTAAACAAAACGCCTACTTAGAAAAAAGGAAAAACGAAAATATAAACATAAAAAAACCAGCAGGGCTGATTATATTTGCAAGCCTATAATCCAGTAAGATATTGCACGACCTCTTCCAGGGGATTCATAGAAAATGATGAAATAACAAGACCCCCAAAATCATTACACAGAATGCACTGATGCAACAGTAAAAATTTGAAACAAGAAAAGAAAGGAATGAAATTGTCAGTTTTCTAGAAGGCATTTTTGGAGCATCTTCCTCCATTACCTTTTTAATCACAATGATACTCTTGTTAGTAGTTTGGTAGTTCAAACTTCATAAATAACATCAAACTTTTTGAGTCACATTAAGTTTTGTAGTTCATGGAAACAAAGATGGCAACTGTTTTTTATGACAAGAGTATCTATGAAAAAATACAACTTCAGAAAACCATGAAAGCTCAACTCCAGAGCTTAACAGCGTGTCTAAATCCATCACATCAATGAAAGACTAGCATTCGACAAAAAAAGAACTGTTAGGAAAATTAGAGAGATTAACATCATCCTAGTAAATGAAAAATGTGACTAACCTGCAGCATTTGTCACAAAAGAATTTATCCTCTGCATTTAAAGTTTCAGTGGAGCTAAAGTTTTTCAGACAGCTTGTAATTGAACTGTTCTGTTCAATATCAAGGCTCAAGTCAAGAAACGTTTCATCCCTTGCCGTCACTGTCTCACAACGCAAGCACCTTGTTTCATTTGTCAATATACCCTGAAAAAGGATAACAATCAATGACAAAACAGAGACTATATAAAAGCAGTCAAATTGGTGATTTGCATTTCAAGATTGAAAGTAGTTGCATGATAACACAAAAGCAGGACAAAAAATGAGACAAAGTAATATCAGACACTTATTTTGTCACCGCAGACCAAGGAAAAAGTTATAGAAGCAAGCGAAGATGATTTTTAGCAAAAAAGGAATGTAATAAATCAAAAAGGACACAATTGTAATAGGTCGCACTTTACCACTTGCCAGAAAGACAGGACAATTTACCTGAAAATTCTTGTGCACCCAGGTAATCACAGGGTCCTTTTGGGGACTGTTGGAAGATATGGTTGTTGGCCCATTAGCAATTTTCTGGGGAACTTCTTGATCACTCTTAGTAGCTCGAGCCTCTTTCTCCAGTATGTCAACCAGTTCATTTAGCAAATAGTTTAGGAACTCATGGGCATCCTACATGCATGATGTTTTACGTCATTAGCAGATTCAAATTGAAGGAAAAGCTGTGGACCATGTAACAAATTCATCAGAAGAATTAACAAGTAAGATGTGATGAAGGGAATGCAACATGAGTAAACACCTCTGCATTTCTACTGCATCAAACAATTGCAGCCAGGGTCCATGACTAACTAATGTATATCTGTTTCCTTTTAACGCAGTATCATTAATAAACTTTAGAATGGGAAATGAAATTATTGCCATACCTGGTGCATGTAGCTGCGAAAAATTTCATTTTGCTTCTTCAGTCGCTGTACAAAACGCTTTGGAGCAAGAACGCCAGTTTTTTTCTTTTGTGAGCTTATCTACACGTAAAAATCAAGCACAGCTATTTAGAGAAAAGTTTACAGAAATAATTACACGACTCGGCTTTTCTCGACCAACATGCCTCATCATTGATTAAGATGCAGACTATCACTTCATAAACTACAATTGCATCATGGACTCATGAGCACCACACACACACAAAAAAAAAGGGAAAAAGAAATAAACTGTGCAAACCCACATGCACAAATGGAGATACAGGACACCGAATCTTGAAAAATAAGATATTCACAACTTATAATCACATATGATTATCCTGACAAAATAAAGCCTTTAAAAATGTGCATTTTCACCTATTGTTTTCCAAGACAAAATGCACTTTTAATCATTAATCCATTTTCCAAGGCACCCAATCTAGGGATCAATCTAAATACCAAACATAGAAATCCACACTTTTTAAAATGCTCAATTTTTTGTATAAACACATCCGATAAAAATACATTCCTGTAAACGATTATGGAAAGAAAGTTGAAAATATTAGACTGCTTCTTGAAATCTATTTAAGTAAACGAAATTAACTATTGTCTTCAAGTGCAATATCTGATGAGAAACTGAAAATTCAAGAACCCACCCCACATCACTTTGTAACAAAACGAGCATCTTAGAATTGAACACACGCACACACGCATAGAAAGAGAGAGTGCATAAATAACTAACATGTGTTTCTCGATAGACTCAGAGTCAGAGACCCTCACTGCCAGTATATACCCAAAAAAGGGTCAAGAAAGTACACAAGTAATATTGATTTCTTGAAGCCTGTGGTTTTGCAATACATTCAAGTGCTTCCAGATACGTCCAGATAAAGTCTGAACTGCTGAAATTAAGGCAGTCAAAAGAGGAAAGACTACTAGTCAAACTGCAATTTGGGCTCCATACCCCCTTATGATTACGGTATGTATCATGAGATCTGTCTTCAGAGTACTTTGGTTATATTCAGCACCAATATGCCTAGCCACTTCCTGTCTCCGGGAAGTGCTACAAGAGCTACCCTACTAAATGAATGGTGTTACATTTCCAATACATTCGAACAGGACTGCCTAGTCCTCTTATACGCTCAATTACATATCTTCTAAAAAGGATGTACACACTGAAAATTTATCAGTGAAACTCAGGAAAACAAAGGCAAGAGAGATGCACGAAGCCAGGACATCACTTGGTCTTTACAACAGTTGAGGATGCAACGAGGGGTTGAGGGGGAGGACCATCATTTCCCGAAGGAACTTGATGTAGATAATGATTGCTGAATTTCATGGCGGTTTCGAATACCCCCTCTGGAACCTTTCAAAACAACGACTAATAAAAAAAAACAAAGATAGAAAATCCATGTCAAATGCTTAGAAAAAATTGATCTTATGATTGACTGATTTTTTGCTCTCCAAACTTTTAATTCCTCCATTCCGGTCAAAGCCCGAAAAACTGAGAACAACTATTTTTGATCTTTGCACTATAACTCCATATTGGGATGCCACCATTAACCTAATAAACCCCTCTTTTGCCTAATGAAACACAGCATATTGTTGGTCTTGTAACATTGTTTCAAGTGATACATAATAATTTCTCAACATCTCAGTCTTGTTCTTTTTTTTCCTTATCTTTTTTACTCTCTCAATAATCAATACACCTTTCTCACTTTCTTCAAGAAATCCAAACATAACTTCAGTTTTCGTCAAATGTATTATCCTTTATACTAAGTTATTGGGCATGTTTAATTCACCGTCGACTTTTACTTCCACAAATTCCTAAGTTTCTGTTTCCCGAAATCAAGATGTTGAGTACTTGAGTGGCATTAGTCAACATGTTAGAGGCACGGTTCGAGGCAATTTTTGTCACTTCAAGCACTAACCTATCATACCATGGAAAAACTACTATAGCACAGACTCACCCTCATCTCCACTTAGAATCCTATGTCCACTACTCTAGAATTAATGGAACATAAATCTTCATTTTTTATTTTTTTTTTTGAAAGAAACAAACATATTTTATTATCAGACAAAGATTACAAAGGGACGAGAAGTCCCAACTGAAAAACAAAAAATTACAACACAATAGTCCAATCTCTGACAATGTCAGACACAACAAAGGATTTGAAATCTTTGTGCATTGTGACCCACCAGGCAGCCCTAAATTTAACTCTATCCCATAAAACCTCTAGGGGTTCCTCAACATCTTCAAAAATTCTTTTGTTTCTTTCTAGCCAAAGAGACCAGCACAAAGCCTGAACAATGACTCTCCAGAAGACTTTGCCTCTTTTACTAATATAGCCCGAACATAAATCTTCAAATCATTAGTGAGGAAGGTATTTCAAATGGAAATAGACATCCATTTTATCCACATAATTGAATTTTTTCTTTCATATGAGTTTTCACCCTATCGGCACTATTCTACTACATTGCGGTTCCTCAAACCAAAATCCCCGTCTTCCCACAGGTACCTCATTCATTTAAGCCATTCTTTTGCAATCTACATAATTTTGGAGTAAATGAAGAGGTGATTTCATTAACTTACAAAATAGCACATTTAAAACCCAAATTCTAAATGTTATCTACTCTAGGTGATTATTCAACAAGATTTGATTCTGTGAAGACAAAAAGGGTACTCCCTCCTATTCAAAAATTAATGTCTTCATTCCTTTTCTGATATTCCAACTTACGCAGATTCTTTTCCATCTTTTACATTACTTTGCCGCATATTTAGGAACATAGTTTCGCAAAGAAAAGCATGAAAATATTAAATTACAACCTGATCACAAATGTCAAGAAAAATCAACAGTTGAAGCACATGCCAACACATCTACAATGGCATTCCCAATACCACAAAGTTCACAAAAGAGCAATTTTCTTCACATGTTCTCCTCCTATTTTATCAGTTACACGACATGCTACATACCCCAAATCATATTGATACACAGTTCTGAAAATTAATTTGAATATGTATGAAAACAATCAGTATGTACTCTATGTATTGCAGTATCCAATCAATCACTTAGCCAAATATCATGTTTAAGCAAATCAGATCAACAAGTAAACTCTGTCATTCCAAATATATTTTTAGTTCCATTATTGATGAAAAAGATATCCAAGTTAGATTACCACCTAAATAATGCAAAGTAACAGAAAGAAAATAACATCAAGAAGTACAATCCACAGGTGAAAATAGGTTCACCCATTTGATAAGATATTCTTCCAAGCTCAAACGATGAGTTACCTGCAAAAACAAGTCTGCTAGGCATGTTAGGAGATTTTCTTCTGCATCGGCAGGAGTTTTGTTATTGGAATAATATTCCAGCAACTGCTCACGAAATGGAACACAGAAATAAAGAGCCTGCATACAAAGGGGGTAAGAAATAAAGAAAGGAATCCCAACATAATTAGTCATTAGCTCTTTCGTATTGGTAAATAATGTGACTTTGAATCACTAGAACAAGTAAAATCTAGCCAGCAGAATAATTATGAAAACTGATCCAACTGTAGCGAATACATAATGGTGAGATTAGTCAGAGTATCTTAAGTGGTGAAAATTCAACAACTGTGGGACCTCCAACCTAAGCAACTAATTTGCTTACAAAAAAGACCAACGGTGGGGCAAACGTAACATAACTCGAAACAAGCTAAGTTCAAAACAGAAAGACCCTATAGAAAGAAATTACAAAAGTGACATCTAGATAATAAATGGGTGGTAATTAATCAGCAGACAGTTATAAGTGGGAAAAATTACATGCAGGAGGAATCACTTAACCAATTCGTTGTCTTCCTAAATTTTTAAAACTTATATTTCATATACATTGCAAGTATATCATAAAGCACCGTGAAAACAGACAAATCACATGCAGCATCTAACTGTCTTGCCTTCCACACGAAAAGTTCAGATGGAGCCTCAATAAAAATGTACCTTGACTCCACCCACCATCTAATACAGAACAAATATTGTATACAAATGGAATAAGAAACCCTAGAAACACACTTATGCTAACAGAGAAAAATAATGCAACAATTTATCAGTTAATCGGGTATTCTTGGGACCAAGAAACCGAAATTTACCACAAAAAAATTTAATTAATCGGGGTATTCTTGGAACCAAGAAACCGAACTTTACCATAAATTTTTTTCAATTAATGGGGTATTCTTGGAATCAACAAACTGAGTTTTACCATAAGAATATTTCAATGCATCTAATTGCCAAATACAAGATCGTTTTCTGGATCTACAAACATAAAGCAGCATACTTTTACCATCACCAACGCCAACGTATCTGCACAAAGCAAATGATGGTCCCCAACTTCCCAGACATTCTCACATCTCACTCCAACAGTCCAATTTAATGACAAAAACAAAGACATCTAGAAACAGCCGCGAGTAAATAACAAATAATCCACAACTCAGACATCTAGAAACAGCTGCGAGTAAATATATCAATATCCGGAAAAACCTGAAGCACGCTATTGCAGTAGCAAGTGTTGCCGAAATTCTCCAGTCCGAAATACCGCTCGCCTTCAGGAAATTGGTCTCCCAAAGCTTTCTCCAGCTTCGAACCCGCTGCTCCCATTCTTACCTCACTTCATCCAATCCTCCTTCACACACACACACACACACACACACACACACACACACACTCTCTCCTCTCTTCCTAATATTTATACATGTATATATATCTGCGTATGCCTATGTTTCTGTGTAAGTGTGTAACTAAACTGCTTCCGTACGATCTTTAGGATTTCTAGGGTTTGATTGAGAGAGATGAAATTATTGTTTTAATTGAACTGGAGTTGAAAATGGGAAGAGAAATATGAAGTAAGCGGTTAAAATGGAGAAAGAAGAAAAGTGGACTATCTGTATTTGATGAAGATCAGGAGAAAGAAATGAGCGTGGAAAATGTGATTGAAAATTGGAAAACACTGCGTGCCCTCCACTATTTGCTATTTGCGCTCCTCATTGCTCATTAATCAGGTTTACTTGCAAAATTGGTCCCATAATAATAAGGGCACAAAAATTCATGTCGCCAGCCGTTTAACGGGTTTTTTCCGTTAGACGAATCTAACCCGATCGGGTTTTTTCATAATTTCATGCACCGGTGTATTTTGGGGCAGTGCATCCAAAAAGTATTAGTAATTCCTCGAAAAAACATTAGTAGTTCCCTAGCGAGTATTTTAGTAGTTCTCCTGAATATAATTAACTTTTTCTCCCGAAAAGTATTAGCAGTCTCTCAAAAAAATATTAGTAGTAACGATGAAACATATTAGTAATCTGCTTGAATAGTCTTTTCAGTAATCCTCTTGAAAAATATTTATTTTTTCCATCAAGAGTATTAATATTCCTACTAAAACGTATTAGTAGTCTTATTATTATGTTTTCCGATTAAATGTATTTTAGTATTCTTCTTGAAAAGTATTAGTTTTCCTCATAAAAGGTATTAGTAGTTTCCCATAAAAGTATTAGTTCTTCCCCCAAAAAGTATCAGTAGTCATCTTCAAAAATATTTGGTAGCGCCCCTAAAAATATTAGTTTTCCCTCCGAAAAATATTAGTAGTCCTCCTAAAATGTATTAGCAATTCTCCTAAAATATATTAGCAGCGGCCAGTTGATGCGGTATTGGTACTTGTGCAGACTGTTGGTGGGCTGACGGGTCGGATATTTGGATCCGTCAAACGAATTAGATCCGTTAGACCGTCTGACAGGAGACTAATCCTTATATGGGGCTAGTAATTTTGATCTATTAATTTGGAATCACAAGTTTTAAACCGTGTAATTTTGGTCTCATAAATCTTAGGATGTTGCATTTTTCACCCCCATGGCCATGGTTGTTTCAATTTTTCATGTATTCTCAAAATGCCTTAGAACGCTTGATTTAAATAGCAATTCTAGTTTTGCAACTTTTAAAGATTGATAAGTTTAGTCCGATATCTTTTGGAAGTGGCGATTTCGGTCTTCACGCTCCTTTGCCGAAACAACCAATATTTTTCAAATTGTGCACAAAATAGCAAGATGGGAAAAGACCTTTGTTATGCTGGTCACACATGTTGTTGTTTGTGACATTGTTACACTTAATTAAACTAAGTTTCTATTAAGAGATTTACAGGTGAGTTAGGTTCTTAGCCATTAAACCTTTGAATAAAGATTACTGGCCTGAGTCTCGTAAATCTGACCCCAAATTATTCTTTCAAGTTTATATTGAACTAGAGCGTGTGTCTAGAAATTTTTAGGCTTTAGGCGAAATTTTAGGAGGCACTAGTTTAATGTATCATTAATCCTCATCTTAGTTTTCTAGCCTTTTGAGCTGCAAAATCACTTATCAGAGATTTTAATCAAGTAATTTTAACATTTCACTCTTAGCAGATTCATAATATAACTAGTTCGTTCAATCCATCTTGTAATATACTTGATCTCGAATTGGATATACACAATTTTAATTATGGAAAACTCCTTTCACCGATAGCAACAATACATGTATCATCAGTAATATCCTGTAAACAATGCATGCATTTGGAAAAATATATAATCTTGTGATATAGTTTAATACATTTATTGGAGTATTAGTTTCTTTTGCTAATACTTGTTTTAACACCTTAAATTCTAAAAATAAATCACGACCATCAATATCAACATACTTACTGAAACTAAAGAAGTTTTTGTATGATTAATAAAATAATTTTCAATTCATCAATGATCCAAAATATTAACTTTTAGGCTTCAAATAAAAAACCAAATATAATTCCATATTCTAGAAATTATTCAAACCGACTTTCAACATAAGAAAGAGATTGGTCTAATATATACGTATATATATATATATAATAATAATAATACGAAAAGACTCTTCAGCTGAATGTGTGATCTTCTCACTAATGTGAGGATGAGAGAAAAAAAAATCATGTTAATTAAAGAGAATAATTCAATTTTATATTTTTGTTACAAAACAAACAACTAATTTTATATTATAATAACAAAAAAACAAAAAAATTGTTACCACCTGGATTGGAAGAGAATAATTGATAATAACAAGAACAATGCCTAGCTTAAGAGACAACGAAGATACATGCAAAAAATTTAAGTAGAGAGAAGAAATTGTCAAGAGATTGGAGAAATAAATATCTCGTTATCTACATATAACATAATATGAAAAATAGAAACTGATAATGGAATTTTATGTTTTGTCCACCATTTTTATGGTGTTAAGAAAAAATAGTTCAATCTCACTAATTTTCTACTTTTGATACGGATTCTTGAATTCACAAAACTTCCTTGTAGAATGATATCTTATTTTAATTTGGTATATTTCATTCATCAAAATGCCCCTAAAATTTAGCATGATATTTCAAAAAATAAGTCAAGCTTGCGTTCTTTTATTCTTAATAGATGATATCTTTTTGGTGGTTAAAAGCTCATTTTTTTAGGGAAAGGTAATAATATTATAGATTAAGGAATCATGTCCAGAACAACCAAGTCCACCAAGTGATCCGGAATATCTCCGATCATTGGCTCATACCCAACAAAAGAAAAAGAGAAACAAGCTAGGTGGTGGGCTAGAGTATTTCTCGACCTCTTAATAAAACTAAGACAAACGAAATCAAAACAAGAAGTTATATGCAAAATGTCAGAAACAATATTCCCTAGATAAGAGAAGTCTTCAGACTGGTTCTTAAGACGGTGGATAAAATTAACGTTGTCGGATTCAATAACCACTTTCCGTAAGCCAAGGTCTCTTGCTAGCACCCTTTATCGACACACGATGGCTTCTGCAATTTCCACATCGTATTCGGTAGATATTAACATGGAGAGAGTTGAAATAATATGACCTCCCGATTCCTCAATATAATTCCAATCCCTGTGCCTTCACCCTCCTGAATTGATGTATTCATATTAATTTTGATCATGTCAATGTCTGGTGGTATCCATCTATCCCCCCTTTCGAGTCAACAGTCCTTTTGCTCTTAGCCGTAGAAGCTTGTACGTGTTCATGTAGTCGAGATATTTCCAACTAGAAATAATATTGGTGATCCCGTGCTCCTTTCTCGAAGTTATGCTCATTCCTTGCACACCATGCGCCCCACAATAACATAGCGAACAAGGGATGACCCTCTTGATCCCCTTTCTTCTACATAATAAGCTCTATCCAGTCGCCTAGCGTCCCTCTTTACTGTGTGGGTGAAAAGCTCATGTGAAGTGGTGATGCCATCCAGTATAATTCGTTCCATTCGCAATCCCGGAGAGCATGCTCATTGGTCTCCTCGACCAAGCCGCATCGGCTACATTCAACATTCACCTCCACCCCTCTTTTCTTCAATGCCCCATTAGTCGGAAGGATGCCATTAATACATTTCCACAAAAACACTTTTACTTTGTTAGGAATTGATAATGCCCACATCCGTTTCCACAATCTACTACATGTACCAGACGATGCCGGGGAATTAGTCTCATTCTCTTTTAAAGCTTTGGCAACCTTATACCTGGATTTCGCACAATATTTTTCATCCTTAGAGTAATGCCATACCAATTTATCTTTCCTGCTGATCGAGCTTAATGGAATGGATAAAATGGTATGAGCCTCCGCTAGATTGAAATATTGGTTCACTATATCCGATTTCCAACTCCGTGTATTAGGGAAAATAAGGTCTTCTACCTTCGAATCAGCCACATCTTCCTGGAGGTCAGGATTGTGGTAGAAATAATGGTTGGTCCGGCAGCCAGGGATCATCCCATATACCTCCCCGAAGAATCTTCCAACTTTCTACAATGCTTCTCCATGTGAATGATGGATTATGGCCTATTGTAGCATCTCGAAAAGATCATCTGGGTAGTATCGTTGCTTCAAAACTTTGGATAGAAGGGAACACTCATTATGTATCAGGCGTGATCCATGTTTAGCCAACATCGCTTCATTAAAATGCTGCAAGTCACGAAAACCCAACCCCCATTCCTTATTCGATCGACATAAGTAGCTCCACGACTTCCAGTGAATTCGTCTTTCCTCTTAACGTTGACCCCACTAGAAATTGCTAATTTTTGAGTTGATGAGGTTGTATATGTTTGTGGGAAACATGAAACAACTCATCAAATATGACGATATGGCCTGAGCAGATTGGATAGAATCATCTTACCCGCTGTTGATAAAAACCGTCCTTGAGCTTTTTCTGGATTTGGTCCACAACCCTGGAAAAGATCTCCTTTTTTGACCGACCTACTACTACCAGAATGCCAAGATATAAAGCATGCTTCTCTACCCTTATGACCCCTAATCTGAGAGCAAGTGCGTCCCTGTTGCCATCTCCACACCCCTACTAAAAGAGACTTCAAACTTCGAAACTAATTCATTTAAGTCCTTTAATACGCATGGATAATATTTTCGTTTGGTCTATTTCTCTTTCATTGGCTCTTCCAAAAATGATATTATCATCGACAAAGATTATGTGTGATATCAGGGCACCCGACATACTTTTATTTCATATAATCGACCTCCAAATTCTCGCTTTTTACGTATCAAAGATGAAAAAGCCTCGCAAAAAAATAAAAAGATAAGGATAAAGGGGCCTCCTTGACGGAGCCCTCGAGATGGGGTAAAAGAGGGTGCCTGGTTTTGTCCATTAAGGAGAATAGAGAAAAACACAGAATTAACACATTTCATTATAATGTCACAAAAGAACTAGGAATGCCCAATTTTAACATGACACGTTGTAAGAAGAGTCATTCAACTCTATCGTACGATATGAACATATCTAATTTAAAAGAAAAAGATCCCCTCTTTTTAGCTGAATTGTGTTTCATAGAATGAAAGATTTCGCACGCAAGAAGGGCATTATCCACGATGAGTCGTCCCAGGACAAAAGCAGACTAGGTGCGGTGTATGAGAGAGGGTAGGACCAGTTTAAGCCTATTATCAATCGTTTTTGTGATTAATTTAAACAATACATTGCATAAGCTAATAGTGTAAGTCCAAGCGGCTACGATAATCTAGAGGGGGTGAATAGATTATCTCCATTTTCTCGATTATGCCCTCTTTTTCGAATCAAACAAGCCAAGACAAGAATGAAAGGTGCGGGAAGTAAATAACACGCGTCGATTTATAGAGGTTCAACCCACCTAAGGCCTAATCCTCTACCACCCCAGTATCTCCGGGATGGATTTCAAAATGAAAAAAGATTTTATTAATTACCACAATTAATACAACATCATCTTATTGTAAGTCCAAGCGGCTACGATAATCTAGAGGGGGGGTGAATAGATTATCTCCATCTTTTTGAATATACCCTCTTTTTCAAAAACAAATACGCCAAGACAATAATAAAGGTATGGAATGTAAACAACACGCGTCGATTTATAGAGGTTCAACCCACCTAGGGCCTAATCCTCTACCACCCCAGTATCTCCAGGGATGGATTTCAAAAAAAAAAATATTTTATTAATTATCACAATTAATACAACATCTTACAACATCACCTTGAAGAGCACCTCACTCTTCTTCAACACCACCTTTGAGATTACCGCAATCTCTCTTGAAGATTACCACAATCTCCAACGGCACCTTGTGAAGATTACCACAATCTTCAACCTTGAAGAATACCAAATTCTTCAATACCTCAAGAGCACCACACTCTTGAAACACCTATCACCTAGATCACCCAAGTGTATTCTTTCCACAAGAATACTCAAAGGATGTCTTGTGTTGAATGATGACAAAAATCAAGATTACAACTGAATAATGAATACTAAAATTTGAGTGCAAGTGTAATCAAGAAATAAAGCCTAGACCTCAAGATGTGAAAGTAAAATACTTAGGCTATAAATACAACAAGAGTGTTGAATATAAAAACTTGAACAATTTGCAGAATTCTTGTTGTGTATTTTGCTTGTTTGTGTTGTGTCTTGTGTCTTCAATTGATCCTCTATTTATAGGAGAGTCTTCACCAACATAGGCTCCCAACATAGGCTCATTCTTCTTCACTTTTGTCTACAAAAAGAGGATCACAAGATGTAGAAATATTGTACAAAAATAAAAAGTAAATCTTGTTGATAAGAGATTCAAACGCACAATTTCTTTGTCACAAAATTACATAGGTGACCGGTTGCCTGTATAAGATCTCGAACATTTGAATGAAAATAGTGCGATCCAGGTAGGGGTTGCGGGGGGGGTGCGACCGGTCAAGGTGGGGTGCGACCGGTCGCCTAGTGCGACGGTCGGACCCCGCTTGACCGGTCCCCCTGCTCCAATTTTCAAGTCCAGTATGTTCTGTTTTGTGTTTTCTTTTCTTCAGGTACCGGTCAACGTTTTGGGCGACCGGTCAACCTCCAAATTGAAATGTTGTCCGATTTGTTTCAAAAATAAACTTCAAGAAATACTCCAAAAAATTAGTAAAAATATTTTAAATCACTTGGGAGTATTTGGAAAACATTTATAAACATTGTTTTTAATGTAAAAACCAATTAACACAAAAACATCAAATATGTTGTCCAATTTTTTATCGAATAATAAACTCTAAGAAATACTCCAAAAATTAGTAAAAACATTTTAAATCACTTGGGAGTATTTGGACAACATACATAAACATTGTTTTGGTATAAAAACTCATTTAAACATAATCATCAAAATCTTGATAAAAACATTTATCAAACACTTACAACACCTCTTTGGAGATTACCACAATCTCTCTTGAAGATTACCACAATCTTCAACGGCACCTTGTGAAGATTACCACAATCTTCCGACTTGAAGAGTACCAAATTCTTCAACACCTCAAAGAGCACCAAACTCTTCAATAAGAAGATTACCACAATCTTCTTGCACCTAATACCTAGATCACCCAAGTGTGTTCTTACCACAAGAACACTTACAAGGATATCTTGTGTTGAATGATGACCACAAATTCAAGATTACAACTCGATAATGAATAATACAATTTTGAGTACAAGTGTAATCAAGAATCAAGCCTAGACCTCAATATGTGAAAGTGTAAGACCTTAGGCTATTACAACAAGAATATTGAAAATGAAAGAACAAGTATTTGTTTGAGTGTATCTTGTTGTGTTGTATATCAATTGGTTGTCTTGTTGCTCCAAAACTTCCTCTATCTATAGGAGATGATTGATCATGGATAGGCTCCTCTTGGGGATTTAAAATCTACAGAAAAATACAATTAAAATCAAGAATATAGCTGTTAGAAATTAATCCCACAATTTAAGGAAGAAGAATTGCTCAATGGCTAATTTTGTCATCGGCTAGAATTTTCTTTGAGAAATAAACGTTAGAAGAAAAAATCACATTTTAACACAGGGCGACCGGTCGACTAGGGGTCCGACCGGTCGACCCTGTGTTGGACCGGTCCGCCTAGTTAATTATGCAAAACAGAGAGCAAGTGTTTTGCACAGATACCGATCGACCTATGTCGACCGGTCGACGCCACCGGTCGGCCTCTAGGTCTACCGGCCGGCCTCTTGTGATTTGTGTTTATCCCATTTTCTATTTCTAAAAACGACTTCAGATACGGGATGCCCTATAGGGCGACCGGTCGAACACAAGACAAAAGTATTGTGTAATTTTTGTCAAAAATAAACTTCAAGAAATACTCCGAAAAATTAATAAAGACATTTTATATCGATCGGGAGTATCTGGACAACATTTTGAAACATTGTTTTGGTGTAAAAACACTTTAAAACAAAATCATCAAAATCATGATAAAAACATTTATCAAACAATCTCCCCCCTTTTTGATGATTACAAACCAAAATAATTTTAGAAATTTTAAGAGGTCGATTTTGAAAGCAAAAACGAATTTTCCGGTAAAAGATAACTAGCCGTTTGAAACAACAAATATTCAAATAAAATAACCACAAGGAAGGGAGTAAAGATTTTCAAAATATTTTTGCAAAAGCTCCCCCTATCAACATGCACATCAAGATAAGTAAAGAAGCAACCAAACAAAAGCTAAAAGCTCAGCTTTTACAATGTAACCAAAAAATCAAGAGCTTAGAAGCTCCCCCTGTCAAAAACAACCATTAAGCAAGTATCACAAGTCCAAGATATATCCAATGGACTGGTTTATATCCATAGCTTTTGGCTTTAAAGAGCCATAGCTTATAGCTTCTTTTGTGAGCTTATTTTAGCTTCTTTGAGCTAATGAGCTTATTACCTGTTTCTCCCCCTTTGGAATCATCAAAAAGAATGTTAGCACGATAAAAACATCATATATCCATATCAAAGTGCACAATTTAACCGATTTATCGAGCTATTGATCATTAAGCTTAAAATTCCAAAAGCTAAGGGAAGAGTTGATCATATGACTTGTAAAAGCTCGTAAAAGCTCATTTGATTTGCAAACACATGATCTCTATAAATATATAAGACATTTGAAATCGAGAGAATCATGTAGGTGATGAATTTTTCTTTGAAACATTTTATCGAACACTTGGCGGGCGTCAAATAATAAAAAAGATGTATATAGCCCTTGTAAAAATAACCAAGCCAAATTTTTCATCACCAAAAGAAATTTTACAAATATCATCCAACAACAATCATCATGCCCAACACAAATATATAAGAGTTCCAACAAGATATCAAATATGAATCACATTCTCAAGGGTTCAACCCAATTGAGATAAAGAAGAAAAATTCTTACCAATTAATCGGAGAGGTCGGGTATCATGGATGATATACCAATAGTATAAACTTAAAAATATATAATTTATAAGAAAGAAATCATTTTGAGTGAATTGTGTGTGAAATTTGCAAAGGGGTTCGAGTTTGAAAGAAAAAGACCAAAAATGACATTTTTAAGGACAAAAGCATTTTTAACCCTGAAACCACTTAGGGCGACCGGTCGACGGGTAGGGCGACCGGTCCCTGCACCTGGTCGACTGGTCGACCTCTCTGTCGACGGGTGTCTGAACACCAGTCCAGTTTCTGTCCGAATTTTGAACCAAAAATCCGATTTTTCACCCCTAAGTTTTAAAAACGTACGAAATGAAAACATAGACCTCATTCAATATACGTTATGCCTAAACAAGCTCTAAATGAGGTAAAAGACTCGGCGGTTAACGATTAAAAATAAATGTCCGCGAGTTATCCTTGAGACGGATTTAAACACATCTCAATTTTTCGTTTTAGGGAACGCAATCCCTTAGAAAAAAATATAGAATCTCAATATGTTTAGTTCGATTATGACGAACCATATTTTGAGAAATTATAATCACCGGACTTGTTATCCCGAAAAATATGAACGTTTTAAAACTTTGGATAAACAAGTCATAAGAAGAAGTGCCTTACAAATATTTGAAAATTTCTTTTAATGACACTTTAATGAGATTCGTTGGGATTGCATTGAAGTCGAGCATATATACATAAAGCATAAAAAATGTCAAGTCTATGGGAATATTTTTTTAGGGAAAATCTATGGGAATAATAGACGTTAATGAACATACCTCGAATTTGTTTGTTAACCGACATGCTTTTCTCAAACTTTGTCAATCTTGATATTGGTTGCCATAGGGGTAGAGATGGTTCTTCCTTCTTCAATGCCTAACTTCTTCAAAAGTTCTTTTGTATACTTTGATTGTGAAATATAGATACCTTCTTGGCATTGCTTAATTTGAAGTCCAAGAAATATAGCTCCCCCACCCCATCATGCTCATCTTGCATTCACCTTGCATTGATTTAGAAATTTTCTTCTTCTTGACAATACTATTGAGCCACTAACCTTGCCTTGTTTCGAACAATATTGCCTTGATCATTAAGCTTGTTCCGAAATACCAAAAAAAAAATTCCTGCAAAATCTTAACAATATATCTTGCACAAGAGCATAGTAATATCGAATAATATAGACACTATAACAAGTAACACATACTATGCCTTTAAAAAATCATCAAGACTTTAATGAACCATGTAAGTTCAAATATGCTTATAGGAAGCTATATAAGGTCTCTTTTGAAATTTGAAAATCCGAGAGCATATAGTTGAGACCTCATTTATAAGAAGTATTTTGAAGAAGAGCTTTGACAAAGCAACCAAGAATAAAGACATGAATATGTGCAATAAAATGCATAATTTAAGAGAAGGATAAAAATTAAATGTTTTATCAAACCAAAATATAATCCTTTACAAGTGTCGGATAAAAACAAGCTTTATCGAATAGTGCCTTTCAAAAATCGAAAAATCCTTTTAATGGCACTTGTATGAGATTATTTGAAATAGCTTGGAAAGCAAGCCCATATGCATATGGCAAAAAATATATCGAGTCTATGAGATGAATAACAAAGGTGAACGTACCTCGATAATTTATGTCACTCTTGACACATTATGAGTAGATAGCCATTGAAGAAGATATATATATATATATATATATCCTACATAATTCTTAAACAAATCTTGCACAAAGTATAGTAATAAAAGTGTAGGCTAAAGCAATAAGAGATGTCACAAATATACTTATGCTATATAAATGCATAAGAATGAACATATAAGTTGTTGTAAATACACAAGAGTTTAGACAAGCAATATACAAGGTCTTCTTTTCAAAAGAGTTAAGAAAATAAGAGTATTTAGTGAAGACCTCAAATTTCTACAAAAAATATTTGAAAAAATCATTATGACAATTAAAACAAGAATACAAGCATACATAGTAATAAAACATTATGCGTATTTAAATAAGGAGATACGGTTTACCAATTTCGCCATTTCCACGGGTTGTGTCTTTTCCTTTGTTTGTAGTATCTTCCTCTTGAAAATTCATTATGATGTTGTCTTCTCCTTTGATCAAATGAAACGGTCATTTGATGTCTTCTTGGTGGTATGAATTTTCTTTGATTATTATTTCGCCGTGTACCTAATATGACATTGTTTTGTAGTACCCTCAAGTTTTTGGGTCCTTCGGGATTAGCTTTGAGACTTTTAGGTCTCCAACAATAATTAGAGCTATTTCTAGCCCGACAAGTATTTACCGTATGACCCTTTTTACCACAATAAAAGCAAGTAATAATTTTAGGAGCATAATGACCAACATGCTTAAAGACTTGATTCTTTTTCATATGATTAACGACATTAGACTTATGATCAAGTCCTAGTTTCAAATTATCACAACTATGAATATCAACAATATTGGACATTTTATCGGTACTCAAGTTGAATTTTAATAAATCCTTTTTCATGCAATTAATATCCTCAACAAGAGCACTATTTTCCTTTTCAAGGTTTCTAACCTTATCAAGTGTGGTAGTGTGAGCACAAGAAAGTGATTCATAGGAAGTAAATAAGCTATCCTTATCATTTTTCAAAACATTGAATTCTTTTCTCAAATTTTTGTATTTAACAAGCAAGCTTTGGAATTCATTTTGTAGCTCATCAAAATCATTTTGCAAATCATCATAATCATCATGCATTTCATTACTAAAAGAGGTATAAAAGTTAGAACGTACCTCATTGTCTTCGTCGATGCCCATTAAACATTCCTCGGCTTTTTCATCATCAGAAGTTGTAAGAAGCTTATCCCATGTTGTTGGATTTGATGTTGTATCCATTTGAGAGGTAGATGCTTTTGAATTGCTCCTTTCATTTGCATATACTTCATAGATATCTTCTAATATTTCCCATGCTTCATGTGCCGATCGTATTCCTCGAATATGACCATATTCCGAAGAAGTAAGTGAACAATGTAGAATATTTAGAGCTTTACCATTTAAGGAGAGAATTTCCTTGTCTTCATCATTGAACTCCTTGAGGACTTTGGAGGTGAATGGTCCGTCTTTCATCGGGATGGATTCTCCATTTATGACCGTGTTCCAAATATCGAACCCACAACTTTGTAAATAGCATTCCATTCTTTCTTTCCAAAAAGCATAATTTTTGGAGTTGAATAGTGGTGGTTTGTTGGTGGAGGCGCCGGTAAGGTAGACTTCATTCGTAGCCAATGATCGTTCTTCTTTACTCGCGATGTGGAACGAGCTTGCCAAAGAGTTTGGCTCTGATACCACTTGTAAGTCCAAGTGGCTATGATAATCTAGAGGGGGTGAATAGATTATCTCCATTTTCTCGATTATGCCCTCTTTTTTGAATCAAACAAGCCAAGACAAGAATGAAGGTGCGGGAAGTAAATAACACGCGTCAATTTATAGAGGTTCAACCCACCTAGGGCCTAATCCTCTACCACCCTAGTATCTCAGGGATGGATTTCAAAAAGAAAAAAAGATTTTATTAATTACCACAATTAATACAACATCACCTTACAACACCTCTTTGGAGATTACCACAATCTCTCTTGAAGATCACCACAATCTTCAACGGCACCTTGTGAAGATTACCACAATCTTCCGACTTAAAGAATACCAAATTCTTCAACACCTCAAAGAGCACCAAACTCTTCAATAAGAAGATTACCACAATCTTCTTGCACCTAACACCTAGATTCCCCAAGTGTGTTCTTACCACAAGAACACTCACAAGGATATCTCGTGTTGAAACACGAATGATGACCACAAATTCAAGATTACAACTCGATAATGGATAATACAATTTTGAGTGCAAGTGTAATCATGAATCAAGCCTAGACCTCAATATGTGAAAGTGTAAGACCTTTGGCTATTACAACAAGAATATTGAAAATGAAAGAACAAGTATTTGCTTGAGTGTATCTTGTTGTGTTGTATATCAATTAGTTGTCTTGTTGCTCCAAAATTTTCTCTATTTATAGGAGATGATTGATCATGGATAGGCTCCTTTTGGGGATTGAAAATCTACAAAAAAATACAATTAAAATCAAGAATATAGCTGTTAGAAATCAATCCCACAATTTAAGGAAGAATTGTCAGCTGTCAACGGCTAGAATTTTGCTGTCAAAACGGTAGGGCGACCAGTTGCGCAGAAATAAACATTAGAAGAAAAAATCACATTTTAACACAGGGCGACCGGTCGACTAGGGGTCCGACCGGTCGACCTTGTGTTGGACCGGTCCGCCTAGTTAATTATGCAAAACAGAGAGCAAGTGTTTTGCACAAGTACCGCCGACCTATGTTGACCGGTAAATGCCACCGATCGGTCTCTAGGTCGACCGATCGCCTCTTGTGATTTTTGTTCATCCCGTTTTCTGTTTCTAAAAATGACTTCAGATACGAGATGCCCTATAGGGCGACCGGTCAAACACAAGACAAAAGTGTTGTCCAATTTTTGTCAAAAATAAACTTCAAGAAATACTCCAAAAAATTAGTAAAGACATTTTATATCGATCGGGAGTATTTGGAAAACATTTTGAAAAATTGTTTTGGTGTAAAAACACTTTAAAACAAAATCATCAAAATCATGATAAAAACATTTATCAAACAAACAGGCCTCATGTCAGTTACATATTTTGGACTCTTTTTATTTGGTATTAGGACAATGAAAATGTTGTTTAATAGTCGAGGACTCGTCCCCCCATTGAGAATCGAGAGAACGACAGAGACACTATCAGAATTAAGAATAAGCTAAAATTTGTGAGAAGAATAACGCAGGCATACCGTCAGGTTTGAGTGCTTTTGTAGGATGCATTTGTGCCAGGACCGCTGCTATTTTCTCCTCCACAAACGGTCTAGAGATGGTTGCACTCGTTGTGTCTGTCATTTTATTGTCCACTGCATCTAGAATATTGTCCATGCCCAAGTTCTCTTTAGAAGTAAACATGCCCTGAAAATAATCATGGAAGACTCCTTCAGTATCCTTCACATCCTCCTGCAATACTCTATTCGAATCCCTAATCCTTTCAATTGAATTCCTAGCCTTTCGACCATTGGCTAGCTTGTGGAAGAAGGACGCATTTTGATGCATGTCCTTAATCCAGTTAGCTATTGATCATTGATGCCACACCTTTTCCTGTTTCACATGGAGTTCTCTTAATTTACTTTCTGAAAGTTGCCTCTCCAAAATGTTTTGCCTCATATCTAGCATGTTCCCTGATTTATGGGGTATATCTTCACATCCTCTTAGTTGTTTGCTCGTGTTGCCGAAAATGCAATTTTTCCCAAACTGCTAATTGTTCTCCACATGAATTCTATCCGAAATTGATTTTATTTCAGCTGAGGGGCTCCCATAGTCCCATGTCATTTGGATTACCTATTGGCAAGATTCATCAAGCAACCACATAGACTTGAATCTAAAAATTCTCCTTTTATTTTTGCGCTGTTCACGATCCGTCCTTGAGTGTGCGGCCATCGGATAATAACCGAGCAATAGTCCGATGCCACTCTAGGGAGATGGTGAATCTGGTACCCTGGGAAAGTTGTGATCCAACCTCGGTTACCCAAACAATGATCCAGTCTTTCTTGAATATTCACATCTCCTTGTTGCCCATTAGTCCATGTGAAAGAGAACCCCTCATAACCCAGGTCATCCAGTTGAGCATCTTGGATAGCTTTATGAAACTCCTCAGGTTTAGTTCCTTCTTCAATCGGCCTCCCAGTTTCCCAAAAATTGTATAATATTTCATTGAAATCCCTCATGCAGAGCCATTTTTCATCAGTAGTGCCTACAAGTTCATGAATAAGGTTCCACATACGATATTTATTCATATCCTTCGACCATCCATATGTCCCAGACAGTCTCCATTGTGTTTTAGAATCCGTAACATACCATCAATATGATTTAATGAGTCCGAACGAACACTAAATCCATAACTTCCTTTCCAAAGCATGCACAATCCATCTCTTCTACCTCCCTGAGACATGTCACAACTAACTGCATGTATACCATCATATCTAAGAGATTTTGTAACCTCCTATAATATTTCATTTCAATGAAAACAAATATAGTCTTTTTCAAGAATATAGTGTTTAAGCACACGAACTGTCAGTGGGTTCCCAAGCGCCTGACAATTCTAACTGAGGCAACTCATTGCGTTCGGCGGGACTGCTTCTCCGCAGTCTCCGCCGATAGAGTAAAGGCACATGGGGCATCAAATAATCTGAATTCTTTCGACCGTTTCACTATCCCTGAGTCAGTTTCCATGCTTCGGGATGAATCAACTTCTTTTTTCCATTTGCTGTTAGAGAGGGGATTGGATGGATTTTTGGTTGGGGTTCGGTTTTTCAAATGGCTCCAACAATTTTTTGGTTTGGGGTTTGGAGTTAGGTTTTTACTGGATGGGTTTTGATGGGTGGTGGCCTGGCTTCTTGTCTAATGTGATAACTTAAATTTGAGATTGGTGAGGGGGATGGGAGATGATTTCTAAGGAGGACACAAGTTCGAGAGAGGGTAAGTTAGCTGGTGCACGGGTTTCTTTATCAGTCAAATTCGTTATTGGTGGAGTTAGTGTATACGAACTGGGTGTTGGTATTGGGTCTTCATGGGGTTGGGAAGTGAGGGTAAGAGATGAGAGATTTTTGTATTATTTCATTCATTGGGGATGTTGTTCCATCGACCGCTGGTTGTCGGTATTTTTGGGATGGAGTTAACTGAGGCCGAGGATGGTTTTTGGGGTGGGGTGTTGGGTAGAGGATGATGGTTCAAGCTTGTTTGGTCGATCAAAAATATTTTGGGTGGAAGGGTTGCGGATATGGGTTTGTTTTGGAGTAGAAAATCATTTTAGAGGGGAAGCTTTCAACCACGACCCATATTTCACGCAAGTCGCGTCTTAACATTCATTGCGATCGTAGCTCTCACAATTTTTGAAAAAATGTCCAATCGTCCCGTAGCAAAAGCAATACATGGGCAACGACTCGTATTTGAGAAGTAGCACCAATTTATTTCCCTATACTCGCATCATCATAATCCTGTGCAATGGCTTGGTAATGTCGATAAGAATCTTGAAACAGAGGAATTTGCTGAATAAACCTTCTGTAGATGGATCTAGAACTTCCAGCTCTCCTAATCGGCGTGCTATCGTTTGGGTGGAGGATGGATTCATGCATGCCACCGGATCATCGTATTCTCTAATCCAGAAAGATGCCTTGGTGACCTTAGCCATGGACAACTGCTCATTTGATTCAAGTTTGCGGATAGCAAACAGGCTTCCATCATATTGCCACAACTGGTTGGCTAAAACCCTCTCCTTATCTTCCTTATCTTTGAAAAGGAAAAGAATTAGATCGGCTCCCTATTCACGTGCTATTATCGGTTTCTTTGATTTCCAAGACTTTTTCATAACCTCAATTAGATAAAAACGACTTCCAGGCTTTATCCGTATAAAGCTTTCCAACCAAACAAAATTTCGTTTCTAGTGTGTTGTTCAGGGTTATCGGATTAAAGATATTCAGATCCACCACTTCTTCTTCCTTCTCTATTAAATCCTCCATAATATCCACGACATGTTACTATAGATTCGATCTAAGATACTGAACAAGTATAGCTTTGTGTCTGTAACAAAAGTGACGTAAACCGCAATCATAACCCCATGTCGACCGATGCATTGGACGAAGACACTGATGGTGCCTGAACACACATGCAACCTGCAAAAATAAACACCAAAGAAAAAAGAAAAGGAACAAACAGAAAAAAACCAGAAGAAAACCAGAAAAATCCAGGAAAAGGCGATGAAGAAAGAACTAGAGGGGGACATACTCATGAACAGAGTAAAGGGAAAATACTAGACCTAAATCGGCGATGGGAAGCCCAACGGAACTGGGATGTGGTGACAGACAGGGAAACCCTAAGTCATGTTTGATACACACACATATATATACACACACGAAACTATTAAATTCACTTTTAATTAGGGACCTAGGCAGCTACGGGGCCCTAGGAGACTTCCTCGATGGCCTAAAGGGTCCCACAACTCTGAATACAATTGGAAATGCCATTTAAATCAATATCAAAACTTACATGACTAGAAGTATTATTTATACCAAAAGGGTAAAATCACCAAAGACCGAAAATGCTACATCGAAAGATAAAGTACTAAAATCTCCAAGCTCCAAAAGTTATAGGACTAAAATTACAATTTAGCCTATTAATCATTATCACCACTTTAGAATAGTGATTATAATAGATCGCGTTCAAACTCGTACCTGCAATGAACCTGTTTTGTTCTTAGGTCGGGTCCCGTGTACAAATTTCTAAACATGGTGGGTCCGAGCTAGTAATGGGTCCAATATGACCCACGCGTTATGTATGATTCTTATTTTTAAAATATTTATTTAATATATAGTTTATATTTTTATCACTTGATTAAAAGAAAATTTACTCTTTCTATTGTATATATGTGTTGCAAATATTAGTCCTTTAATGTAAGAGTATTTTGTTTTTGGGTATAATAATATATAAATTCCAATTATATATAAACATATATATTTTGCATACTTGTTAGTATTTTATGCTTGTTATTATTATACGTGTGAATCTATTATTTTTATTGTGTATAAATTACGACAAATTAAACAAAATTAACTTTTTTTGCGGTCAAGTAGGATGGACGCCGATTCCGCAATGGAGCGGGCGGTCTGAGTCGGGTTGTTAAGTTGGTTTTAAACCAATATATTGAGTATTCTAGACTAGGATTTTGCGTTGTTTTCGAGTATTTTAGTGTCGTTTGAGTCGAGTTCATGTCATTAGTTGTCGATCGAGGAGTCGGGATCTTGGTCTTGGTAGTCGAAATTGGTCAAAAATGGTGAAAAACATGTTTGGAAGGTGAAAATCGCAAGTTAGAAGCGGAAAAGCGGAGAAATATGTTCAAAGGTCGAGCTCGCAAACGCAAAATCCATATTGCGGCGTGGGGGTTAAAATAGATAGTGCAAAGCAAGGGGCGCGCGCGTGCAACCGGCGAGCTCCACAATGCGCGCAGGGGACGACCCACGGGGACATGTAGGGACGCCGCAAAGACGCGATTGGGTTCAACGCAACGCGCGTCCGGGAGAGAAAGGGCGTTGTTTTATTTTCTTGGGCTTTTGATGGGTTTTCGAGGGTTTTTGCCTATAAATACACTAAGGGGACGTACGTAAAAGAGGTTGGACATTATTTTAAGCACAACGCGAGACAAGAAACACAGAGTTAGGGTTCGGGACGACGATTGAAGGCACTTCTCATCTGGACACATAGAGAATTCCTTCTCTTCTCTTTTCAATTCCTTTTTTGCTTTTCTTTGTCAATTCTTGAGATGTATAATTATTTCTTTATGAGTTTTTGTACATCCAACATGAGCTAAACCCATCTTTCTAAGGGATAACTGGGTGAATCAACACTCTAGAATTCATCTTTCGAGTGTTTGAGAAATTGTCTGAACCAATTGTTAGTTTAATTTTAGTTTTCTTTTTTAGTCTAACAACAATCCATGTCTTTTTGATTTCTAGATAGAATTAAGCTATTTTAATTACAGTACTTAGTATAAAATTTGATAACAATCCCTGTGGAGACGATAACCCCACTTTCAAAACTATACTAAAACTTGGCACCGTGCGCTTGTAGTAAAAATTTCACGATCAAGTTTTTGGCATCGTTGACGGGGATTGTTTTATCTTATTTTACACTAATACTGCTACCAAGTAGTCTTAATCCTAATCTAGACTAGTTTAGGAATTATAATTTCGTGTTTCTCATTGACTTGTCTATTTATGCGAGGTTCTAAAGATATTAATTAGCTTTCTTTTGATCCAGAGATTGAAAGGACACTTCGAGCAATCAGAGCAGCAAAGCGAGCAGAGAATCGAGCAATGGCAGAAGACGGGGAAAATGAGAACAACAAAAATTTGGTTGTGAATGTGCCACCACAGCCTGATTATGCCACCATAAGAAAGGGCAATCTGGGATTATTTTCGGCCGACTGTAAACAAGAATTACTCTGGAATTGTGCGCCAGCTCATTAATGCGAATTTTGAATTGAAACCGGACTTCATAAGCATGGTTCAACAGAATCAGTTTGGGGGGAGTCTAATGGATGATCCGAATACACATCTAGTCACATTTTTGGAAATTTGTGACACCATCAAGATGAATAGTGTGACTGATGATGCCATTAGATTGAGGCTTTTCCTGTTTTCACTCCGGGATATGGCTAGACAATGGTTACAGACATTCGCCCTGGGAGTATTACGAGCTGGGATGATCTGACTCAAATTTTTTAGCAATATTATTCCCTCCCATCAAGATGCTCCAACTGAAAAGTGAGATAGCCCAATTCCAAAAGATTGATTTTGAGCCGTTATATGAAGCTTGGGAGAGATTTAAAGATCTATTGCGGAGGTTCTCACAACATGGCTATGCAGACTGGCAGAGGGTTCAATATTTTTACAATGGGCTGAATGGGCATATGCGGACAATATTAGATGCGGCAACAGGAGCTACATTAATGGATAAAACTCCGACTGAGGCCTTACTTTTGCTTGAAGAAATGGCCACAAACAGTTATCAATGGCCCTCCGAGAAGGTTGCCGGTGTTCTTGAGCTTGATATAATGGCGGCTTTAGCAGCTCAAATCTCGAGTCTGACGAAGTAATTAGCAATCATGAATACTGGCGGTACACCACAACAAGCTGAAATCCCACCTGTGGCTGTTCATGCAGCCGCCACTCACGAGGCCGAGCAAGTCAATTATGTGAATAACCGGGACTTTAACAATAGAGGTAATCCATTACCAACTCACTATCACCAGGACTTCGCAATAATGAGAATTTCTCTTCTAGCAACAACATGAATGTATTGAACCCACCTTCGGGTTATCCCAACCCATCTAGTTCCAATGCACTCGGAGGTGAAAAGAAGCAGTCGCTAGAAGAGATACTCGGTTCATTCATAGGAGAGACCAGAAATCGGATGAACCAAAGTGATGCGCAGATTGATAGTTTGGGCACTAAGATGAACACAATGGAGACGCATATTAGGTCGATCGAGACACAAATGCGTCAGGTAGCAACAACAGTGAATTCATTGCAGTAGAGAGGAAAGTTCCCGAGTGATACAGAGGTTAATCCGAGAGAGCACTGCAATACAATTTATGTGAAAAATGAGGTGGAAATTCAGCCTGCCCCCGAAGAATTGCCCATTTTTGCGAAACTAGTGGCATCCAATTTGGAGGAGTTTGATACTGTCTATCTGACAGAGGAATGTAGTGCAATAGTGCAGAGTAAACTACCTCAGAAAATGAAGGATCTAGGGAGTTTTACTATTCCTTGTACTATATGCTAGATTGATTTGTGGATTGTGGATTGGTTGCTCATGCTAGACTTAGGTTTTGGTGTTGAATTTTGGGGATTGAATTGAGTTATTCATTGCATGTACCATCTTTTCCAAAACTCATGCATACGAGGTGTTTGATAAAATGCCCCAATGATAGTTTCACATTGTTGAGTACTATCTTGCATATCTATGCTTGTCTTTTTGACATGGCACTATATTTTCCACTTAGGTGCATTATGTACATACTTTGATTTTTGATTTTTCACCCATAACCGAATTCCGTGGCTCCACGAGTTTTGTTTTCTTATCTACCTTGCTAGGTTACAAAGATGCAAAACCAAAAAAGGGACCGGGCCAAGGCGAAAGGGAAGAATAAGACCACACCTCGGAGGCATACAACACCCATGGGCTTGTGCACTAGGATGCATAGTGAGCTTATACGAGACACCTCATACACGTAGTAATACCACATGGCTTTGATAATGAGCCTTTACTCCTCGGCTACCAGGAAAGTCCTTTTCCCACATCTCCATTGGGGACAATGTCATTTTAAGTTTGGGGGGTGTAGTCTATTTTTATTCATCGAGTCGAGTCTTGAGTAAAAAAAAAGTCTAGAGTCGAGTCGGGTCATCTGTTAAACTGTAAAACTGCATGACTAGGTGAATTTGTTGAATTTGAGTTGAACGGTCAAAAAGGGCATGTGTTTGAGCTGTGATCTATTCTTCTTTCCATTAATTCCATCTAAGTGCTTAACGCTGTTGATTTATTTGGAGACGATTTATGTAGCTGAGTGTTTCTTGTTTGATCCCATCCAATTCTAGAACTTGTCTGATCACTAGTCGAGACGAAATCCTAGGTGAAGTAACATTATGGAAGTGATTTAGACCATCTTTGAACAAGCTAGAGCCTAAACTACCTACCTTTATATTATATTTTCCCTAGTGTCCCCCTTTGAGACTTATAAAACCGTTTCTTTGGCAACCAATCTAATACCCAGAGCTTAAATGTGAAAATCTTAATTACCCATCACTCATACACATAAAGTATCGAAAAATGTTGAAGGTTGAGGAGGGTATGATGAGCAGTGAGAAAAATCAGCGGGATTGAAGGTTTATAAAGTGAGAACATTGGGGATGTCAAAAAGTGAAGGGTAGGTACTAAATGGTGATTTGAATGACTTGATAATCGTGTGTTTGGGTGATTTGAGCCACATAATCCTATATTTTCCTACCTTACCCTAAGCCCACATTACAAGCTTTGAAAGTCCTATTGATCCTTGTGTTACATTAGCCTACATTAGTGGAGATTAGTGTGAAAGACAAGCCTATGGAGTCCGATAATCATCTCTTCTTGATATTCAAAGTGGATCATCTTGAAAACACTTGATTGCATGAATCTATCTGGATAATGAAAGCGGAGTTGGCATGAACATTCCACACTCATGATCACATTGTTAAAATGCGTGTTTTATTGGTTGTGAAACAAATATTGAGACGAATGAGTTTGGTTGTGAAGTTTTGCAGTTAGTCTGGTTGAGTCAGTTGTTGTTATTCCTGTTTCATCCGTGTCTTTTGTTTTTTGTTTTTTTATAGAGTCTGTAATTGTTTGAGGACAAGCAAACGTTTAAGTTTGGAGGTATTTGTTAAGTTGGTTTTATACCAATGTATTGAGTATTCTAGACTAGGATTTTGCGTTGTTTTTGGGTATTTTAGTGTCGTTTGAGTCGAGTTCATGTCATTAGTTGTCGTCTGAGAGTTAGGACTGGTCTTGGTAGTCAAAATTGGTCAAAAATGGTGAAAAACGTGTTTGGAAGGTGAAAATTGCAAGTTAGAAGCGGATAAGGGAAGAAATATGTTAAATGGTCGAGCGCCGCAATGCCAAAATCCCCGGCTAGCTGGGGGGTTAAAAATAAGATCTGCGGCAAGAGGCGCGCGCCAGCGCTCACCGATGGAGTGGGTGCAGGGGTGCGACATGGATGACCGTAGAGACATGCGGCGCTTATTTATGTAGCGCGATTAGAAGCGGCAGCCGCGCCGGGGAGAGAAAGGGCATTACTTTATTTTCTTGGGCTTTGATGGGTTTTCGAGGGTTTTGGCCTATAAATACACCAAGGGGACGTACTTAAAAGAGCTTGGACATTATTCTAAGCACAACGCAAGGCAAGAAACACAGAGCTAGGGTTTGAGACGATGATTGTAGGCACTTCTCATCTGGACACAGAGAGAATTCTTTCTCTTCTCTTTTCAATTCCATCTTTGTTTTTCATTGTCAGTTCTTGAGATGTATAATTATTTCTTTATGAGTTTTTGTACATCCAACATGAGCTAAACCCATCTTTCTAGGGGATAACTAGGTGAATCAACCCTCTAAAATTCATCTTTCGAGTATTTGCGAAATTGTCTGAACCAATTTTTAGTTTAATTTTAGTTTTCTTTTTAGTTTAACAACAATCCATCTCACATTACTTAGTATAAAATTTGATAACAATCCCTGTGGAGATGATAACCTCTGCTAGGAAATTTATTTGTTAGATTTTGTGGATACCATGTAAAACTTAGACTAGGAAGTTGGCACCCCATTTTCCTTGTAATTACGTATTGTAATAGATAGATTTGGAAGAGATGAGTTAAATCGGCTAAGTCAAGATTACAATAAGTCAACTACGGATTTGGAATAAAGACTCGATTTGTGTCAGTAGTATGGCCTAGAAGGAAGTCGATGACTCGACTGAAGGAGAGTCAGCTAAGGAACAACTGTGAGAAGTGTCAGTCAAGTCAACTTTAGAAGCTAAGTCTAACAGTTAAAGTGATAGTTGAGTCAATTTTATGATTGGAGCAGACTCAAGTCACTTGGGGTAAAGGCAACAATCAAGTCAAGACAACTGACTTAGATCCATTGGAATAAAGTCAAGAATATTACTCGATATAGTAATATGTCAAGCTTCCATGTCTTAAAGTGTTTGGCCCAGAATTATGCAAAAGGAATGAGCCAATGGGAAACACTGCATCTTGTGTCAGAACTTGCAAAGCTGAAGAGCCAATTAATACGAGGAAAGGTCAACATCACAAGGGCTGCAGACTGAGAAAAGACAAGCCAACGAACACAAAGTGACATTTGAAATTAGCCTATCTCTTCAACGGGCAAATTTCAAATGTGCACTATAAAAGGCTGATGAAGCATTTGAGAAAGGGTTACCTTGGTTACTTGAACCTAGCAAGAGCAAGCATTATTCAACCAATTAACCTGCAATATTCTCAAAGCATTTCAAGATACTCCTCAAGCCTAAAACTCGAAGAAACTCGATCCAACACAAGCTGTGAAGGAGAGATAGCTTCAATCAGTTGAAGAGAACATATTTGAAGATCAAAAAACGGTCTACTTTCCAAGTTGAAGGATTGTATAAAGGTTCAAGGTCGAACCAAGTATCAAGTTTGTTGGAGGGCTTTGTGATCAAATCCAAGAACTTAAGAAGTGAGCTGAAGTAGCCAGGGAGCTGCCTCGTGAAGAAGCTAAGTCGCAGGAGAAGCCCACTGTGTGATCAAGGCTATCTCTAGATTGTGCACTGCTTTGTAACTTGATCTGTTACTTAGTAGATTCCTCCAGGAGTTGGAGAAGAGTAGATTAGAAGAATTACCCCATCTTGAACCACTATAAAAATACTTGTGTATATTTACTTTCAGCATTTACATTCCTGCATTTACTTTATATCTGCTGTTAGTTATATCTGCTATCCAATTGATAAATAACTAAGTGCTAAAACAAGTGTTAAAAACAAGCTTAAAATCAATCAAAGGGTGTTAAGTATTCCGCTGTTAAAAACCACATCAACCAAGTTATGTATTTGGATTAAGCAACCGAGTTATACTATCAACCGCTCTATCGAGTCTGTTGAGTGGGTAACTTAGCTGAATAAGCAAACTTAGCTGTCCCCCAAGGACACAACTGATTTGAGTCAACTCTGTTGAACAATCTTAAAAGGACTAAAATTGAAAATCTGGTAAGGTTTATTCAACCTCCCCTCTAAACCTTACACCACACCCATTGGGACCTACAAGTGGTATCAGAGCGGTTGATTCATTGAGCCTTCTGCACTGGTTACTGAACTAGATCTCAATCTTTTTCAAAGGTTTTAACACTTGTGTTTTTCAAAGTCTTTCATTTTTAAAGCAAAGTTATTATCATGGAAGCAAATCTAACTCACATTCCAATGTTTACTGTGGAGGAGTTTGATGTCTGGAAAATTCGTATGCAGTCTCATCTATCCACTTTACACGATGAAATGTGGCTTGTGATAGAGGATGGGCCATTGAAAATATACAAAGTCAACAATGCTGTAAGAACAACACCTGCAGCTGAAGGAGAGGCTGCTGAAGAAAGACCAGTCATGGTTGAAAAACCACGGACTGAATGGACAAATGAAGACCAAAAGAGATATAACCTGGACAATGTGGCCAAGGATATACTCTACAAGACGTTGGACAAAGCCATATTCAACAAAGTCAAATCTTGCAAATTAGCCAAAAAATTTGGGATAAGCTGACCTTAATTTGTGAAGGATCAGAACAAATTAAGGAGAATAAATTAACCGTTGTTGTTCAAAAATTTGAAAATTTTAAAATGTTTGTAGGTAAAACTCTGGATCAACTGGATGCCAGATTTACAGAGATAACAAATGAGCTTTCAGCTCTTGAGAAAGAATACACATAGAAAGAGATGTGCATGAAGATATTAAGAGCACTTCCAGCTAAATGGGAAATGAAGGTCATGGCCCTGAGATATTCAATGGACCTCTCAAAAACATCCAATCATGAGCTATTCTCAGACCTCAAAGCTTATGAGTTTGAGATGAGAAGGAAAGAGCAGGAGGAAACAAGCTGTACCCAAGACAGCTGCATTGTTGGCCAGTGATGGGAAAAGAGCTGAGTCAAAGGAAACCATTGACTAGGAGGAGATTTCCCTCATGGAAAAAAGATTCAACAAGTTCTTTAATAAGAACTATAAAAGAAACAAGGGTGAGACCTCCAGAAGACATTCAACACCTTCCAAAGCAAGGGAGGACAGGCCACCCAAAGAGCTGAAAATCAAAGAGCTAATTATCAGAGAGCTGATAATCAAAGGACCAAGCGTAAGGCGATTAGGAGCCGAGAACTGTGTTGGAATTGCAGACAACCAGGACATTTTGTTGTTGACTGTTCATACCCACCAGTCTCAAGTACATAAATGAAGATGAAAGAAGAGTCTTTGGGGGAAAGAAGACAAGAAAAGAAGAAAGTCATGTTGGGCTGCTTTGAGCTCACTTGAGCCAACCAAGTGCAAAAAAGCGTGATTCGAGAGTAGTAAAGCTGACTACTCAAGTGATACAGAAGAAGAGGCTTTAATCTGCCTCATGGCCAAAGAACAAGATCAACAAGATCAAGAAGATGAGGTACATTCTAACTCATCTCATTCTGATTCAGGTGATAGTGACTGTGATACACACACTTCATCACCCACGGATCTCTATGATTCATTAGGTAAAATGATGAAAGATTTTGAGCACATTAAAACTTCTCATACACTTTTAAATGAGAAAAATAGCCAGCGTAAAAGCCAAAACTCACAGCTGACAAAAGAGATGAGTACTCTGAGTCACATAGCTGATGAGAACACTAAGCTGAAGGCTGAAAATGCCAAGATCATAGCAGAGTTAGCTGCTATAGAAAACAGGGAAAAAGATCTTAAGAATGTGATTGCCTCATTTACAAAAGCATCCAAATCAATGGATGAACTTATTATGAGTCAAAAAGAATATAGAGACAAGACATGCATAAGATTTAATTCCTTTGTGCATAGTTAAACTCCAAGAGTGATTTTGGAAAAGGGATCTTCAAGCAATGAAGGATTCCAAAAACCCAAAATACCAAATGCTGCATCCACATCTACTCCAAAGCATAATCACAATCATACTGGCTTTGGTTATAAAGGGAAAGAAAGAAGCCAATAGAGTATGCTGAAAGGACAACTGAGAAGAAATTCAGACAGGTCCCTCAGTAGACTCCAAACAGAAAATACTCTGTAAGAAGCAAACAGAGCTACGAAAAGCCCCAAAAATTTCATCAAAGAAATACACATGATGGGAATGGTAATCTAAACCAAGCTGATTGGAATAATGTGAAATATCAGCAAAGACCTATGGGATACAAGCCAAATGGCAAAGACCTCAACCTTAGCAAAGGTCATTCCCAAGGAAAAAGGGCTATTATCAGCACACATATGCACCTAAGCACTACACTCAGAGATTGCATAACTATCCCAAGAAAGCAATTACTAAAACACACACACAGGCATACAGACAAAAGAGACAGATGTATGATCCTAAAACCCCTAAGTGATTTGCTAATGTGCATCATGATTATGGTACTGATAGATGGCAACCTCCTAGAGTCAAATCATCTGGCTATAGGTTGGTTGGAGCATCTTATAGCACTAACCCCCCAGGACCCAGACAAGTATGGGTACCTAAAAACTGATTTCCTTGATTGCAGGTTCAAGGAACAACTGAGTGCCAAAGAACCTGGTACATGGATAGTGGCTGTTCCAAACATATGACAGGAAACAAGAGAAATCTGTCAAGATTCAAGGAGATTAAAGGTGCTAAAGTTATATTTGGAGGAAATGAAGCTCCAGGGGAGATAAAAGGCACAAGATCCATCAAGAAAAATGGATTGAAGATCACATATGTTGCATATGTTGAAGGCCTCAACTTCAACCTGTTAAGCATCAACCAACTCTGTGACAAGAGCTACAACGTAGGAGACAGCTGTATGATCCTAAAACCCTAAGTGATTTGCTAATGTGCATCATGATTATGGTACTGATAGATGGCAACCTCCTAGAGTCAGATCATCTAGCTATAGGTTGGTTGGAGCATCTTATAGCACTAACCCCCCAGGACCCAGACAAGTATGAGTACCTAAAAACTGATTTTCTTGATTGCAGGTTCAAGGAACAACTGAGTGCCAAGGAACCTGGTACGTGGATAGTGGCTATTCCAAACATATGACAGGAAACAAGAGAAATCTGTCAAGATTCAAGGAGATTAAAGGTGCTAAAGTTATATTTGGAGGAAATGAAGCTCCAGGGGAGATAAAAGGCACAAGATCCATCAAGAAAAATGGATTGAAGATCACATATGTTGCATATGTTGAAGGCCTCAACTTCAACCTGTTAAGCATCAACCAACTCTGTGACAAGAGCTACAACATAGGATTCAACATGGGGATATGCTAGATCAAAGATGCTGAGTCAAATGAAATAGTGCTGCAAGGTACAAGGCAAAAGAATATGTATGTGGTAGATTGGTCTACTGCAACACCAAGCACATGTCTGCTAGTAAGGAGCACAACCGAATCAAGTTGTTTGTGGCATAAGAAGTTGAGTCATCTAAACTTCAAGACAATCAACAAGCTTGCAAGGAGTCATTTTGTAGAAGTATTGCCAGACTCAGTGTACAAGAAAGAAAGTATATGTGATGCATGCCATGGGAAAGCAAATCAAATCATCATTCAAGGATAAGCCAAGTCCTTCTTCAACCAGGATATTGCATCTGTTGCATAAATTTATTTGGTCCAGTTGAGCCAACTAGAATCAGTGGAAAGAAATACACCTTAGTGGTGGTGGATGATTATTCAAGATATACATGGATAATTTTCATGTGTAAAAAGAAGGAAACACTGCAGAAGTTACCTCAGCTGATGATAAGAGTTCAAAATGAGAAGAGTCAAACCATTATAAAGATAAAATCGAGGAGGCGAGTTTGTCAATGGGATAATAACTCGATTGTGTTGAAAATGGTATTGCTCATGAGTTATCAGTTGCAAGGACTCACAAATGAATGAGAATGGAGTAGGTGAAAGAAAGAACAAAACTCCCAAGGAAGCTGCAAGGACTATGTTAGCTGAAGTTGGATTGCCTAAGAGATTTTGGGCTAAAGCCATAAATACAACATGCTACACTCAGAATAGATGCATGATTAATAGGCAATTGACCAAGAATCCCTATGAGATTTGGACAGGTAGGAAGCCAAATGTTGGATATTTCAAGATATATTGATGTAAATGTTTCATCCATAATAATGGCAAAGATAGTTTGAAGGCTTTTGATGCTAAAGCTGATGAAGGTATCTTTTTGGGATACTCATTTGAGAGTAAAATCTATAGAGTGCTGAACAAGAGGACTATGGTCACAGAGGAGTCTATCCATGTGGTTTTTGATGAACCTAATGTAAATGGAGAAGATATTGATGAGTTAGCTGATAAGCTGAATCAACCAACTATGCAGAAGAGTCCTTATATTGAAGCTAAAGTGAGAGCAATCAACCCTGATGATGATGAAATAGCTAAATCTCAAAGACAATTTGAAAATACAATTTGAATGAAGATGAATGAGTACATTCAAGACAACTTAGTTGTGAGGCGGTGAATCAGCAGACTTACTCCAACTTTGATGTGAGATGGTGAGAGACCATCCACCTGAGTTAATTATTGGAGATGTTAGAGATTGCATAAGAACCAGATCCAGAGCACAACATGAAGCTATGTTCACTTGTTTTATTTCCCAAATAGATCCTAAAGATGTGTCTCAAGCTTTGGAAGACACACATTGGATTCAAGCCATGCAAGAGGAGCTGAATCAGTTTGAAAGATATAAAGTATGGGAATTAGTTCAAAGGCCAACCCACCAAAATGTTATTGGTACTAAGTGGGTTTTCAGGAACAAGATGAATGAGGAAGGATCATTTAAGAAACAAAGCAAGATTGGTAGCCAAAGGGTATTACCAAGAAGAAGGTATAGATTTTGATGAAACCTTTGCTCCTGTTGCCAGATTGGAAACAATAAGGATGTTTCTTGCTTATGTTGCACATAAGAACTTCAATGTATATCAAATGGATGTGAAGAATGCATTTCTAAATGGACTGTTAGAAGAAGAAGTCTATGTTGAACAACCTCCAGGTTTTGAGCAGAAAACTATTGGAGATAAGGTCTACAAGCTCAAGAAAGCATTATATGGATTGAAATAAGCACCAAGAGCATGGTATGACACATTGTCTCAGTTTCTAATTGACAATGGATTCACCAATAGCAAGGTTGATATAACACTCTTCAGGATTCAAAATGAAGAGAGTATATTGCTTGTTCAAATATATGTGGATGATATCATTTTTGGATCCACAAACAAAGAGCTGCGTGACAAGTTCTCAAACCTCATGTAAGGCAAATTTGAGATGAGCATGATGAGAGAGCTGACTTTCTTCTTAGGACTTTAAGTCAAGCAATTGAAGGATGGAACCTTCATAAGCCAAACCAAGTATACCAGAGATTTAATGAAGAAATTTGGTATGGAAGAAAAGTTTTCTGTGAAGATTCCTATGAATACATCAGTCAAAATGGACATAGATGTAGATGGCAAAACTGTTGATCAAACCAGATATAGAGCTCTCATTGGATCATTGCTCTATCTAACAGCAAGCAGGCCAGACATCACATTTGCAGTAGGTGTATGTGCTAGATTTCAATCTGCACCAAAAGAGAGACACATGACTGCATCTAAGAGAATCCTAAGGTATGTGAAGGGATGCCAGGAAGTTAGCTTATGGTATCCAAAGGAAGGAGGATTCAAGCTGGTAGGATACTCAGACTCAGACTATGCTGTATGTAGAGTTTACATGAAGAGTACTTTAGGTACATGTCAATTGCTTGGAAATAGGTTGGTTTTTTGGTTCAACAAGAAACAAAATTCAATAGCAACATCCATAGTGAGCAGTACATAGGCATGGGTGGGCGCATTGTTGTGCCCAAGTCTTATGGATGAGACAACAGCTGAGAGATTATGATATTGAAGAAAAAGAGATTCCAATTATGTGTGATAACACTAGTGCTATTTTAATCACTCAGAATCATGTGTTGCATTCAAGAACAAAGCGCATTGATGTCAGATATCATTTTATAAGAGATCATGTTGAAAACAAAGACATCACTTTGGAATACATCTCAACTGATAAGCAGTTAGCTGACGTATTCACTAAGCCATTATGTGAATCAAGGTTTGAAGAGCTCAAGAATGAGTTAGGGTTAATTGAGCTGAGTTAGAATGCTCAGAAGACTCAATCAACATAGATAGAAGATGAGAAACTGAGAAAATAAGCAAGTTTCACATTTCAGCCAAGTGAAACAGCCCAGTCGGGAAGACAGCTGTATCGAGTTAGCTGACAACTGAGTGATGATATGTGAAGAGAGAAACATAGCTAAGTCACTTTGGAAGTAAACTGAATCATTTATGAGCTAAGTGACAAAACACAGTCATTTTAATTGAGTGGGAATATTTTTAAGGATGACGTCAGCATAATTATGACTGTCAGTACAAAAGCTGCACAGTAAACCATATGATTAGATATAAGTCTTGCGTTGCATTTAATGTGGGGAAATTAATGCGGTTTTGAAGGCTTAATCTTAACCTTTGATTTTGATCAAATTTTTCAAATTCCAAAAACCGTCATTTCTTATCCCATATATACGAAAATTCAATTTCTCTCTCCTCACACAAACTTAATCGTCTTCAGCAAGAAAGCATTTTCTTCCAAGTTTAGTTTTTCATGTTTTTAATCGGTTGAAAGTTTTAAAAATGGCTGGAAATCATGATTTTGCGTTGCTATCTAAGAAAATCTACACTGGAGCATCTGTGAATTTCAAGGGCATGATCAAACAGGGCATTGATGAGGCCCTGGTGAAGAAGATAGCTGAGAAGTTGGAAAAGCCCCGTCTGAAGGACTTTCTATCGATGTAGTTCACGCACATATATATGGAGTAAGTGGTAATGTTTTGTGTGAACGCTGAAGTGCGTGACGATGAAATCCGTTCATCCGTCCACAACAAGACCATCAAAATAACTGCAAAGGACATTGATGAGCACTGTTTCTTACCTTCTGAAGGGATGAAGTACATCACTGAGAAGGATGTCAACTTGGCTGCAGCTTGGAAGGAAGTTGCAAAGCCGGAGTATGCTGCTAAAGCTGTGTATACAACTAAGAAGGATTTTCTGAAGGAAGATTATCATAAGATGGTGGACATCGTGTCCAAATGCATCAACATGAAGTTTGGAAGCTTCAATCAGCTCTCTTGGACAAAGCTGATTGTGATGGCTGCAATCATGCAAGACAAGAAGGTGAACTGGGCTGAATTCATCTTTGGTCGAGTGTGCCAAAATGTGATCAACCAGTCCTATAAGGAGGATGGGACCTTTGGATGTTCTCTGGGTTATGGCTTTGTCATTGGCCACTTGATGGAAGTGAAGGGGATCGTATTGTGCCATGGAAAGCCGTTCCATGCAAACAAGAGGATGTTCAAGGCGAACCTCTCTGGTGCGCAGAAGAAAGCCCATGCGAGGAAGGCAGATACAAGTGAGGGGGAATCAGCTGACCCTGCCGAAAACACAGCTGAGACCTCCCCAGCTCTCTCCCTGAAGACGATCTCTAAGAAGAGAGTTGCGACATCGAAGCCTTCCCCTGTCCCAACAGCTAAGACCAAGAAGACACCTGCCCCCATAGCCAAACCAAAAGCCCCTACCCGAGCAGCCGATGCCCCCCCCCCACAGAGACTAAGGAGGAACCCCAAATTCTTCCTTCTCTAGTCGTGAAGAAGAAAGCGGTACTGCCAAGTCTCAAGTCTCGAAAGCATTGCTTCTAAGAAGGATTCTATTAAAACACATGCCTTCACCCATGAAGAGCCTACGGGGTGGAACCAGAGATTCCATTGGTTGCCACCAAGCGAAGGTGTAAGTGTAAGGTTTAAGAAGTTGAATGCATACCATATTTTTGAAGACTTTTAAAACTAAGTTGATACTACGATTTGAGAAGACCAAAGTGAGACCGATTTGCTCAAGAAGAGCGTTAGTCTCAAGAAAAATTGAATGAGACCATGAAGATCTAAATTAATCTGTGGTTTGTTTTGTTGGAATACTAACACCCTTAAGTTTGTTAAGCGGGAGACTTGATTTAGTCTTGAGATTATCTAACGAGAATTAAACAAATAATGCAAGAATTAAAGTCTTTGAAATGTAAATGACACTGATAAGATTTTTTATAGAGGTTAAGACCGTGGAAGAACAAGTCGTCTCTCCCCCCACTAGGTATTGATGGATTAGGTGATGATGAGGAGCAAGTTCCATTAGCCATGATTCGAGGCGGGAGGAGGATGATGATGATCTTATAATGTACTCTTTGGATTTGATCCGGATATCCGATGAAGACTAAGGGAGTGGAGGAAATGGGAGTTGGATTACTTCAAGGATTGAAGTTTCGCTCTTCACCCTAAGTTTATTGAAGAAGAGGAAGAACTTCTTAGCTTCCTTGGACATGCAACTTTCCAATTTGCTCTGAATGAAGAATACTGCATGGATACCCTTAGAATCATCAAAGAGGATGAGAAGGAGAAAGCTGAAGAGTGATCCAAAACCTTGGAGAAATCCAAGAGGCGTTATTTTTTTCACACAAGGACTCATGAACATCTTGTGCGATCCCTTGGACAAAGAACGATGATGAGATGGATCCCGTTTTATTCCTTTTGCAGATGAGAGAAGCATGGAGATAGTTGAAGCAGCCACTAAAGAATCAAGAGCCATGCACGATCAAAGTCTTCAAGAAGGTCCAGGAGAGTCCTCCAAAGTATCTCCTAGGACTGATCCATTGGGAGTGGCGTAGGAGATTGCAACAGTTATTACAGCGACCATGTCCCCCATGCACTCATGTTTGGGATGGTTCGGGGACATGGCGATGAAGTTTGGGAATTTGGGCACCCAAGCCAAGTTTTACATGGCCATCAAGAAGGTGTTGAGATAAATTTCGCCCCAATTTGATCACTCAAAGGAAACTACAACCATGTCTTGGGAGTTGAGTGACCCCATCGTCGTTCACTCAACTAGTGTGCCAAGAACCGAGAGGAAAACTCTCTCCACCATAGCGAGGGTCGGAGGATACTTTGTGGGAGACCAAACAAAGAAGTTTGGAGGTGAAGGAGAGAATATCTAAAAGCGAGTGGAATTAACGATCTCGGACAATTAAGTAGCCATGATTCTAGGGAGAGGAGGATGATGATGATCTTGAGATTTCCTCAGGATATTGAGACTAAGCGAGCGATGAAATGGGAGTTGATTACTGCGGCCGACTTGCTCTTTGGCAAAGGATGGAGAGGAGGAGAGTTAAGACTACGGGCCATGAAAGTACAATCAAGGAGTTGAGACTCTTTGAAGGATGCCATCATCAAAGACCCTAAGATAGTTGAGTATGTTAGAGGGATTTTTAGAAGACTCCTGAACGGTTGAGACTGCGGCGGCGATGATGAGGGGTAAAGAAGGCCTAAGGGAGGTTGAGACTTCCCTAGGTAAGGATCTTTGGAGCAACAAAACATTCTCAAATCGAAGGTCTCAGTATCTTGCAAAGAGGAGATCGAGTGCCCTTCGTGATTTCTAAGAACACATTGACACATCATTTTTGGGATCCGAGGATGAAGCCGAGTCCACCCATCCCGAAGATTCTTCAATGGATAAGCGAGGATGTTCATAAATCTCGGAGCTATGTCGATGATAAGACAACTCCCATGAGATTCTATTTTGATGATGAGCAATCTCCTAAGGCCACATCAAATTCCAATGACGAGGGTCGGAGGATGTTGTGGGAGGACACAAAAGAAGTTTGGACAAAGGAGAGGTCACTCAATTGGAAAAACCCTCTCGGACGGTTGAGACAAAAGAATTTCGTTAAGACAATCTGAGAGGCTCTATGTCGGATGGAGAGCAAACACATTCAATTGCTGAAAGTGCAATCAGGAGTTGAGACTCAAACAGTCAAAGACCTAAGATAGTTGAGTGCGTCGGAGGGATTACCACAAGGGAGGTTGAGACTTCCCAGGTAAGATCTTGAGCAACAAAACATTCCGATTCCAATATCTCTCTCACAGATGCTCCCTACGTGATTTCTAAGATACACATTGACACGATCATTTTGCCCCAGGATGAGGCATAGAGTCTTCTGGGATTATGCATCAAGGACAAGGAAAGGCTCCACAACATCTCGGAGCTCGAAAATTCCATTTATTCGCGATGATGTTTTTGATGATATGTTTCCCTTCAATGTTGAAGCGCGAGACATGGGAGCACTCAGTTGGAAAGAAGAACAAAGAAATATACCATGCGGGGAAGAGCCCATCATTCACACAAATTCGATTGTGCCAATAGACTTTAATTTTGATGCAGTGTGGCCCATAGCTGAGTCGAATCCGACAGCCGAGTTTCGTGAAGCCTTTAAGAAGATATGTGAAGAGATTTAGAAGATGGAACGCCACCAGGCATCTCGGATCTTAGATTAGACAATCGGGATGTGACTCTCGATATATTTCTCTTCCAATGTTGAATTGAGAGGGATTATTGTTCGAATAAGGGAATGAGCCCATCATTCATGATTGTGCCAATGGACTTTAAAGCAGTGTGGCCCTACTTCAAAGCCCTATTTGGTCAAAATGGAAACAACACAAAAGTCGAACATGGAGTTACTTAAACATCACCACCAGGTCGAAATTACTCGCCTAGAAGACATCATGAATAAGAAGTTTAGTCTTTTAATGGCGGAGATGAAATTGGTGACAACTGAGTCGAAGGCTACTCATTCAGAGTTCCAAAAGCCCACTCCACATCAGATTCAAAGCAAAATTTTAGCTGACTTGATTTCCTTCTGATTGGTTTATTCCCTGGGCTAACCTTTTCATTTGGTAATGATGCCAAAAAAGGGGGAAGATGAGGCCCTAAAGGGATTGAAGAAAGAGAAGAGAAGTGATAAGGAGGCGAAGAAAGGTGACACAGTTGAGGAGGAATGAAGTTCGATTCCTTTGAAGCTCATGTATATTTAAACCCTGCAACAAGGTGATGTCACTGCTTCCATTCTTAGCAAGTTGCCAAGTGAGCTGTCCATTGAGAAGAAAGCTGAGATGGCAATGAAAGAATCAAAGAACGCCATTGAAGCTGCATTTGAGAAGGTAGCAGAGAGGCAATATGCGCGTATTCAAGATATTAAAAAATAGTATGGTGGTCCTCCAACCGGAGAGAACTATGCTGCAATTAAACCCCTAAGAGATATTGCCAAGCCTGATGCTGGATCTAAGCCCAGATCTCTAGAGGAGTTTCAAACTCTAGAAGAAGAAGGTTATTTTCAAGATATGACTCTACCAAAAGCTTGGGATTTGTATTGGGAGAAGGGACTGGATTTGTGTAAATCAGCTGATAAGCAGCAAACTTCCAGCAGTCACTCAACTAGAAAGTCAAGGCTCCAATACAGTATACTCCTAGAGGAAGGGGAGCTGAGTCAGGCAGGGGAAGACATGGTGGCGGTGGAAGAGGTTCTCATCCACGGCCAAGACCAAAGGATGTTACGTATGTTGATCCACAATATAAATGGATCACATACTGGGCTGGATATGACCATCTTACTAACCTTGATGTTGCACGTAAGAATGCCGAAGCAGTTAGAAGGCAAGTAGCTGAGAATGAGAGAGCAAATCGCGAATGGATTGAGAAGCAGTAAATGGATGACCCTGCTGCTAGGTGAGCGTATGAGAAGAAGAAGCGAGATGAAGAAGAGAAGAAGAGGAGAAGGTCAGAGGATGATAGGAAGAGAGCTGAAGATGAAGAGAGAAGAAGGAAGCAGCAAAGGCGTTGAAGTGTGGTGCGAACCCCTTCATGTATTTTACTTTGTTGTAAATACATAAATGTAAGTCTTGATAATAGCTCTATGTATTTCCCTGTAATGTTCATTCTCTATGTAACTTAGCTGAGATACATGTTGAATAGTTGTATTTATGTATAGCTCTGTTACTTGATGTAAACAACTTTGTAAAGGACAAAACTGCTATGATCAATAAAATGATTATTCAAAAGCATACATTCTTTGTTACTGTACTGCTTGTATTTTTGTTGTTAACTTATGTTGTTTTAAGTTTTGGCATCATCAAAAAATGGGTAATTGTTAGGAAATTTATTTGTTAGATTTTGATGATACCATGTAAAACTTAGACTAGGAAGTTGGCACCCCATTTTCCTTGTAATTCTGTATTGTAATAGATATGACTGGAAGAGCTTAGTTAAGTCAGCTAAGTCAAGATTACAAGAAGTCAACTGCGGACATGAATGAAGACTCTGCTGTGTGTCAGCTGAGTATGGCCTAGAAGAAAGTCAAGGACTCAACTAAAGGAAAGTCAGCTGAGGAACAACTGTGAGAAGTGTCAGTCAAGTCGACTTTAGAAGCCAAGTCTAACAATTAAAGTGATAGTTGAGTTAGTCCCATGATTGGAGCAGACTCAAGTCACTTGGGGTAAAGGCAACAGTCAAGTGAAGACAACTGACTTAGATTCGTTGGAATAAAGTCAAGAATATTATTCGATATAGTAATATTTCAAGTTGTCAGGTCTTAAAGTGTTTGGCCCAGAATTATTCAAAAGGAACGAGCCAATGGGAAACACTGCATCTTGTGTCAGAACCTGCAAAGCTGAAGAGCCAATTAATACAAGAAAAGGTCAACATCACAAGGGCTGCAGACCGAGAAAAGACAAGCCAACAAACACAAAGTGACATTTGAAACTAATATATCTCTTTAACGGGCAAATTTCAAATGTGCACTATAAAAGACTGAGGAAGCATTTGAGAAAGTGTTACCTTGGTTACCTGAACCTATAAAGAGCAAGCATTGTTCAAGAAATTAACCTGCAATATTCTCAAAGCATTTCATGACACTCCTCAAGCCTAAAACTTGAAGAAACTCGATCCAACACAAGCCGTGAAGGAGAGATATCAGTTGAAGAGGAAATTTTTGAAGATAAAAAAGGGTCTACTTTCAAAGTTAAAGGATTGTATAAAGGTTCAAGGTCGAACCAAGTATCAAGTTTGTTGGAGGGCTTTGTGATCAAATCCAAGATCTTGAGAAGTGAGCTGAAGTAGCCAGGCAGCTGTCTCGTGAAGAAGCTGAGTCGCAAAAGAAGCCAACTGTGTGATCAAGGTTGTCTCTAGACTGTTCACTACTTTGTAACTTGATCTGTTACTTAGTGGATTCCTCCAGGAGTTGGTGAAGAGTGGATTAGAAGAATTACCTCATCTTCGAACCACTATAAAAATACTTGTGTCAATTTACTTTCAGCATTTACATTCCTGCATTTACTTTATATCTGTTGTTAGTTCTATCTGCTATCCAACTGATAAATAACTAAGTGCTAAAACAAGTGTTAAAAATAAGTTTAAAATCAATCAAAGGGTGTTAAGTCTTCCGCTGTTAAAAACAAAATCAACTAAGTTAAGTATTTGGCTTAAGCAACCGAGTTATACTATCAACAGCTCTATCGAGTCTGTTGAGTGGGTAACTTAGCTGAATAAGCAAACTTAGCTGTCCCCCAAGGACACATATGATTTGATTCAACTCTGTTGAACAATCTTAAAAGGACTAAAATCGAAAATCTGGTAAGGTTTATTCAACCCCCCTTCTAAACCTTACACCACACACATTGGGACCTACAACCCCACTTTCAAAACTATACTAAAACTTGACACCGTACGCTTGCGGTAAGAATTTCACGATCACGTTTTTGGCGCAATTGTTGGGCATTCCAACTGATATTTCCCCGACAACGTCGCCAAAAACTTGTTCGCCAAAAATATTTTGGATCACGCAACTACAAGTGTACTGTGTAGTTTATAGAATAATGGAAAGCAAGGTCGTATTCCTCAAGGATTGATATTCGAAACACTTAGGCTATAATAACATCGTATTCCAATTTTATTGAAATGACCGAATATCAAGAAATTTTAACTAAAAAAATCGAAAATAAAAGAAAATAAAAGAAATAAATTTGCGAACCTCACAAGTATTTTCACCATCTATAGGAGCAACCTTAGGCACATAATCTCAACATGTTTCTTCAATATTAAATGCAATTAAAGTTTTAAAAACCAATTCATATAATTCTATGGGTTCAATTCCTAAAATAGTTTATTCCCCTTCCCGGGTGGCGCATAAATAGTAGATTAATAATAATTGAGGTCTCCCGATCCATCACAACTATTATTAACTCCCAGAATATCTTGGAATTGAAATACTCCCCACAAACAAGTAGTCTTAGATAGATTACTCTGTTTTATGTCTCAGATCGATTTTCATCTTATTAGAACTCACCTCCCGGATTATGGACTAACAAGCGTGACATGCAAATTATTGATCAGATAATCGACAATTATAAATAAGCACTCGAATTCATAAAATAGACACATGAGTTAATTAAGAAAACAAAAACTATATTTAACATGAATTCACAGTTTCAATTATGCCCCTAAGATCCAAAAGATATGCCAAACATTGATTACAAACTCATAGACAAATTCGAATCACCATTAAGACATCGTTTAAGCACCAACAAGAGTTATTAGACAGAGAAAGGAAACCCCTTCTTGTCAGGATGGATTCTCCTTCGAAGCCCTCAAAGCTCTTGTGCTCCCGTAGATGTGAAAGCCTTGTGGTGTTTTCCGCGACCTAGCCTTTTGCTCTCAGAAGATCCTCGATTCTTGCGTTCCTATGTTATTTGATGTATTTTATCTATATCAACTTGTATATTTTCGTGCAAGCATTGGGTCCCTTTATAGATGCTTGGAGAGATCACTTGTAGAGTTCTGGTAGGATTAGAAGACAAATTCAGCCCCAGAAACATCGCATGCCCGTGTCAACCCACACGGTTGGATCGTGTGATCAGAATTTGCTCCTGGTGTCTTCACGAAAGTTGTAGCCCTTTCTCTTAGGTTTCCATAGACACTTGAATCACCATAATATCAATTTTGTAGAGAAATGTATGGCCAAATTATTAAACCTTGCCAGTGCTGGAAACTGTTAGCGCGTTTTGACGTTTTTGAAGGAAATTCCCTTTTGTTTGACCGTCCATGCTTCTTTCCTTCATATCTTTGCTCGTACCTTAGCTTTTGACCTATAATTTGGAACGTGATATCACTTTTCATCTAATTTAGCTCAATGTCCTGTAAAATTCACAAGAGTACGCAGTATCACGCCCAACAAAGGAAACCAAGTAAAACACACTAAATATGCGTGTAAATGCATCAAATATATATCATTTTAAACCCTTAAATGCACGTATATTTTACACTCATCACGGGTATCGAGTCCAACTTTTCCTTGTCGAGCAGGTCTCGAGTTTGGCCATCCCCATTTCAAAATATCGTTAAAGAAAAATGAGAGAAAATTACTTGACTTGGTTAATCTTGTATCTTTTTGCTTCTTTTGTGTGGGTGATACAATTTTTTTAATCCTGAATTATCTCAAAATATACCCGAGTCACGACCAAGTGACTATATAGATTATTAGTGTATACATGTTTAGTTTGATTGACAACTATATAGATTGTTATGTCTTGCCTAATTTATCATTAAATATTAAATTCTTATAAACTAATTGAGATTTAATTTATAATGTATGATAAAATTAATAGGTACTATGATCAAGATGTATTAGAAAAATTATAATCAGAAGAGTAGGATTACTTCATCCTTCCCAAGTTATCTAATAATAATCACATATCATGTGGGACAGAGGGTCTTATCACGTGATTTCAGTATTAAATGTTGGGATGGGAATGGGTAGGATTCTATATCCTTCATCTCCATCCCCATTGAGTATTTAATTTTCATACTCATACATATATTCATTGGGTATTCAATTTTCATACCCATCTTCATACTTATTGAAGGATCGGGTATCCATACTTTATCCATCCTCAACAATAGCTAAATCCATACTTTGGCATTTTGCTTCCGTGTTTGAATGTGAGACAACTCTTTGTTTCTTAACACACCATGATAATAAATTTTGTCCGAGAAATAATAAACCGACTGGTACTTCTTCTGCCAACTAGGTTACCAATCCAATTAGAGTCGTAATAAATATGAATAACTATTGTCGATAGCTAATAAAAAGGTCCAAAACCGATGTTTCTTTCAAATAGTGAAGCACCATTTTCACCACTATCTAATGATAGTTTGTTAGTTTTGCATAAATGCATATGAAATATCAGGGCATGTAATAATGCAATATTGTATAGCTTCTACTACATGCCTATATTTCGTTGGGTTAGATAGTAGAGGGCCAACTGATAGAATCCGTTACCTTAATTTTTATTAAAAAACAATATATTCATATAGTGTTGTATGTTAATGTTGTAACACTGAAACAAACAAAATACTTACACAACAGAAATAAAAGAATACAATGATTTTTAACGTGCTTAGATTTCTCAATCTTAATGCATGAGGTCACGTTCAGAGAAGAAACAATCCACTATTAGAAAAACATAGTTTATTACAAATAAAACTGGATTTATGAAAACTAAAGACTCTCCCTTTAAGATTCCACCTAGGAATGGCAACGGGGCAGGTCTGGGATGGGTTTGGCCAAACCCGGGACCCACCCCGCAAAGGAAACATTGGACTAGGACCCACCCCACCTTAGGACCCCCCCTTCCCGCATTAGACCCGCGACCCAGCGGATTCAACTCGGCGGACCTACCTGACTGAAGCTCAAAAATTAACTTCTGCAATTTAATACGTGCAGACTTGGTTAGTGCTTCTGTTTCCCCAACTTTGTTTAAATAATAATTTCTTTGAAAACAATTTGCAATGTTTCAAGCCCAAACCCAACAACAATAAGGGCAACTAATGAATTTTCCTTTGACCTCATGAAAGAACACACTATGGGCCCTCAAACTTCACATAATACCTATTGTTATGGGAAAAGGACATGAATACCCCATTTTCCATACCCAATTCCTGCACAATACCCATTTTCCACTAATTTTTGACAGAAATACCCTTTTTCACTGATTTTTGACAAAAATACCCATTTTCCGCTGATTTTTGACAAAAATACCCATTTTCTGCTGATTTTTTGCGTTGGTTTCTTTGTTGTTTCAAACATATTTGTTGTTTCTTTGTTGTTTCATACATGTTTCATTTATGTTTCTTATATGTTTCACTTAGCCAACTTTTCATTGCATTCCACAGTTGCATGGTGAAAATCTCAGCTGTGGTATGCCACAATGGACAATGGGAAGAAAATAGAGAGTATACCAACTTTGAGATAACAAGAATCTGATTCCAATGGATCGCACATTGAAGTACCCTAAGAGAAATGGACACGACTCCTTTGTCGGACCAAAAAATACTTTGTATTGACTTCCAACATAGTAGAATTATTGAAAGCATCAACTGTAGCGATGAAAGACCTACTAGTAATAACTTTGCTAGAGTACGTGAGATCTTTAGTTCAAGATTTGGCATGCAGACATCAATATGAAGCAAGATCAACATTTACAAGGATGACAAAAAAAAAAACTGAAGAGTATATGGGGAAAAACTACATTATTTCTCTAAATTTAAAAGCAATTTACTACAAACTTTTATCACATGATCCCCTGTTTCATAATTGTTTCTTACATGTTTCATTTATGTTTCTTACATGTTTCAACTGATTACACCATCATTAAGATTTACATATCAACAATTTTCTAAAATATTAGGAAGTGGAGGTAGAAACTCAATGTCGTTGTCATCATCATCACCATTTTGCAGCTTCATCTTAGCATGCTTGTGAAGCAGATTACTGAGCCTTGCTTGTTCATTCTCTATCTCGAACGCTTCAACGTCCATAGCCTTCCCAACAATAAAATGCTCGGCATAACAAGCAACAAAAAATCCCACATTTACTACAAAAGAAATAAAAAAAGATACACAATCAGATAAATAACACAACAAATCAAAAACAATAAGAAAGAGCAAATAAATGGAAAATACATAAAAGCACAAAAGAAACATAAAAGAAACAACTTCGAAACAACATCAAAACAAACGAAAAAATTCAAATCACATAATAATAAAAGAACACAAAAAATTGGGTTTAACCTCTGAGTCTTCGCTCGGCATTTCATCATCATACGTACCAACTCCGATACTCGTGACTGCAACTGAATAAGCTCATGACACTCCTTCTCCAGTGTCGTACACCCGCTGCTTCTTTAGGATAAAAATTGGGGGTAGTTTTTGTAATTATCACTATATTATTATATAACCTTAGAATTACCAAAAAAATATTTGTTAGAGAGAATCTATCATCCAAAGAAAAAATGAAATTTGCAACATGCATTATGGAAAAATAAAAAAATCCCATTCAACAGACAACTCTACCTCCAAATTCAGAGATCAAAACTAACCCATAATTAATGTTGAATGTCTCAATACTATTAGGATGATAAAATTCCTTAATTATGCATAACTTTATTAACTGTTCTAATTGAATGAATCACTTCAACATACCGTCGAAATTAGTTTTTACATATGAATTTACATAACATAAAAATCTACTAAAATAATGAAATCCACATGGCTTTAAACCAATACCAAGAAATATGAAGAACAAGTTAATTGGTGAGGTAAAAACTAGCAAAGCCACCTCAGATTGAATGCAAGAAAAATTAGATCCTGTTTGAACTCGTCGATAACTTAAAAAATGCACAGAAAACTGGTAATATGTAAAAATATAAGTTCAAAATTGCCAAAACAATCGATTCCGATCCCTAATCTAATCAAAAGCATAAAAAGCCCTAATTTGTGGAAAAGGGATGGATAATATCTTACCTGGGTGGCCCGACAGGCTTCGGTGGGTACGACGCTCGTCTTCGCCGGTGCGTGAGAGGAGGGTGTGGAAATCGAAGCAGAAACAGACGGAAGAAGTGAAGAGGAGAAGAGGAGAAATATGGGAAGAAAGGATTCTGTGCGATTTTAGGTCTAAATTAGGGTATTTTTTTGTCATGGGATGGAGCGGGTGGCGTATTTTTGTGATGGGTGGGTATTTTCATTTTTTTTCTAAAAATCAGGGTATTTTGTGTAATTTCCTCTATTGTTATTCCCATTTCACTTGAACTCTAGAGAAAAATGTAGTTTTATATTTTTATAAGAACTACCAACTTGAAACGGAGACAGAGAGCTGAATTTTCAGAAACAAGCCCTAGTGGACTGGCAATCGAGAATAGAGCCATACATGGATTAAGACATATCAACTAATAAAATTTTATATAATTTATTTAAGTTAATATATACGGGGCGGGTTTGGGGCGGGCCCATAAGGATCCGTTACCCACCTCGGACCCGGCAGGTTTTCTTAAAACGGGTCTGTAGCCCGTCCTAGGACCCATTTGACTGGGTTTCAACCCACCCCAATTTGAGTGGGTTTAATGCGGAGCTGGGTTTTGACCCGCCCTATTGTTATTCCTAATCCTACCAACTCTTATGTTCAACTTATTCTGAAAGTTTCTTCCAAGAACTCAACACTATTGAAAATTTTCTAACTTCAAGAACCTTGAATAGTTGAGTCGATCCACACCGTAGATCTTCATCTTCTTCTCCCGAAGAATAACAAAAGTGAAAAGAATGGTTTCTTTGAAGAAAAATGATAAGCTCAACACCTTTCATGTCTATCTTCTTCAAGAGCTGACAACCCTTTTTGTAGTCCCCCATTAAAAAAATGCTTCATGAGTTTTAGAAGCAGTTTTGCTACAAAAAATGGAAAGTCAGCAAAAAACAAGATTCTTTTTTTTGTGAATAAATGTCTTTCACACAAGGAACGTAATCAAATAAGGATAGATGGTAGTTTAATGAGGGTGAATCAAATATGATTAGATAAGATATGATTTTCAGCAACATGCAGAAAATAGAAAACATGCCAAATAACCAAACACCAAATCTGGCACTAAATCCGCCTAGATTCTGTTCAAGCGATGTTGCATCATTTGTTTAAAACACCAAAACTGCACTGCGCAAACATACCAAATTTGCCAATCTTGCTAACATTATCAATCTCCCCCTTTGGCACTTTTGGTTGAAACAAAATTTTCAGAATAATATCACAAGTTAAAACGAGTGATGTAAAACTCAAGACAATATCATGCAAGTTAGCACAGAAAAAAATGATTCATCCATCAAATAGTTCAAAAACATACCAAACACTATGTATATTGGATCAGTTCCATAAGAGTACAAAAACTAGAAAATTAACATCAATCTAGTTATAATCGGATTCCCCATCTTCATCATATTTTCCCTCAGAATATTCATCTTCATCAGACTCCTCCTTAGAATCTGCATCCATTTCTTCATCAGACTCCCCCTCGGAGTTTGCATCCTCCTCTATTCCTTCATCTGCAAGAGCATCATCAACCAATTCATCAAAACCTTTAGTGGTAGTAGCAGCATCAAGTACTCCCCCTTTTTGACCAACATGTGCCAAGGGAGCGAGCAACTATGGAGGTACGAAGCTGCTAAAGGAATGTGAGAGCTTCCATCTTTTTGGAAGTCCAAAACTTAATTTGTCTATTAGCTTCAGAGATTCAACAAAAAGTCGAGTTTCAAATACGAAGGTGGGTCGTGTTGGAACACTGGAAGAAGCACCAGGATTAGTGCTAGGAGGAGCAGGGGATTGAATGACCATATCATTGATCTTTGAGCTTTCAAAATTTTGACAGAGATAGAGATGAGAGACATCAACCAGATCCTCTGTAGCCTTATTTTTGAGACTCTGAGATACAAGAACTTTGTAAATTAAAGAAGGGAAAGGGAGAATACCATACATACTGGAGTAACCAACATGAGTCTCAATGACGTCAAAAATCAGCTTTCCAATGTTATAAACTTATTTTGCTCCAATGCAATAGATTAATAATGCTTGATCCCTGGTAACAGAGGAAGAGTGTTCGCTTGGTGTCAGTTGAAGATGGCAATTTTGTGCAGAAATGCGTATATCTTTGTCAAGTCCTTGCCTTGAATTTATCTTGCTTGGAAGGCCAGACTTGTACCACATTGCCACTGATTTCATTAGCAATCTCATTCATGTCTGAAGGAAGATCAAAGTGATCCACATTACTTTCTTCTAGGACACCATTGTTGTCTTCTGGTGTGAATGAGTAGACTTTCTTCCTTCCCAAATAGACCCAAATTTAGCAGAATCCGAAGAAGCAAACCAAAGAGGAAAATTACAGTTGAACTCCCTCACAACTCTATTTACATAAGAACCAATATTTGTAAAAGAACCAAACAGTCCAACATCGTCAAGTAGTGGTAAAATACCATGTTTAATGTGATCATCTAACCTGACAGGGACCTTTCACACAAAATTTGTCTTTGCATAATAGTCTCCCAAAGTTTTTTGTTCTCAACAGAATAGAAACCATCAAACATACCTTTACCTCCATCAAGTTAAGAATCAGAAGGCTTATGCCCAGACTCAGTGTCTGAACCCGATGTTTCAACATTTTTAGTAGCACTATCATTGTTCGCCAAAAAATTGTTTGGATCTTCATACTACAAGTGTACAGTGTAGTTTATAGAATAATGGCAAGCAAGGTCATATTCCTAAGGGATTAACTACGAAACACTTAGGCTATAATAACATCACATTCCAATTTTATTGAAGCGACCGAATTTCAAGTTTTTAGAAAAATCGAAAATAAAAAGAAAAATAAATAAATTTGCGAACCCTACAAGTATTTTCAACAACCATGGAAGAAACATTAGGCACATAATCTCAACATGTTTCATCAATATTAAATCCAATTAAAATTTTAAAAACCAAGTCATGTAATTCTATGAGTTCAATTCCTAAGTTAGTCTATTCCCCCTCCCGGGCGGCGCATAAACAGTAGATTAATAACAATTGTAGGTCTCCAGACTCGATACAACTATTGTTAACTCCCAAAAGATCTATGAATTGAATGACTTCCCACAAACAGTTGTAGGTCTCCCAACTCGATACACCAACCTATGTCTGAATTCGATTTCCGTCTTTGTTAGAAGTCCTCTTTCAAATTTCGCACTAACAAATATGACATGCTAATTATTGATTAGATAAAAATCAATTAAGAATAAGCACTCAAATTCATAACTTAGAACACGTGAATTAATTAAGAAAACAATTAATCAAGATTTAACATGAATCCACAGTTTTGATTATGCCCTAAGATCCGAAAGATTAGCCAAACATTGATAACATTTTCATAGACAAACTTGAAATCAACATTGTGACATAGTTTAAGTACATACAAGAGATCTAAACTAATAAAGAAAACCCCTTCTTGTCAGGATAGATCTTTCTTCCAAGCCTCCGAAGCTCTTGTGCTTCCGTAGATGCGAAAGGCCTTGTGGTGCTCTTCTTGAGCTAACCCTCCTCTCTCAGAAGACCTTTGATCTTGTGTTTCTGTGTAATTTGATGTGTTGTATGGTGTATGGATGTTGTTAATTTCGTGCAGCCCTTGGGTCCCTTATATAGGTGCTTGAAGAAATCACTTATAGATTTCAAAAATCGCCCGCGATTCGTCACAGTCCGGCCGTGTAACCGCCAAGACGGGCACTCCACACGGCAGTGTGGCTCTCACATGTTCCAGCCGTGCGGCTTGTTTTCGTCCCCTGTTTTCTCCCAACTTCACATGGACATGTCATCTTCGCACGGCAGGTCACACGGCCGTGTGGTCCCACACGGTCCGGCCGTGTGAAAAGTTTTTGTTCGAATTTGCTCCTGAGGTCTTCATGAAAGTTGTATCCCTTTCTCTTAGATTTCCATAGCAACTTGAATCATCTCAATATCAATTTTGTAGAGAACGTTATGGCCAAAATACTAAACCCTGCCAGTGCTGGAAACTGTTAGCGCATTTGGATGTTTTTGAAGGAAATTCCCTTTTGTTCGATCGGCCATGATTATTTCCTTCACAAATTTTCTCGTACCTTAGCTCTTGACCTATACTTTGGAACGTGATATAGACTTTTATCCAATTTAGCTCCATTTCCTGTAAGAAGTAGCAAGAATACGCAGCATCACGCCCAACAAAGGAAACCAACCAAAACACACTGAATATACGTGCAAATGTATCAAATATATATATCAAAATAAGCCCCTAATGCACGTATATTTTACACGTATCAAAATCCCGCAAACTTAAATCATTGCTTGTCCTCGAGCAAATTGAGAAAAATAGTATCACGGGGTACAAAGAACACACAAGAATACTATAAACATTCAATCTCATTTGACTCCATATTCAAGTAAACCATGCAATTCATCATTAAGAAGTCATTATTCACAAGTTCGGCATAATTAATACTCTCTCGGGTACTTGACATCACGATTCACAAGTAGTAGTAGTGTATCACTCATCTCTCAAAGTGTATGGAAAGTGTTTATGCTCAAAATCAATTCAATGAATGTAGAACTACCATAGACTTGCAAATCGTCTAACATCTCGACCACTTTCGTGTGCACAACTTAAGAATAAAAAGGACTTTCATTTGGTTGTAATGTAGGCTCTTTGGTAAGGTTAGGGAAAATTTGGATTAAGTGACTTGACTTGAGCAAATAGAATTTAAGCACACAGACTTGGAATTCACCAACCCAATTTCATCTAAAAATCATTCTTTCAAGATATATTCTTTTTCAACTCAACTCCACCCTTTTTCTCTTTTTTCATTCTTAGACTTTTTTGCCTTTTTCTTTCTTCTTTAGCTTCCAGCTCTCAATTTCTCAAAATTTTCAGTATTTTTTTTCTTCTTTTCTTTTCTCTCCTTTCTTTTTCAGAGATTTTTTCATTCTTTTTTCTTCGAGCTTCATTTATTCTTTCATTCACCTAGACACTTCTCATCCATCTTTATTTTGCCAACTTTCTCTCTTTTTCATAATTTTCACCACATCTCCTCGAAACTTGTTTATTTTCTATAAGCTCAAGAAATTTTAGGGATAAAATTATTTTTTAATTTTTAAAGATCAAAATGTGGCTTACAATAAGAAGTTAAGGCTCAAAGCGGGTAACTAGGGAATCATGAGTTCATAAGTAGGCTTTTTAGGGTAAGTAGGCTAAACAAAGATAGCCTTAAATCATTTTAAAAAATTGCACACACATGGCTTCAATGAAGATACCAGAGCAAGTTCTAGAGTTCTATCAATCATGAATGACACACTCAAGAAAAATAAGACAGCATAAGATAAAAGCAGTTGTAGGCAAAAAAGCTTACAGGCTTATTTTTTGCAACATGCTCAAATACCCAATTTTCTTAACTATTGCCAAATAAATAAAAGACATCTCCTCAACTATTCATCGCATTATTCACAAAAATATGTCATCTCATAAAATCAAATGCTCATAGTAAAATCATACGGAAGTTTTGTACTCTTTCGAAAATTTTGATTAAAAACACACACAAAAGCAATTAAACGTGCTAAAAAAATTAAAATTAAAAAAAATTTAATGCAAATTTTATGCTCTACATGCAATCCTAAATGCAATACAAAATATGCAAAAGTACTAATTTACGCATTCTTGACAATCTTCCCAAACTTAAAATACGATTCATCCTGAACATATGAAGAAATTAGCAAAAGAAAGAGGAATGCGTAAAGAGTACTTACCTGGATTGTTCACACGGCCCGTGTGCATTTCACAGGTCGGGTCGTGTAGCCCTAGTCATGGCCTCTGTTTCGCTGGTGTCTCAAGCCACACAGTCGTGTGCAGCTCACACGGCCTGCCCATGTGGCTGTCTCTGTGGGTCGCACGGCCCGTGTGGAATTCCACACGGTCATGTGAAACTTTTTTTACCCCGGGGTTTATCGCGATGCCTCTTGAGTTGCCTTCCACAAAGCGCTAAGTTTTACGTCTTCAACCATACTTGATTTCTAACATCACCGTCGTTGAACCGTGTCGGTTGAAATCCTTGACCCTCATATTCGTGCCATCCATCAGACGAATGATATTGCACTATTTTCTCGGATCAAGTTAAGTCTTGCTTGGGAATTTGCCCTTTTGTTGTTGGCCTCCCACTGCAGTAGCGATTTTGGGCTACTTATGTTTTCAATGATTTCAGTCTCTCATTCAACAAAAACGATGTTAGAAACAAGCAATAAAAAAATATATTTACAAAAGAATGAAAAATCGAAAATAAATTTTTTTTACAAAAATAAAAAATATTTACAATTCACAAAAGGAAAAAAATCGAAAATAAAAAAATATTTTTTTTTACAAAAATCAAGAAAAAAATATTTACAAAAACAAAAAATAAAAAAATAGAAAATAATATAAAAAAATATATTTACTAAAAGCTTCAATTTAGATTGAACTACTTATTACTATATCTAAGTAGAATTTTTCAATCCCGGCAACGACGCCAAAAACTTGTTTACCAAAATTTGTTTGGATCTCTATACTGCAAGTGTGCAGTGTAGTTTATAGAATAATGGTAAGCACGGTCGTATTCCTCATGGATTGACTACGAAACACTTACGGCATGATTGGTATGAATGAATGGAATTATGTGGGAATAAAATGAATTTAGGAATGGAATAACAATAGGAAAGGAATGATTTAATAATACTATTTCTATGATTGGTATGTACAACGAATAGAGAAAGGAACGTATGACGATTTTTTTACTTGATTTAAATATCTTGATTGGTAATTATAAATGAATAATAATAATTTGAGAAAAATAATTTTAAGTATCAAATTACTCTTAAATAGGATTTTTAAAATTAATTTTATTAAATATTTTATGCATAAATTGATATAACATTATTTTAATGTGTGTTAATATATATATATATATATATATACATAGATTTACATCTATGATATCGATAATATTTTATATAATATTTTTTTATAAGAAAATATAGAAAATCAACAAAATAATTCTATATCAAAATTTTGATTTAACTATTGAATATTGAAAGAAATTGACTATGATATATTAAAATATTAAATATAACTTATATTTAAATAATAAATAGTTAGATATAAATAATTATTTATTGATTTATAATACTACTTTTCAAAATTATAGATTATATCCAATATTTTTAATCATTTATAGAAAGTTAATTTCATTAAAAATAAAATTTGTGTTATTCTTGATAATTGATAATAGCTAAACCTATGGGGGAGGGGAGGAATGTCTATTCCCTTACTTTTGGGAATAGAGATTCCCATGGAAATGAGCATTCCCATTACTAAAGCATACCAAACATGTGAATGGGAATGAACCAAGGAATGCTCATTCCATTCCTACCCCATTCCCGCATACCAATCATGCCCTTAGGCTATAATAATATTGCATTCCAATTTTATTGAAGCGATCGAATCTCAAGTTTTTAGAAAAATCAAAAATAAAAAGAAAAATAAATAAATTTGCGAACCCCACAAGTATTTTCAACAACCACGGAAGCAACCTTAGGCACATAATCTCAACATGTTTCATCAATATTAAATCCAATTAAAGTTTTAAAAATCAAGTCATGCAATTCTATGGGTTCAATTCCTAAGTTAGTCTATCCCCCTTCCCGGGCGGTGCATAAATAGTAGATTAATAACAATTTTAGGTCTCCCAACTCGATACAACTATTATTAACTCCCAAAAGATCTATGAATTGAATTACTCACCACAAACAGTTGTAGGTCTCCTGACTCGATACACCTGTTTATGTCTGAATTTGATTTTTGCCTTTGTTAGAACTCCTCTTCCGAATTTCGCACTAACGACAAATATGACATGCTAATTATTGATTAGATAAAAATCAATTAAGAATAAGCACTCAAATTCATAACTTAGAACACGTGAATTAATTAAGAAAACAATTAATCAAGATTTAACATGAATCCACAGTTTTGATTATGTCCTAAGATCCGAAAGATTAGCCAAACATTGATAACATTTTCATAGACAAACTTGAAATCAACATTGTGACATAGTTTAAGTACATACAAGAGATCTAAACTAATAAAGAAAACCCCTTCTTGTCAGGATAGATCTTTCTTCCAAGCCTCCGAAGCTCTTGTGCTTCCGTAGATGCGAAAGGCCTTGTGGTGCTCTTCTTGAGCTAACCCTCCTCTCTCAGAAGACCTTTGATCTTGTGTTCCTGTGAAATTTGATGTGTTGTATGGTGTATGGATATTGCTATTTTCGTGCAGCCCTTGGGTCCCTTATATAGGTGCTTGGAAAGATCAATCGTGCCGCTTGCTTTCGTCCCCTGTTTACTTCCAACTTCACACGAACAAGTCATCTTCGCACGAGCAGGTCACACGGTCGTGTGGTCCCAAATGGCCCAACCATGTGGTCCCACATGGACCGTCCGTGTGATTAGTTTTTGTCCGAATTTGCTCCTGGGGTCTTCATGACAGTTGTAGCCTTCTCTTATCTTTCCATATCCACTTGATTCATCTCAATATCAATTTTGTAGAGAAAGTTATGGCCTAAAATACTAAACCCTGCCAGTGTTGGAAACTGTTAGCGCATTTGGACATTTTTGAAGGAAATTCCCTTTTGTTCGATTGACCATGCTTCTTTCCTTCACATATTTGCTCGTACCTTAGCTCTTGACCTATACTTTGGAATGTGATATCGCTTTTTATCCAATTTAGCTCTATTTCCAGTAAGAGGTTACAAGAATACGCAGTATCACGCGCAACAAAGGAAACCAACTAAAACACACTGAATATACATGCAAATGTATCAAATATATATCAAAATAAGCCCCTAAATGCACATATATTTTACACGTATCAATCATCAACAGGGCCTGAAGGCCCTTCTCCTGCAACATCATCTTCACTTTCACTCTTAGACTCAGAGCTCTCAGTTTCACTATCCAAAGAGGAAGAACTATCTTCAGAAGAAACATTACCACTCTCTTGAACATGCAATTTTTCAAGAGGATCCTCCCTTGGAATTTTGTCCTCTGAAATTTTAAAGACCATTTGCTTGAGAAACATCTCTTGAACATGCACTCACCACCAGTATTTTTCTTTGAAACCTCATCCTCCTCTTCATAATCCGAGTCCTCAAGAACTATTTGGCCTCTCCTTTTCCGATAATAGGGTTTCAATATAGTCTTTGCAACGGGCTGAACATGAGAAAAGAGAGAGATGGACCTTGGTGGTGTAGCAGACACCTTGGAGCAGTGTTTTCGATGGAGGAGAGCCCCTATTGTGCTTCTTCTAGAAGAGAACCCACAACATTATCGGAATAATAGGGTTTAAATCATCCCGAGGAGCATCAGTGACAATACCTTCCTCCAAATTGGACAAGGGATTATGCAATTCAACCTCGGGAGTGTGTGCCTGAGATATCTTGACACCAGATAGGACACCTTTATCACTGATTTCTTCATGAACTTCCTGTAGCACATGAGATGACACTGGAACTGCTCCCAACGGGGTAGGGTTTGTAGCAGGCACATTTCCCCTGTTCGCCCTTCTATTTTGAGAAACCTCTCGTATTTCTCGTAGGATTTGATCCATTGTTCGCACTATTTACGGGATATAGTCAAGAAACATGTGAAAATCTAAAAACAGTGCAGAAGAACTATGGAGGAGAAAGTTTAGAGAGAAATATGCTAATTTGAGTAAGAAGAGAAATGCATGATATCACACTGTATTTAAATATATATAGAGAGAGAGAGAGAGAGAGAGAGAGAGAGAGAGAGAGAGAGAGAGAGAGAGAGAGAGAGAATGAACCGCCATAATTGGAGTAAGACAAACGACGGCTACATGGTAGTTTCCAAGAAAAACTTCCCAACTGCTCTAAGTTGAAATTCAAATATTTTGGAAGAGTTTCCATAAAATCAGAAGGTGCATCAAGACCAAAAATAACATTGATATAAAACACGTTTTAAAAAACACAAATTTAAGAGAAAAATTATTTCCATATATAATGCTCCAATCAAATCAATTTGTAGATATTTTTCATAAGCCCAAAATTATGAGTCTGAAAAATGCCTAGAATGATGCGTTTATTTCTGGCACACATGAGAGCTTCGGTTTTTAAAGTAATGCAACTAAGTGTTGTAACACCTTTTTCAAATACACCACAATATAAAGTCAATGGATCAAAATTCTTTTTCCAAATTAAAAATTCTTTTGAGTGAAAGGAAAATAGCAGGGGGATATCAGTCAGTCGGTAGCTTTGCAACATAACATGGATAGCTCTTTCTCAGAAGATCATCACAAAATTCAAACATATAAAAGAGCAAGGGATAGTTCACAACTGAATAACTTTCACACTCAATAAATAAGTAGATTTTTCCGTCAAAGGCCTCCACAAAAAATATATTTCACTTGGGAAAATTAATTCTGTTTGCAATTTGATCCACAATTGTTTTTAGCAAGTGTAAGCTCAAAAGGGTACTCAACTGAGAGGAAGCAATAAAAATCAACCAATGTAATTGTTAGTCCAAGTGGCTACGATAATCTAGGGGGTGAATAGATTATGCCAATTTTCCGAGTTTCACCCTCTTTTTCGACTATGAAGATGATAGCAAGAATATAAATAAAGAAAATAAACAACACGCAGTGATTTATAGAGCTTCACCCCACCTAGGGACTACGTGCTCAAGCACCCCAATATCTTCGGGATGGATTTCGATAAAGAAAAAGAATTTTATTAATAGTTACCACAACTATTACACCACCACCTTTGAAGATTACTACAATCTTCTTACAACACCTTCAAGGAGATTACCACAATCTTCCTTCACCTATGGAGAGTACCACACTCTTCAACACCTAAGATCACCCAAGTGTGCTCTTACCACAAGAACAACAACAACAAGGATATCTTGTTTTGGATGATTAACAAAATTCAAGATTACAACTCGATAATGAAGTATACAAACTTTGAGTGCAAGTGTAATCAAGAATAAAAGCCTAGACCTCAAAATGTGCAAGTGCAAGAGCTTAGGCTATTACAACAAGAATTATGACAATGAAGAACAAAGTGTTTGCTTGTATGTATTTGCTTGTGTTGTTGTGTTGTATCTTGTTGCTTGAATGCTTCTTCTATTTATAAGGGAGGTCTTGGATTGATTTCCAGACATAGGCTCATTCTTGGAGTTTGATTTCTACAAAAAAATGCAATTAAAATCAAGATTATAGCTGTTAGAAATCAATCCCCTAAAATGAGGAAAAGCTGTGCGAGGGCTCACGGATAGTTTCTTTCATCAAAAACATAGGTGATCGATCGCAAAATTCTTACATAGCGTACGGTGTCAAGTTTTAGTATAGGTTTTGAAAGTAGGGTTATCGTCTCCACAGGGATTGTTATCGAATTTTATACTAAGTACTATAATTAAAATAGCTTAATTCTATCTAGAAATCGAAAAGAGATGGATTGTTTATTAAACTAAAAATTAAAACTAAAAATTAAGCCACTAAATTGGTTCAGACAATTAATCAAACACTTAGAAGATGAATTCTAGAGGGTTGATTTCACCTAGTTATCCCCTATGTTTTCAATCCAGTTCATTAATCACAAGTTATCAATCTATAAGCCAATATTCCTACCATTTATCACTTCTCTCTCGATAAGTGCCAAGTGATTCTAGGTTCTAATTTCTGATTTCGACATCTCTATAAAAATCATAAATTAAACCCTAATTCGTTCAAAGAATATTCTATCACATGCTTCAAAAGATTCATAAACCTCTCGGATCTATGAAACCCTAGGTTGTGCTATTCTATGGCCAGGCGTTCAATTACCTCTCTCGAGCGTCAAATTAAACACACCAAACAATCTAAATTATTGATCGATAATTGGATGCAACCAAATCAAATAGCACAAATAGATTAATAAACATGCGAATTTCATAAATCGAAATCAAAACATAGGTTCAAACGTAAGTTACATCAATCCCTAGAAAATGGATTTAGCTCATATTGGATGTACAAAAACTCGTGAAGAAATAATTATACATCTCAAGAAATCGACAAAGAAAAACAAAGAAAGAATTGAGAAGAAAAGAAAAGGAATTCTCTCTGTGTCCAGACGAGAAGTGCCTCCAATTGCCATCCCGAGCCCTAGCTCTGTGTCTCTTGCCTTGCGTTGTGCTCAAAATAATGTCCGACCCCTCTTTTTACGCCTCCTTGGTTTATTTATAAGTCGAAACCCTCGGTCGGCGTCAAAACGGCCCAAAAATAGCTCAGTCCACGTTCAGGCCCATCGCGATCGGCGCTTGGAACGCCTAGGCTTGGCGCGCTTGAGACGCTCGCTTCTAGCTGGCTGCTTTGTATGTGCGCTGCAGTTTCTTGGAGATGGCGCTACGACGGCTACCGCTTCATGTCATCCGCTGCTAATCACTGCATGTCTTCCCTGCTATTTGCATGGCTGATCGGGCAAGGCTGCGGCTCCTTGAGATAGAGGCACCGGCCACTTTGTTTGCTACCTATCTTCGCTAAAGGGCGCGCAGCCTTGACTATGGCACTGCTATGAAGCACCCACCACTTCCCTACGCACTGTACTATTTTCCACCCCCGGCTGCGACGCTGGGGTTTTAGTAACTGCGCTCGTCGATCTTGCTCAATATTTTTCCGTTTTTTCACTTTTAAAATGCGATCTTCACCGTCCAAACACGTTTTTCATCATTTTTAATCAATTTTGGCTTCCAAGATTAGTCCCGACTCACGAACGACAACTAACTACATGAATTCGACTCAAACGACACTAAAATACCCGAAAAACAACGCAAAATCCTAGTCTAGAGCACTCAATATATTGGTATAAAACCAACTTAACAAATACCCCAAACTTAGACGTTTGCTTGTCCTCAAGCAATTACAGACTCTAAAAAAAACAACAAACATGAAGGAACTAAAAATAAAGACGACTGACTCGACGGACTAACTGCAAAACTTCACAACCAAACTCATTCGTCAAATTTCGTTTCACTATCAGTCAAACGCGTATTTTCACAATGTGATCATGAAGGTGGAATGTTCATGCCAACCCCGTTTTTATTATTCAGATAGATCCATGCAATCAAGTGTTTTCAAAATGATCCACTTTTTGAATATAGAGATGAGATGCTTACCGAACTCCATAGGCTTGTCTTTCACACTAATCTCCACTAATGTAGGCTAATGTAACACAAGGATCACTAGGACTTTTAAAGCTTGTAATGTGGGCTTAGGGTAAGGTAGGAAAATATGGGATTAAGTGGCTCAAATCACCCAAACACACAATTAACACTTTTAATCATCAATCAACACTACCCTTCACTTTTTGACATCCCCAATATTTATGAACCTTCAATCCGCTGATTTTTCTCATTTTTTTTTCTTTTCCTTTTCTTTTCGGCACCCCCAAACTTATTCTTTTGCATACATGAGGTTTCATATCTTTTTTTCTCGGGCAACTTCATTTAATTAAATACATACCCTTCTCATCATACCCTCTTCAACCTTCAATATTCTTCTATACCTTGTGTGTATGAGTGATGGGTAATTAAGATTTTGACATTTAGGCTCTGGGTATTAGATTGGTTGCCAAAGAAACGGGTTTATACGGCTCAAAGGGGGACACTAGGGAAAATATAATACAAAGGTAGGCTTTTAGGCTCTGGCTTGTTCAACGATGGCCTAAATCACTTCCTTAGTGTTACTTCACCTAGGATTTCACCTCGACTAGTGATCAGACAAGTTCTAGAATCCGGTGGGATGATAAAGGAAACACTCAATCGCATAATTCATCCCCAAATAAATCAACAGAGTTAAGCACATAGATGGAATTAATGGAAAGAAGAATATATCACAGTTTTAAACACATGCTCTCTTGACCGTTCAACTCATATTCAACAAATTCACTTAGTCATGCAATTTCATAGTTTTACATACGCCCCGACTCGACTAGACTCTTTTTTTTCGCTTTTCTTTTTACTCAAGACACGACTCGATGAATAAAAATAGACTGCACCCCCCTAAACTTAAAACGACATTGTCCCCAATGGAGAGGTGGGAAAAAGGACTTTTCTGGTAGCCGAGGAGCGAAGGCTCCTTAAGTCATGTGGTACTACTACGTGTAGGAGGTGTCTCGTATAAGCGCATAATGCATCCTGGTGCACAAGCTCGTGGGTGTTGTATGCCTCCGAGGTGTGGTCTTGTTCTTCCCATTTGCCTTGGCCCGGGTCCTTTTTGGTTTCACATCTTTGTAACCTAGCAAGGTAGACAAGAAAACAAAACTCGTGAAGAAACAATTATACATCTCAAGAAATCGACAAAGAAAAACAAAGAAAGAATTGAGAAGAAAAGAGAAGGAATTCTCTGTGTCCAGACGAGAAGTGCCTCCAATTGCCATCCCGAGCCCTAGCTCTGTGTCTCTTGCCTTGCGTTGTGCTCAAAATAATGTCCGACCCCTCTTTTGTACACCTCCTTGGTTTATTTATAAGTCAAAACCTCGAATTCGTGTCAAAACGGCCCAAAAATAGCTCAGCCCACGTTCAGGCCCGTCGCGCGTTGCGGCGCTTGGAACGCAGGCGGCCGCTGCGTGCTTGGAGATACTTCTTCTGCTGCTTTGTGCTGTATGTGCGCGTCTTTGCACCCTTGGAGATGGCGCAATGGCGCTGCTTCATGTCATCCGCTGCTAATCATTGCATGTCTTCCCTGTTTGCATGGCTGATCGGGCGCATGCTGCTGAGCCTCTTGGAGATAGCGGCTGCAGACCCTTTTGAGATAAGCGGCTGCCAGCCAGCGTCTGTTGCTACCTATCTTGTTGCCAATCGCAGGCTTGCAACCAACTTTTAGCTGCGGCGCCCACCACTTCCTACTTCTACGACTGTACTATTTTCCATCCCGTGACTGCGGACAGGGGTTTTTAGCTATGTGGCCATTTCGATCTTGCTCAATATTTTTCCGTTTTTCACTTTTAAAATGCGATCTTCACCGTCAAACACGTTTTTCATCGTTTTAATCAATTTGAGCTTCCAAGATTAGTCGACTCACGACGACAACTAACTACATGAATTCGACTCAAACGACACTAAAATACCCGAAAACAACGCAAAATCCTAGTCTAGAGCACTCAATATATTGGTATAAAACCAACTTAACAAATACCCCCAAACTTAGACGTTTGCTTATCCTCAAGCAATTACAGACTCTAAAAAAACAACAAACATGAAGGAACTAAAAATAAAGACGACTGACTCGACGGACTAACTGCAAACCTTCATAACCAAACTCATTCGTCAAATTTCGTTTCACTATCAATCAAACGCGTATTTTCACAATGTGATCAAGAAGGTGGAATGTTCATGCCAACCCCGTTTTTATTATTCAGATAGATCCATGCAATCAAGTGTTTTCAAAATGATCCACTTTTTGAATATAGAGATGAGATGCTTACCGAACTCCATAGGCTTGTCTTTCACACTAATCTCCACTAATGTAGGCTAATGTAACACAAGGATCACTAGGACTTTTAAAGCTTGTAATGTGGGCTTAGGGTAAGGTAGGAAAATATGGGATTAAGTGGCTCAAATCACCCAAACACACAATTAACACTTTTAATCATCAATCAACACTACCCTTCACTTTTTGACATCCCCAATATTTATGAACCTTCAATCCGCTGATTTTTCTCATTTTTTTTTCTTTTCCTTTTTTTTTCGGCACCCCCAAACTTATTCTTTTGCATACATGAGGTTTCATATCTTTTTTTCTCGGGCAACTTCATTTAATTAAATACATACCCTTCTCATCATACCCTCTTCAACTTTCAATATTCTTCTATACCTTGTGTGTATGAGTGATGGGTAATTAAGATTTTGACATTTAGGCTCTGGGTATTAGATTGGTTGCCAAAGAAACGGGTTTATACGGCTCAAAGGGGGACACTAGGGAAAATATAATACAAAGGTAGGCTTTTAGGCTCTAGCTTGTTCAACGATGGCCTAAATCACTTCCTTAGTGTTACTTCACCTAGGATTTCACCTCGACCGGTGATCGGACAAGTTCTAGAATCCCGGTGGGATGATAAAGGAAACACTCAATCGCATAATTCATCCCCAAATAAATCAACTGAGTTAAGCACATAGATGGAATTAATGGAAAGAAGAATATATCACAGTTTTAAACACATGCTCTCTTGACCGTTCAACTCATATTCAACAAATTCACTTAGTCATGCAATTTCACAGTTTTACATACGCCCCGACTCGACTAGACTCTTTTTTTTCGCTTTTCTTTTTACTCAAGACACGACTCGATGAATAAAAATAGCGCACCCCCAAACTTAAAACGACATTGTCCCCAATGGAGAGGTGGGAAAAAGGACTTTCCTGGTAGCCGAGGAGCGAAGGCTCCTTAAGTCATGTGGTACTACTACGTGTAGGAGGTGTCTCGTATAAGCGCACAATGCATCCTAGTGCACAAGCTCGTGGGTGTTGTATGCCTCCGAGGGTGTGGTCTTGTTCTTCCCATTTGCCTTGGCAGGGTCCTTTTTGGTTTCGCATCTTTGTAACCTAGCAAGGTAGACAAGAAAACAAAAATCGTGGAACCATGGAATTCGGTTATAGGTGAGAAATCGACAATCAAAGCCCATACATAATGCACCCAGTAGAAATATAGTCTATGTCAAAAGATAAGCATAGATGTGCAAGATAGCACTAAACAATATGAAATTGTCATTGGGGCATTTTATCAAACACCTCATATGTATGTGTTAGGAATTTTATTGTTTAGATTTTGATGAATGCCATGTAAAACTTAGAATAGAAACTTGGCACCCCAATTCTTGTTGTAAAATGCATTGTAATGAATAGAGTGGCCAAAGCCGAGTTAAGTCACTACGCCCTAACATGCAAGAAGACAATCAAGATCTGGAAGGAAGACTCTGCCAGGCAGAGACACCAGTATGGCAAAGAAGAGTAGACGGGAACTCTACTTAAGAAGCGGTGAGACGCTTGTGAGTGGAGCATCGATCAAGTCAACTCAAGAAAAGCCAAGTCTCAAGTTAGTAGCGGAAGAGTCATCCGATGATTGGAAGGCGACTCTAAGTCACCTCGGGGAAAGCAAGGAAATGCGGTCAAGTCGAGATAAATCAGTAAAAGAACCGTTATTTAAATCAAGAGATTTACTTAAACAAGTAATATCTCCATACCACCTTTCTTGGAGTGCTCGGTCCCGAGCGTGCAAAAGGAATGAACCGATGGGAAGCACTACACCGTGTGTCGAACTACGAAAAGGTGAAAGAACAATTCATACGAGGAAACGGGCGATTCCAAGAAGCGCAAAGCCAACGACGCAAAGTGACTTTCAAAAAATTAAGCCTATCTCTTCAACGGGCAAATTTTTGAAAGTTCACTATAAAAAGGCCGAGGAGTTTGTTTGAGAAAAAGGATGACACACATGCGAGATATACAAGCATATTAGAAAAATGAAACATTCTCAATCCTCAAGCCTACATTACGAAGTACATCAATCCAACACTCACTGTGAAGGAAAGAGAACTTCTATCGGTTGAAGAGGAAACTTTTGAAAACAAGGGTCTACATTCCGGGAAGGATTGTAGAAAGGTTCAAGGTTGAACCAAGTCTTAAGCTTTTGGAGGGCTTCGTGATCAAATCCAAAGAGCTTGAGCAAGTGATTTGTAGTAACAAGGCAGTGCCTGTGAAGAAGGCGAGTCGTCACGAGAAGCGGGTTTGAGTGATCAAGGCGTCTCGGATCGAGTCCCTAAGGATCAAGTCAATGTTGTGTGATCAAGACTTGTATACGGACATTACCACTTTGTAAAGCGATCATTACTTAGTGGATTCCTCCGGGAGTTGGAGAAGAGAGGAGTAGAAGAATTACCCCATCTTGAACCTCTATAAAAACTTTCTTTGTGTCATTTACATTTAGCGTTTAAATTCTGCACTTTTAATCGCTTATATCTGTTTGATAAATTTGCTATCCATTTGATAATTTATAAGTACTAAATCAAGCTCTAAAATCTTGCTTAATCAAACTTAAGGGTGTTAAGTCTTCACTTTGAAAATAAAACCACAATTGAGTTAAATTATAGCCACAATTTGAGTTACTCCATCGGCTCAAATTGAAGTCATTGAGAGATTAACTCTCTTGAGTGACTAATTATTTGTCCATCAAGGACACGGTGTGTAGTAGAATCAACTCTGTAGATTTAAAAAGACTAAATCGAAAATTTGGTAAGGTTTATTCAACCCCCCTTCTAAACCTTACACTTACACCCCTTGGGACCTACAAGTGGTATCGGGGCGGTTGGTTCATTGAACCCTCCGCACCTGGTTCAACTAGATCTCCAAACTTTTCAAAGTCGCTTTAGTACTTAAACCTTCAAAACTCTTTTTATTAAAAGTCATTATCATGGAAGCAAATTTGACACGCATCCCTATGTTCACTATTGAAGAATTTGATGATTGGAAAATTCGTATGCGTGCTCATCTATCGGCATTACATGATGAGATGTGGATAGTGATAGAAGATGGGCCTCTGCAAATATTAAAGGTGAACACGGTTATGCGAAGAGTTGCGGCTAAAGGAGAAGAAGATGCCGCTCCCGGACGGTCATGGTTGAAAAACCAAGAAGCGAGTGGACAAATGATGTGAGAAAAAGATACAACCTGGACAATGTAGCCAAGGACATCCTCTACAAAACCTTGGACAAAGCCATGTTCAACAAAGTCAAATCATGCAAAACGGCTAAAGAAATCAGGACAAGCTGACATTGATTTGTGAAGGCTCGAAGCAAATCAAAGAAAACAAATTATCGGTGGCGGTACAAAAATTTGAAAACTTCAAAATGATCTCGGGAGAGAACCTGGATCAACTAGGCGCTCGGTTTGAAATCACAAATGAGCTGTCTACACTTGGGAAAGGAATATACACGAGAGAAGAAAATGTGTATGAAGATCCTAAAAGCCTTCCAAATTTGAATGGGAAATGAAGGTCATGGCACCGAGACACTCCATGGACCTATCAAAGACATCCAATCATGAGTTATTCTCGGACCTCAAAGCCTACGAGTTTGAGCCGAGAAGAAAAGACCAGGAAGAGACAATTCCCACCCAAAACATATGCTCTAATTGTCAAAGATGGGAAGAGAGCTGAGATCAAAGAGGCAATTGACCCGAGGAAGAAATAGCCCGATGGTTAAAAGATTTAACAAGTTCTTTAACAAGAACTACAAGAGAGGAAAGGGTGAATCTTCGGAAGACACTCGGCTCCCTCCAAATCAAGGGAAGACAGGCCAACCAAGAGAACGGATCATCAAAAAGTTGAGTATCAAAGGTGACAACTCAAGAATAGAAAGAGCGATCAAAAGCTGAATATCTATGTTGGAATGTAGACAACGAGTCACTATGCCATTGATTGCTCATATCCTGTAGTCAACAAAGTACGAGGGGGGATGAAGAAGAAAGAAAGATCTTGAGAGAAAAGAAGACAAGAAAGGAAAAAGGCAATGGTGGCTGCGGAAGATCACGAAATGACCAAGTCAAGGAGACAGTGATTGAGAGAAGCGTGAAGTGACTATTCAAGTGACTACGAAGAAGAAGCCCGACCGCTTGATGGCCAAAGAACAAGATCAACTGATCAAGAAGATGAGGTACAATCTAACTCAACAAACTCAGACACTAGTGATAGTGGATCGTGACACAAACACTTCATCACCCACGATCTTTATGATTCATTAGGCAAAATGATGAAAGATTTTGAACACATTAAATCCTCACACACTATTGAATGAGGAAAACAGCCTACTTAAAAGTCAAAACTCAAAGCCGACTAAGGAGTGAGTACTCTAAGTCAAATATTTGTTGAGAATGAAAGGTTAAAAAAGGTGAAAATGCTAAATTAATAAGCGAGAAATTGCTTTATAGAAAAGAGGGAGAATGACCTCAAGAATGTTATTGCTTCATTCACTAAGGCATCTAAATCATTGGATGATCTTATTATGAGTCAAAGAGAATGTGGAGACAAACGGGCTTAGGATTTAACTCCTCATGCTATGTCAAACCTCAAGAGTAATTCGGAAAAATGATCTTCAAGTCATGTGAAGAGTCCGAAAAATCCAACTCTAAATGTTGCACACACATTCACTCCAAAGCACAATACTAAGCAAAGCGGCCTTGGTTACAAAGGAAAAGGAAAATGCCGAGTTGAGTGTCTTTGAAAGGATAGTGAGAAGAGATTCGGCCGAGTCCCTCATAAACTCCTAACGAAAATACTCGTAAAAAGGAAGCGAGCTACCAAAACCCCAGAAAATCCATAAAAGAAATACATATGATGGGAATGGTAGAAAATATCCAAGCCAAGTGATTGGAATAATGTAAACTATCGGCATAAACTTATGGAATATAAGCCCAAATGGCAAAGGCCTAGAACTCGGCAAAGGCCATTCCAAAAGTATAAGAGCTTTCATCAAACACACATATGCACCTAGGCACTACACTCAGAGACACCACAATTACCCAAAGAAGGCGATTGCTAAAAATTATACACATACGAGACAAAAAGCAATTTGTATGAACCTAGAATCCCCAAGCAATTTGCAGGATTGATTATGATTATGGCGCGATAGATGGCAACCCCTTAGAGTCAAAACATTTGGCTATATGTTGGTTGGATCATCTTACAACTCTAACCCCTCGGACCAGGACAAGTATGGGTACCTAAAACTTAATTTCCTTGATTGCGGTTCAAGGAATGTGGTGAAGTGCAAGGAACCTGGTACATGGATAGTGGGCATTCGGACATATATGAGGAAATAAGAGAAATCTGTCAAAATTCAAGGAAGTCAAAGGAGCAAAAGTCATATTTGGGGGAAATGAAGCTCTGGTGAAATAAGAGGCATTGGATCCATCAAGAGGAATGGATTAGAAATCACGGATGTTGCATATGTTGAAGGACTCAACTTCAACTTACTGAGTATCGATCGCTCTGTGACAAGGGCTACAATGTTGGATTCAACATGGGTATATGCCAAATCAAAGAAATTGAATCAAATGAAGTGGTCTTTGCAAGGATGTAGACAGAAAAATATGTATGTAGTGGATTGGTCAACTGCAACACCCAAAGACTTGTCTACTAGCAAAGAGTGTAAGTCAGCGGCTACGATAATCTAGAGGGGGGTGAATAGATTATCTCCATCTTTTCGATTTCGCCCTCTTTTTCAAACCGAATGCTCAAACAAAATAATGAAGGTGCGGAATGTAAACAACATACGTCGATTTAAAGAGGTTCAACCCACCAGGGCCTAATCCTCTACCACCCCAAGTATATCAGGGATGGATTTCAAAAAGAAAAAGATTTTATTAATTTACCAAAAATTAATACAACACCAACTTACAACACCACCTTGAAGAGCACCACACTCTTCTTCAACAACACCTTCAAGATTATCACAATCTCTTTTGAAGATCACCACAATCTTCCGTCTTGAAGAGCACCGAACTCTCAACACCACCTTTGGAGATTACCACAATCTCCCTTTGAAGATTACCACAATCTTCCTTCAACGGCACCTTTGAAGATCACCACAATCTTCAATCTTGAAGAATACCAAATTCTTCAACACCTCAAGAGCACCACACTCTTGAAATACCTATCACCTAGATCACCCAGTGTATTCTTACCACAAGAATACTCACAAGGATATCTTGTGTTTGGTTGATGAATTACAATCAAGATTACACTTTGAAAAATATTACAACTCAAAAGTGCAAGTGTAATCAAGAATGAAAGCCTAGACCTCAAGATGTGAAAGTGATAGTACTTTAGGCTATTACAACAAGAATGTTGAAATGAATAACAAAGATTATGTGCTTGTGATATCTCTTGTTGTTTGTATCAAGTCTTGTATTTGATCCCTCAAGCTTTCATCTATTTATAGGAGAGCCTTCAAATTTGAATTCCAACATAGGCTCCTCCAAAGGCTCCTCCAAAGGCTCCTCCAACATAGGCTCCTCCAAAGGCTCCTCCAAAGGCTCCTCCAACATAGGCTCCTTCATGGGCTCCTCCATGTTTTCTTTTGTCTACAAATAAGACAAAGAGATTAAAATAAATATGGTTGTCTCATAAGGATACAAAAATCAGATTATAGAACAATCCCACATTTTAAGGAAGAATGGTCTGCACTGCACGGTTATATTTTTATTTTGTCAAACAAAAAGGCGCCGGTCGCACAGAAATAGAGTTTGAAACATAAAGCACCAAATTAACACAGGCGACCGGTCGGAAGTGCACCTCGGCCGGTCGAGCCTATGTGCGACCGGTTCTGCACTGATCAATTTTGAGAGTTCTCAAGTTTCATTTCACGAAACTTGTTCCCGTGCCGATGTCGCTCGCCGGTCGAAATGGTCGACCTCCTCAATGACAAGTTGTCGATTTTTATCAAAAATAAACCTCAAGAAATACTCGAAAAATTCGTAAAAACATTTTAAACCGATCGGGAGTATTTAGGACAACATAAGAAATATAGTTTTGAAGAAATAAAATATTTACACACAAAGTGTTGTCCGATATAAATTCAATAAATACTCAGAAAAATAGTAGAAACATTTTAGATCAATTTGGAGTATTAGGACAACATAGTTTCAGTGTAAAAACCCTTTGACTTAAAAACATTAAATGAATTGTCCAATTTTGTATCGAAAATAAACTTGAGGAAATACTCCGAAAGATATTAAAATCATTTTAAATCATTTAGGAGTATTTGGACAACCTTTAAAAACAATGTTTTGGTGTAAAATCAAAATCATCAAAATCATGATAAAACCATTTATCAAACAATCTCCCCCTTTTTGATGATTACAAACCAAAACAATTTTAACGAGGTCGATTTTGAAAACAAAACAATTTTACCGGTTAAAGAGAACTATCCGTTGTGGCGACAACATTTCATGCAATAAAAACACAAGGATGGGAGTAGAGATATTCAAACACATATAGCAAATGCTCCCCTATCAACATGCACAACAAGAGTAATGTAAAAGCAATTATCCATAAGCTAAAAGCTTTAGCTTTTACAATTTGTTCAAGAGCTTATAAGCTCCCCTGTCACAAAACATCATTAGACAATAATATAAGTCCGTCAAGCAACAATTGGACTAAAAACGAATCACAACTTATGGCTTTATGAAGCCATATCTTATACTTCTTTTCGTTAAGCTTATCTTAGCTTTGATGAGCTAATGAGCTTATAACCTGTTTCTCCCCTTTGGAATCATCAAAAAGAATGTTAGCACGATAAATACATCATATATTCTTATCAAAGTGCGCAAGTAAACCGATGTACCGAGCTATTTGAGCATTGAAGCTTATAAACCAAATAGGAGGGAAAAGTCGAATCATACGACTTGTAGAGGTTTATGAAAACTCATTTGATAAGCAAAACATGATCTCTATAAGTGTATAAGACTTTTGAAATCGAGAGAATCATGTAGGTGATGAATTTTTCATTGAAACGCTTTATCGAACACTTGGCGGGCGTAAAAAATTGAGAAAGATATATATAGCCCTTGTAAATGAAATCAAGCCAAGTTTTTTCATCACCAAATGCAATTTAACAAATATCATTCATCAACAATCAATAAGCTCATCACAAACATATATGAATTACATCAAGAAAAATACATATAAGCCACAAACTCAAGGGTTCAACCCAATTGAGCTAAAGATAGTGAAATTCTTACCATTCAATCGGTAAAGTTGAGCAATGATGATGATAACCGAGCTAGATAATCCCCAAAATATAAAATGTATGCAATAAAACAAGTTTGGAGTGAAATTTGTGTGCAATTTGCGAAGGGGACGAAAAATGGACATAATAAGCCAAAATGGCGAAATGCGGAAAGCGGAAGAACTATTTTTAGCCAAAAAAATCATCCAGCGCGCCGGTCCAGGCATGGGCGACGGTCGAGCTAGTGGGCGACGGTCGGCATTTTTCGCCTGGCGCCCATTTGTTATGGTTACGTTTGAAAATCCGAAGTTTTATCCAAAAATCCGATTTTTCGCCCTAAGTTTTAAAAACGTGCAAAATGCAAACGTAGACCTCATTCAATATACATTATGTTATAATCAAGCTCGAAATGAGGTAAAATACTCGGCGGTTAACGATCAAAAAGTCGCGAGTTATCCTTGAGACGGAATTAAACACATCTCAAGTTTTTGTTAAAAATCACAATCCCTAAAAATATATCGAATCTCAATATGTTTAGTTCGATTATGACGAACCAAATTTTGAATACGAATAACCTTATAATAGATACCAAACTTGTTATCCCGAAAAAAATAAGAACGTTTTAAAGCTTTGGATACAACAAGTCATAAGAAGAAGTGCCTTTCAAATATTTGAAAATTTCTTTTAATGGCACTTTAATGAGATTCGTTAGGATAGTTTTTGAAGTCGAGCATATAGACATAAGGTATATGGAATGTCGAGTCTATAGGAATAATACAAGAAGACATACCTCGAATTTGTTTGTCAACCGACATGCCTTTCTCAACCTTTGTCAATCTCTTCATTGATAGCCGTAGAGGTTGGAATGATTCTTCCTTCTTCAATGCCTAACTCCTTCAAGAGTTCTTTTGAAATGTAACCATCTACTTGGCATTGAATGATTTGAAGTCAAGCAAGAAATCATGCTCATTTCAAGTACACCTTGCATCAACTTAGAGAACCATATCTTGCACAAATATTCATTAGTAGCACCAAAAATATTCTCATAAATATGCACAAGTTTAAATAATATTGCCCTTTTTCACAAAAAGAGAGTAGTATCAACTTTACCTTTTGTAAAATCATTTAGCAAAAATAGATAAGTCTACCATACACGGGGTACTTGTTTTAAACCATACAAGGCCTTAAAAACAATCATTTGGCCTGGAAAAATTTTAAACCCCGGAGGTTGTTTTACATAGACTTCTTCTTGAATAAAACCATTTAGAAATTTGGATTTAACATCCATTTGGTAAAGCTTGAAATTTTCTTAAAACAAGAATGGGCAAGTAAAATGCAAATAGCTACAAAATGTGCTATGAGTGCAAATGTTACATCAAAATCGATTACCTTCTTCTTGAAAATACCTTCGAGCTACTAACCTCGCCTTAGTTCGACCAATGTTGCCTTGGTCATCGAGTTTGTTCCGGAATACCCTTTTTATCTTCTTCATCACTATCATCATAGGGTATCCAATTGATCTAAGGTGTTCATAATAGAACATTTACATCCAAATATTTGGAGTACTTCATTTCTCATCTACACAACTTAACAAACTCATTAATGGCATCGCTTATATAAGCAAGAAAAAATAGCCCAAGTGTAAAAACATGCCTCAATCACAAAATATCTTGCATAGTAGAAATAGACACTATATATAGAGACCATGAAGCAAAACACATACTATGCTTTTAGAATATCATCAAGAGTCTAATAAATCATGCAAGTTCAAATAAGCTTAAGAAAGCTATAAAAGGCCTCTTTTGAAATTTGCAAATCCGATATCATATAGTTGAGACCTTATTTAAAAGAAGTATTTGAACAAGAGTTGACAAAGCAAATATGTGCAATCAAATATCGAATAGTGCCTTTCAAAAAATCTAAAAATCCTCTTAATGGCACTTGTATGAAACACTATGAAAAACAAGCACATAGGCATATGGCAATACACAAGTAAACGTACCTCGATAATTTATGCCTTTTCTTGACAAATAATGATGAAAATGGCCATTTGTGAAAATATGTAGATCCTACACAATTCTTAAAACAAATCTAGCACAAATCATAATGATAGAAGTGTAGGCTAAGAGATATCACAAGTAAGCTTATGCCATAAAAATCCATAAGAGATGATCATACACTTTAGTCTACAAAAATGCACAAGAGTTTTAAAAACATCATATAAGGTCTTCTTTTTCAAAAAATTTTAAAAATACAAATAAGTTTTGAAGACCTTAATTTAAAATTTAAATACATGAAAACTCATTTGCAATATAGGCACAAATAAAAACATGCATACTAACTAGATAAAATGCATATTTTAAATGGGGAGATACGGTTTACCAATTACGCCGTTTCCATGGGTTGTGCCGTTCCCATTGTTGATGATATCTTCCCTTGAGAAGTCACTTTGTTGATGATGGCTTCTTTGATTGCTCCATTTCAAGGTTTGTTACCTTCCCATTGTTGATGATCTCTTCTTCTTTGAAAATCATCTTGTTGATGAAGTCTATGCCATTTCAAGGATTGTACTCTTCCCATTTTTGATTGTATCCTCTTCTTGAAATTGGCTTTGTTGAAAATGTTTTCTCCTTCTTTGATCAAATGACACGGTCATTTGATGTCTTCTTAGCGGTATGAATTTTCTTCGATCATTATTTGGCGGGTACCTAATATGACATTGTTTTGTGGTACCCTCATGTGTTTGGGTCCTTTGTGATTAGTCTTGAGACTTTTAGGTCTCCAACAATAATTAGAGCTATTTCTAGCACGACAAGTATTTACCGTATGACCCTTTTTACCGCAATAAAAGCATGTAATAATTCTAGGAGCATAATGACCAACGCGTCTTAGAGACTTGATTCTTTTTCATGTGATTGACACCCTTAGGCTTATGATCAAGTTCTAGTTTCGAATTATCACAACAATCAACAATATTGGTTATTCTATCGGTACTCAAGTTGGATTTAGATAAATCATTTTTCAAGCAATTTATATCCTCAACAAGAGTACTATTTTTTTCTTTCTCAAGGTTTCTAACCTTGTCAAGAGTGGTGGTGTGAGCACATGATAGTGATTCATAGGAAGTAAATAAACTATCCTTATCATTTTTCAAAACAATGAATTCCTTTTTCAAATTTTTGTATTTAACAAGTAAGTTTTGGAATTCATCTTGTAGCTCATCATAATCATTTTGTAAATCACTATATTCATTTTTCAATTCATGGTTATAAGAAGTAGAGGGTTTAGAACTTACCTCGTTTTTCTTCTTCGATGCCCATGAGGCATTGTTCAACTTGTTCATCATGGGAGGTTGTAGAAGGCTTATCCCATGTTGTTGGATTTGATGTTGTATCCATTTGTGAAGTAGATGCTTTTGAGTTGCTCCTTTCATTTGCATATACTTCATAGATGGCTTCTAATTTTGCCATACTTCATGTGCCGATTGAATACCTACAACATGATCAAATTCCAAAGTGGTAAGTGAACAAAGTAAAATATTAAGAGCTTTACCATTTAAAGAGATGATTTTCTTCTCTTCATCATTGAGCTTTTGAAGCCTTTTGAGGTGTGTGGTGTATCTTTCATCGGAATGGATTCTCCATTAATGACGGTGTTCCAAATGTCGAACCCGCAACCTTGTAAGTAGCATTCCATTCTTTCTTTCCAAAATATAAAATTTTTGGAATCAAACCGAGGTGGCTTGGTGGTGGAGGTGCGGGAAAGGTGAGCTTCGTTCGTAGCCGGCGATTGTTTCTCTTCACTCGCGATGTGAAAGCGAGCTTGCCAAAGAGTTTGGCTCGATACCACTTGTAAGTCCAAGCGGCTACGATAATCTAGAGGGGGTGAATAGATTATCTCCATCTTTTCGATTTAGCCCTCTTTTTCAAACCGAATGCTCAAACAAAATAATGAAGGTGCGGAATGTAAACAACATACGTCGATTTAAAGAGGTTCAACCCACCTAGGGCCTAATCCTCTACCACCCCAAAAGTATATCAGGGATGGATTTCAAAAAAAAAAGATTTTATTAATTTACCAAAAATTAATACAACACCAACTTACAACACCACCTTGAAGAGCACCACACTCTTCTTCAACAACACCTTCAAGATTATCACAATCTCTTTTGAAGATCACCACAATCTTCCGTCTTGAAGAGCACCGAACTCTCAACACCACCTTTGGAGATTACCACAATCTCCCTTTGAAGATTACCACAATCTTCCTTCAACGGCACCTTTGAAGATCACCACAATCTTCAATCTTGAAGAATACCAAATTCTTCAACACCTCAAGAGCACCACACTCTTGAAATACCTATCACCTAGATCACCCAAGTGTATTCTTACCACAAGAATACTCACAAGGATATCTTGTGTTTGGTTGATGAATTACAATCAAGATTACACTTTGAAAAATATTACAACTCAAAAGTGCAAGTGTAATCAAGAATGAAAGCCTAGACCTCAAGATGTGAAAGTGATAGTACTTAGGCTATTACAACAAGAATGTTGAAATGAATAACAAAGATTATGTGCTTGTGATATCTCTTGTTGTTTTGTATCAAGTCTTGTATTTGATCCCTCAAGCTTTCATCTATTTATAGGAGAGCCTTCAAATTTGAATTCCAACATAGGCTCCTCCAAAGGCTCCTCCAAAGGCTCCTCCAACATAGGCTCCTCCAAAGGCTCCTCCAAAGGCTCCTCCAACATAGGCTCCTTCATGGGCTCCTCCATGTTTTCTTTTGTCTACAAATAAGACAAAGAGATTAAAATAAATATGGTTGTCTCATAAGGATACAAAAATCATTATAGAACAATCCCACATTTTAAGGAAGAATGGTCTCACTGACAACGGTTATATTTTAGTCATGTCAAACAAAAAAAGATAATTTGGCCGCACGAAATAGAGTTTGAAACATAAAGCACCAAATTAAACAGGCGGCCGGTCGAAGTGCACCTCGGCCGGTCGAGCCTATGTGCGCCGGCCAGACTGATCAATTTTGAGAGTTCTCAAGTTTCATTTCACGAAACTTGTTCCTGTGTACGGTCGCTCGTAGGTCGACCTGGTCGACCTCCTCAATGACAAGTTGTCCGATTTTTATCAAAAATAAACCTCAAGAAATACTCCGAAAAATTCGTAAAAACATTTTAAACCGATCGGGAGTATTTAGGACAACATAAGAAATATAGTTTTGAAGAAATAAAATATTTACACACAAAGTGTTGTCCGATATAAATTCAATAAATACTCAGAAAAATAGTAGAAACATTTTAGATCAATTTGGAGTATTAGGACAACATAGTTTCGGTGTAAAAACCCTTTGACTTAAAAACATTAAATGAATTGTCCAATTTTGTATCGAAAATAAACTTGAGGAAATACTCGAAAGATATTAAAATCATTTTAAATCATTTAGGAGTATTTGGACAACCTTTAAAAACAATGTTTTGGTGTAAAATCAAAATCATCAAAATCATGATAAAACCATTTATCAAACAAAAAATACAAATTTGAATCAAGTTGGTTGTGGCACAAAAAGGTCGAGTCACCTGAATTTCAAAACAATTAACAAGGTTGGCAAGAAGTCATCTTGTAGAAGGACTTCGGACTCGATTATACAAGAAGGAGAGTATATGTGATGCATGTCGAGAAGGAAAGCAAATCAAGTCATCATTCAAAGAAAAGACATGCCCATCCTCAACAAGAATATTGCATCTACTTCATATGGATCTATTTGGCCCATGGAACCATTGACATAAGCGGAAAAGAAATACACCTTGGTGGTAGTAGATGACTACTCAAGATATACATGGACAATATTCATGTGCAAGAAGAAAAGAAACTCTACAAAAACTACCACGGTGATGAAGAGGATTCAAAATGAGAAGAGTCAAACCATTATCGAAATAAGATCGGATAGAGGAACCGAGTTTGTCAATGGAATAATAACTCGATCTTGTATTGAGAATGGTATTGGTCATGAACTATCTCGAATGAGAATGGAGTTGCGAAAGAAGGAGCAGAACCCTCAAAAAGCGGCAAGGACCATGTTAGGTCAAGCGGGGTTACCAAAAAGATTTTGGTCAAGCAATTAACACAACTTGCTACACCCAAAGCGGATGCATGATAAATAGGCGGTGACAAAGACTCCTATGAGATCCGGGTGGAAGAAAACCAAATGTTGCATATTTCAGAATATTTGGATGTAAATGCTTCATCCACAACAATGGCAAAGACAACCTAAAGGCTTTTGATGCTAAAGGCGATGAGGGTATCTTCTTAGATACTCAAACCAAAGCAAAGCCTACAGAGTACTCAACAAAAGAACTATGATTCAGAGGAATCCATTCATGTAGTATTCGATGAGCCAAATGTAAATGGAGAAGACATTGAAGAGTCGGTGATAAGCTGAATCATCCAACCATACGAGAAGAGTCCCTATCTTTTGGTGAAATTTGGAATTATCAATTGAGAAGAAGATGAGATAGTGAATCTCAAAACAGGTTGGAAAATTTGCAGCTAAGCGATAACTTGAGAAAGGCGACCACACCAATTGCAAGTCGATTGAATCGCTAACTTACTCCAACGATGTAAGATGGTGAGAGATCATCCACGAGAACTTGTCATTGGAAATATAAGAGAAGGTGTCAAAACAAGATCGAGAACTCAACAAGAAGCTATGTTCACATGCTTCATCTATAAATAGAGCCAAAAGATGTGTCACAAGCATTGGATGACACACATTGGATTCAAGCTATGCAAGAAGAGTGAATCGGTTTGAGAGAAATAAAGTATGGGAATTAGTGCAAAGACCCATACATCAAAATGTTATTGGAACCAAATGGGTATTCGAAATAAGATGAACGAGGAAGGCTCTGTGGTAAGAAACAAAGCAAGACTAGTAGCCAAAGGATATTGCCAAGAAGAAGGGATAGATTTTGATGAAACATTTGCCCTTGTAGCAAGATTGGAAGCTATAAGGATGTTTCTTGCCTATGCGGCTCATAAGAATTTCATTGTATATCGAGATGGATGTAAAAAGTGCATTCCTAAATGGTTTATTGGAAGAAGAAGTATATGTTGAACAACCTCCGAGGATTTGAGCGAGAAGACTCTTGGAGATAAGGTATACAAACTCAAGAAAGCCTGTATGGATTGAAACAGGCACCCAGAGCATGGTATGACACCTGTCACAATTCCTAAGCGAAAATGGATTCACAAAAGGAAAAGTAGATAGAACACTTTTCAGAATTCAAGACAAGAAGAGTATCTTGCTTGTTCAAATATATGTGGATGACATCATTTTTGGATCCACTAACAAAGAGTGTGAAAAATTTTCAAACCTCATGCAAAGTAAGTTTGAAATGAGCATGATGGGAGAGTGACATTCTTCCTTGGACTCCAAGTGAAACAAGTGAAGGATGGAACCTTCATAAGTCAAACAAAATATACCGGAGATTTAATGAAGAAGTTTGGTATGGAGGAGAAGTCTTACAGTAAAAATACCAATGAACACATCAAAATGGACATGGATGCGAGATGGCAAGCACAGTAGATCAAACAAGATCTGAGCACTTATTGGATCACTGCTCTATCTCACGGCTAGCATGCCGGACATCACCTTTGATGTAGGTGTATGTGCAAGATTTCAATCTGCTCCAAAAGAGAGCCACATGACAGCGGCTAAGAGAATATTGAGATACTTGAAAGGAAGCCAAGAAGTAGGCCTATGGTATCCAAAGGAAGGTGGATTCAAGCTAATTGGCTATTGATTCGACTATCTTTGGATGCGAGTGGACGGGAGAAGAGCACTTGAGGCACATGTCAAATGCTAGGAAACAGACTAATTTCTGGTTTAGCAAGAAGCAAAACTCAATAGCCACCTCTCTGGTGAGGCGGGAATACATAGGCTGGGCATTTGTTGTGCCCAAGTCCTATGGATGAGACAACGGTGAGAGACTATGAAGTGGAAGAAAAAGAAATTCCAATCATGTGTGATAACACAAGTGCAATAGCTAACACTCAAAATCCCGTGTTGCACTCAAGAACAAAACATATTGATGTCGATATCACTTCATAAGAGACCATGTTGAAAAGAAGGACATCATCCTGGAATATATCTCAACCGATAAACAACTAGTGATATCTTCACAAAACCATTATGTGAGTCAAGATTTGAAGAACTCAAACATGAGTTGGGATTAATTGAACTGGTGACACTCAGGCAATTAAAAAAAGAGAAATGGAATAGAAAAGGGGGAAAAGGAGTGAAAAGCAGAAAATCGCTCAAGAAATCAAATTTTATCGGAAAGACTGACTACACCGAAGTCGGTGATAGTGAGTCGCTAAGAGAACTGTGAGGAGTAGAGTTAAATCGGCTAAGAGATAAGTTGAACAACTTATGAGCAAAGTGACAAAACGCATCGTTTTGACTTAGCGGGAATGTTTTAAGGAACACGTCAAAGATAATGATGATGTGTACGGACATAAAGCCGCACACCAAGCTTATGATTGGATATAAATCTTTGCCGCATTAAATACGAGGCGTGAAATGCTCAATAGGCGTGCGAAATCCAAGCCGTTGATTTCGATCACAATTCAAAAACCGCACGTCCTTTCATAAACCATATTTAAACCATTTTCGTCCAGTTTCTCTCTCACACTTCTAAAACTGTTCATCTCTTTCTCTCAAAAGCGAAGGCAAAAATACTCTCGAAACCCTATCAACTTTCAAATCAATTTCTCGAGTTTTTCCTTGATATAATCCGAGAAATGGCACCAACTTATGACTTTACCAAGTTAGGAAAGCAAATCCACACCGGTTCGATGGTGGATTTTTGACGGAATGTGTGAAGCGGGTAAACGACACCCTGGTGAAGAAAATCGCTAAGAAGTTGAAACGTCCAGGACTAAAACCGTTTCTAACGTTGGAATATCCGATGACCTATGTGGAGGAGGTCGCACAATTCTACGTGAATCTTTGAGATTCACGATGAAGGAATCAAGTCATCATTCACGGAAAGCGGTGACTATCTCTGCCAAGGATTTGGTGAATATTGCTTACTACCGATAGAAGGAGCATCGAGATCAAAGAAAGGCTGATGTAAACTTGGGCCGACACATGGAAAGAAATAGCCAAGTCCGACTTTCTTTGATAAAATAATATACACAAAGCACAAACAAGAGACTACGAAGGAGGATTATCACAAGTTGTTGGACATAGTTGCCAAATGTATCGACATCAAATTTGGCGGCTTTGACCAATTGTAAAGGCAAAGCCGATTGTAATGGCTGCAATCATCGAAGAAAAGAAGATCAATCAAGGTGAGTTTGTCTACAAAGCAGACTCGCTTAACGTGGGAACAAGTCCTTCAAAGAAGATGGTTCATTTGGAGGATACCTAGGATATGGCACGGTGATTGGCGCTATTGGAGGTGAAAGGAGTCCCTCTTAGACATGGGAAGGCATTCCATGTTAACAAGAGGATGTTGAGCTAACCTCTCTGGCGCTCGAAGCGAGCTTACGCCAAGAGAGCGACACCGATGAGGGGGAATCGGTGACCGAAGATCTGTTGTTTCGCTCGGCCAAGAAGAATCTTTGCCCTGCGGCAATGCAAGAAGATGCTGCCCCTGCTGAGAAAGAAAACCAAACATGCTCGCTTTCTACAAACAGAGTCACCTTTGGCGGCCGTGTCTCCCCCCTGCTGAATGGTCGAGAAGGACTCACAAATACCTTCTTCGATCGTCAAGAAGAGGATAACCGACAAGCCAAGATGGCGGCTCCTCGAAACAAACACCAAGACCGGCCCCGCCCCAAGACTCGAGGCGACACCGCCTCTCGAACCAGAAATTCCCGGTACAAACCAGGAGAGAAGAAGACTCGTCAAGCGGTCGAACAAGAGAAACCAGTGAGTCGATTCTCGGCTAGCACAAATCGAGGAGACTCTTTGGAGAAGTAGAGTCTCCGGATGTAGTTGATGAAACAGCCAAGTCTGCTTTGAAGTCGATCGCCAGAGGCAACTCGAAGACACAATTTGTAGCTCACACAAATTGAAGCACAAGAAAGAACTGCGAAAGCGAGATAGTGATGTAATGATCCTATCTCCACCTTACCCGGACATCCAAAATCTGCGTGAGTGGAGGAAATGGAAGCCGAGCAAGTCGAGGGAACAGTTCCAACGGCCTGAGTTCATAGAAGAAGAAGAAGGCTGCTAAATTTCCTTGGACTAACATCGTGCTCCCAAAGACTTGATGAGGACAATCGCACGGACATCCTGCAGATTTACAAGGACAGGGGAGAGAGAAAAGCAAGTCAAGAAGCCGAAGCACGTGAGAAGGCAAGCATCCGCCCTATCTCGCACCACAGAAACACACACATCCTCTCCTTGATGTCTTCTCGAGGACAGTGATGAGGATCAGAGAATCTTCGCTGCCCACGAAGAGTTGCAAATGCGCAAGCAAGCATTGACGAGTCAAGAATCCTTCACGAGCAAAGACTAATGGAGGGACCAGGAGAGTCCTCCAAAACACAAATTGAAATCGATCCGATGGGAGTGGTTCAGCAAATAGCCCGATGTTCTTTGCTACCACTTCCCTGACTCACTCGGAAGAAAGCGATAAGGGAATTGGCGATGAAATCGGGCTAGTGGGGACCCCGGTCGAGCCAACCCCTATTGAAGGTGTGCTACCACCGCCCCAACGGTGAACAATCTATCCAAACAGTAGGGAGTTTGGAGACGAGTGACCCCATTCAAGTCACTCGGTGGTGCGCCGGTGAGGTGGAAACTCCTCCCGCTGCGGCAAGGTCGGAGGATCTTTGCAGATGACTTCGCAACGAATCAAGGAGGCGAAGAAGAGAAATTACAATCACAAGAAGAACAACAAGTTGCCATCAACGAAGCTCGAGACGAGTTGAGATGTCTCGGTGAGGTGCCAACCGCTACTACGAAGGCTAATGACGCCGCGATGCGATCCCGAGGAGGCACAGAAGGAACAGCCCGGGAGTTAACACTCAGGCGATGAAAGTGCAATCCATGGGGTTGAGACTCCAATGGATGCCCCGTAGAAGACCCTAAGACAGTGTGACATCGTCGAAAGGGAGGACAAGGCCTCGCAGCAGAGAGATCTTTGGAGGAAATGAAGGCCACGGGAGGTTGAGACTTCCCGGGGTAAAGAAAAGTCAAGTAGAGAACATCCCTCCTACTATCATAGACCCATCGAGAAGGAGATCAGCGCACTTCATGATTCCCGGGACAACCCCGATGTCACTTTTCCGGGATCGGAAAGGCGAAGAAGAAGCCGAGTCATCCCCCATGACAAATCCAAAAGACTCTCAGTGCGGGTGTTCCAAGCACGAGCAAGTCGATCCCAAGACTACTCGTCAAACTTTTAACTTTGATGATGAGCCACCACTTTGGAAATCTCATCATCGTCCAATGACGCTACCGATAAAGGCCGAGGACCGTCTCTTTTGAAATGGAAAAATTTTGAGACCAACGAAGGCATTAAGACATAGTTGAGGCTTAGCAAGCGGGTCCATTTCGCAACAAGACCCACTCAACAAGAGACCCGCTCGCGCAGCTCCTCAAGCTGCAGCAGCAGATCAATTCCCAAAAGAACCGCCCGCGCACCACTCATCATCAAACAGATTCCGGTTGGCGGTGATGAATCCTTCGTAGAGTCTTTTCCTTTTTCACTGAAATACCGGAACTTCACGAAGAGTCGAAAACGAACAAGCACGCTATCACGGACGGCTCCTGTTTTTCACTCAAGCACCATTGTTCGGCCGATTTTGATTTTGACGATGTATGGCCATCACCGCAATGTGAAGAATCGGTGAAGTTCGAGAAGTGTTCAAGGCACTCTTTGCTGAGGTTGAACGGATGGAGAGGCATCGAGGCCTCTTTGGACATGCGGATCGACAACAGAGATGCCAACCTACGGTGACTTGAGAGGCATCACGGTCGGGATAAGGGAATGGTGGCAACAAAGAAGAATCAATGCGTGTAGAACGGTGAGATACTTGAACCTTGTTCAACAAGTTCTTTGGTGTGGAGAGTCGAAAATGCCGATGCAAAACGAAGCCGAGAGAACACATTGAGCATATGCATGAAGCTCACCGCCGAAATCAAAGCTGCTGCGTGAGCAAAATACAAATGATATACAGCGCTTGGAAGAACACATGACTAGAAAATTCAGCCTTCTCATGGTTTGAGATGAAGCGATTCAGTGAGTCCAACGCTACTCGATCAGGAGTTCCGTGCCGCTTATAACGCAGCAGACTTGAAGCGTAACTTCGACTATCCGTAGGCTCGATTTCATGCTTGCCAAAGATGTTCCCGGGGTTCCTCTATCCTTTGATGATGCCAAAAAGGGGAAGAGGAATACCTTAAAGCAAAGAAAATCGAAAATTTGAAAAGAAAGGAGCGATTGAGAAGGGAAAATCGGTGAGGAAATTTTGAAACAAAAGAAAGGAAAATCACGAGGGGGAAGGATCAAAAGATATGACCTTGATGATTGCACAAACTCCTCAACAGGTCTGTCACAACCGACATTATAAGCGACAAACTCCCCGTGACTCGCCACTCCAACACTCTTTGTATCTATGGCCGAGAAGAGAAAAGCAATTGAAGCGAGGGATGAAGGAAGTGGAAGGAAGAATGGATGCCAGGGTGATGAACATCTTGAAAGAACATGGAGGCATTCGGTTACAGAGACACTTATGCCATCTCGGATGTCGGAGACGAGCCACGATCGGTTGACGAATTCAAAACGCTCAAATCAAGGATATTTTGCAAATATGTCCATGGCTCAAGCTTGGGACTTTATCTTTGGGAAAAGGTCTCACGTTATGTGAAGAAGGCCGACGACGCAGACTTAGCGATCACTCTGCTGGTCACTCTGCTAGTCACTCGGTGGGAAGAAGAAGACCCCAAGACAAAGATACGCCCCAGGTAGAGGAAGAAGCGATAGTGGAGGAAGAAGCTTGGACCTAGGCTCTCGCCCAAAAACATTGAATACGTGGATCCAGGAAAGAAAGGAGGGATCATGGTTTGGGCTTGACCAAGTGGCAAATTTAAAAGTGGCTAAATCTAACGCCGAGTATGCAAAGAGATTAGAAGAAGAAAACAAGAGACAAACTCGGCTATGGCGGGAGAGACAGGAAAGATTAAGAAAAGATGAAGGCGCCAGGAAGGCATATGAAAAGAAAAAAAAGGCGGTGACGACGAGAAAAAGAGAAGAAGATCTTGAACAAGATGAAAGAAGGAGACATCGAAGGAGATGAAGTGTTCTTTGTCCAACCCTTCGTGTATTTTATTATGTAAATACATACAATGTAAGTCTTACGTAATAAAACTAAATTTTTTTGAAGACAACTATATACACGATACACCTTGTAAACTTGATTGTGTTAAGTACAAGAATGATATGATCAATAAAAAAGATTGATTCTCGTGCATACATTCTATGTCAATACACTATACGTATGTATCTTTGTTATCTGCATCTTTGTATGGTTTAAGTTTTGGCATCATCAAAAAGGGGAAATTGTTAGGAATTTTATTGTTTAGATTTTGATGAATGCCATGTAAAACTTAGAATAGAAAGTTGGCACCCCAATTCTTGTTGTAAAATGCATTGTAATGAATAGATCTGGCCAAGCTGAGTTAAGTCGCCTACGCCTAACATGCAAGAAGACAATCAAGACTGGAAGGAAGACTCTGCTGCGAGGCAAGCTGAGTATGGCAAAGAAGAGTAGACGGGAACTCTACTTAAGAAGCGGTGAGACGCACTGGTGAGTGGAGCATCGTCAAGTCAACTCAAGAAAAGCCAAGTCTCAAGTTGAAGTGACAAGAGTCATCCAATGATTGGAAGTCGACTCTAAGTCACCGGGGAAAGCAAGGAAATGCAGTCAAGTCGAGATAATCGTAAAAGAACGTTACGAGTAAATCAAGAGATTTACTTAAACAATTAATATCTCTATACCACCTTTCTTGGAGTGCTCAGTCCCAGAAGCGTGCAAAAGGAATGAACAATGGGAAGCACTACACCGTGTCGAACTCAAAAGGTGAAAGAACAATTCATACGAGGAAACGGCGATTCTAAGAACGCAAGCCAACGACGCAAAGTGACTTTCAAAAATTAAGCCTATCTCTTCAACGGGCAAATTTTTGAAAGTTCACTATAAAAAAAGCCGAGGAGTTTGTTTGAGAAAAAGGATGACACACATGCGAGATATACAAGCATATTAGAAAAAATCAAACATTCTCAATCCTCAAGCCTACATTACGAAGTACATCAATCCAACACTCACTGTGAAGGAAAGAGAACTTCTATCAGTTGAAGAGGAAACTTTTGAAAACAAGGGGTCTACATTCGGGAAGGATTGTAGAAAGGTTCAAGGTTGAACCAAGTCTTAAGCTTTTGGAGGGCTTCGTGATCAAATCCAAAGAGCTTGAGCAAGTGAGTTGTAGTAACAAGGCAACTGCCACTGCCCCTGTGAAGAAGGCCGAGTCGTGCGAGAAGCCGTGAGTGATCAAGGCGTCTCAGGGATCGAGTCCCTAAGGATCAAGTCGGCTGTTGTGATCAAGACTTGTATCTAGATGTTACCACTTTGTAAACTCGATCATTACTTAGTGGATTCCTCCGGGAGTTGGAGAAGAGAGGAGTAGAAGAATTACCCCATCTTGAACCTCTATAAAAACTTTCTTTGTGTCATTTACATTTCAAAGCATTTAAATTCTGCACTTTTAACTGCTTATATATCTTGATAAATTTGCTATCCATTTGATAATTTATAAGTACTAAATCAAGCTCTAAAATCTTGCTTAATCAAACTTAAGGGTGTTAAGTCTTCGGCTGAAAATAAAACCACAGTTGAGTTAAATTATAGCCAACAATTGAGTTACTCCATCAACGGCTCAGTGAGTCATGTTGAGAGATTAACTCTCTTGAGTGACTAATTCGATCATTGTCCATCAAGGACACGGTGTGTAGAATCAACTCTGTAGATTTAAAAAGACTAAATCGAAAATTTGGTAAGGTTTATTCAACCCCCTTCTAAACCTTACACTTACACCCCTTGGGACCTGATATGAATTTGGGCAAAGATAGTGAATGCAATGGATATCTCAATTCAATCCCAAAAATCAACACCAAGCCTCGAGTCTAACATGATCAACCAATCCACAATCCACAAATCAACAACAATTATCCTAGCACTACTACAATCCAATCACACCAAAAATCACAAGAGGGGGAAAATGGGGTGGGGTTTGGAAGTTGCAAACTTACCAAAAAATGAGTGAATGAGATGAAGATGGTGTGTGTGGTGTTAGAGTGCTCCTTTTTGTGAAGATGGAGTGGGATATCTGGGATTTGCACAAAAAAGAGGGGAGGGGTTGTGATGCAACTTACTACTCCTAAAAATGCAAAAAAAAATTCAGAAAAAACAAAAACAACTACTAAATTATATTAAAACTAAGAAAGAAATAAAAGGGGCTTGGGTTGCCTCCCAAGAAGTGCTAAGTTTACAGTCTTCAGCCAGACTATGTCAGATTATCCTCAAGTTGGGGCTCCAATAGGCATGTTATCCACATTGCCCTTAGAAACTTCCCAACCTCCAATGTTTTCAGCTATATTCCCAACCATCTGCTTACCATCATTTGATTCAAATTTTAGCCTGTTGGTTGGATGGATGGTGAATACAACTTTCTCCTGATTTGCCCGCAATGTTAGCTCCCCCGTTTCTACATCGATCAAAGCCCGTGTTGTAGCTAAAAACGGTCGCCCAAAGATGATAGGTATTTTCTTGTCCTCGTTCGCGTCCAACACTACAAAATCCACAGGAAAAACAAATTTATTAATTCTTACCAATACGTCTTCAATGATTCCCCACGGATGGCGATGGATCGATCAGCGAACTTCAAAGTGATATTGGACGGCTTCAACTCCCCGAGCCCAAACTTCGTCACATCATCGAAAAAGATATCGATTCACACCTTTGGACCCAAGATCACAAAGTAGTTTCTCAAAGAAAACTCCTCCAATAGAACAAGGAATAGTGAAACTCCCTGGATCCTTCATTTTCTGAGGTAGTTTACTCTGGACTATTGCACTACACTCCTCTGTCAGATAGACAGTTTCAAAATCTTCCAACTTCATTTTCTTGGATTCCACTGGTTTCGCATAAATAGGTGATTCTTCGGGAGCGGCTGAATTTTTGCTTCCTTTTTCACGTAAAGCGCATTGCAGTGCTCTCTCGGATTAACCTCTGTATCACTTGGGAACTTTCCCTTCTGCTGCAATGAATTCCCGGTTGTAGCCAACTGATCCATTTGTGTCTCGATCGACCTAATGTGCGTCTCCATTGTGCTCATCTTAGTATTTAGACCATCAATTTGCGCCTAACTCCTATTCATTCGATTCTGGTCTCTCAGGTGGACGAGCCGAGCATCTGTTCAGCGATCGCTTCTTTTCACCTCCGAGTGCATTGGAACTGGATGGGTTTGGATAACCCGAAGGTGGGTTCAATACATTTCTGTTGTTGCTATACGAGAGATTTTCATGATTGTGAAGTCTCGGGTGGTAGTGAGTTGGTAATTGACTACCTCTGTTATTAAAATCCCGGTTATTCACATAATTGACTTGCTCGGCCTCGTGAGTGGTGGTTGCGTGAACGGTGCCGGGTGGGAGCGCTTGACTTGCGTGTGTGCGCCGATTCGTGATTGCTAATTGCTTTGTCAGACTCGAGATTTGAGCTGCCAAAGCTGACATTGTATCAAGCTCAAGAACACCGGCAACTGGCTTTGGCGCTGATCTCTCGGAGGGCCATTGATAACTATTTGTGGCCATTTCTTCAAGTAGAAGTAAGGCCTCAGTCGGAGTTTTAGCCATCAATGTACCTCTTGATGCCGCATCTAGTATCGTCTCGTATGCCCATTGACCCATTGTAAAAATATTGAACCCTCTCGCCCGATCTGCATAGCCATGCCGTGGGCATCTTCGCAACTGAACTTTAAATCGCTCCCAAGCTTCGTATAACGGCTCAAAATCAATCTGTTGGAATTGGGCTATCTCGCTCTTTATTTGGAGTGTCTTGCTGGGAGGGAAAAATTTTGCTAAGAATTTTTGAGTCAGATCATCCCGGCTCGTAATACTCCCGGGGCGAATGTCTATAACCTGCCTGGCCTTATCCCGGAGTAAAACGGGAAAATCCTCAATCTAATGGCCTCATCAGTCACACCATTCATCTTGATGGTGTCGCAAATTTCCAAGAATGTGGCCAGATGTGTATTCGGATCATCCACTGGACTCCCCCAAAACTGATTTTGCTGAACCATGCTTATGAGGCCCGGTTTCAATTCGAAATTATTTGCATTAATGGGTGGCGCATAATTCCGAGTAGTTAAGTTCCGGTCTGCTAAAGTAATCGCGGTGCCTTTTTCGGTGCCTCAGCCGTGGTGGCACGTTACGACCGATTTCTATTATTCTCATCGTCCCCGCCTTCTGCCATTGCTCGATTCTCTGCTCGGATTGCTCGAAGTGTCCTTTCAATCTCTGGATCAAAAGGAAGCAAATTAATATCTTTGGAATCTCGCATAAACAGACAAGTCAAATGAGAAAAACGAAATTATAATTCCTATACTAGTCTAGATTAGGATTAAGACTACGTGGTAATAGTATTAGTTTAAAATAGGATAAAACAATCCCCGACAACGGCGCCAAAAACTTGATCGCAAAATTCTTACCGCAAGCGTACGGTGTCAAGTTTTAGTATAGGTTTTGAAAGTAGGGTTATCGTCTCCACAGGGATCGTTATCGAATTTTATACTAAGTACTATAATTAAAATAGCTTAATTCTATCTAGAAATCGAAAAGAGATGGATTGTTTATTAAACTAAAAATTAAGCAAACAAATTGGTTCAGACAATTAATCAAACACTTAGAAGATGAATTCTAGAGGGTTGATTTCACCTAGTTATCCCATATGTTTTCAATGCAATTCATTAATCACAAGTTATCAATCTATAAGCCAATATTCCTACCGTTTATCACTTCCTCTCTCGAGTGCCAAGTGATTCTAGGTTCCAATTTCTGATTTCGATATCTCTATAAAAATCATAAATTAAATCCTAATTCGCTCAATGAATATTCTATCACAGGCTTCAAAAGATTCATAAACCTCTCGGTTCTATGAAACCCTAGGTTGTGCTATTCTATGGCCAGGTGTTCAATTACCTCTCTCGAGCGTCAAATCAAACACACCAAACAATCTAAATTATTGATCAGATAATTCAGATGCAATCAAATCAAATAGCACAAATAGATTAATAAACATGCGAATTTCATAAACTGGAAACCAAAACATAGGTTCAAACGTAAGTTACATCAATCCCCTACAAAAATGGATTTAGCTCATATTGGATGTACAAAAACTCGTGAAGAAATAATTATACATCTCAAGAAATCGACAAAGAAAAACAAAGAAAGAATTGAGAAGAAAAGAGAAGGAATTCTCTATGTGTCCGCACGAGAAGTGCCTCCATTGCCGTCCCGAGCTCTAGCTCGTGTCTCTTGCCTTGCGTTGTGCTCAAAATAATGTCCGAACCCTTTTTCGTACGCCTCATTGGTTTATTTATAAGTCGAAACCCTCGAATTCGCGTCAAAATGGCCCAAAAATAGCTCGATCCACGTTCGGGCCCGTCGCGGCGCGCTTGAACGGCAAGCGGCGCGCGCTTGAGATCACTGCTCATCGCTGCTTTGTATGTGCGCGTCTGCTGCCGCACCCCTTGAGATGCGGCGCAGCCGCGCCGCTTCATGTCATCCGCTGCGATCCTTTGCATGTCTTCTTCCCCTGCTGCATGGCTGATTGAGCGCGCGCTACAACCCTTGGAGATGGCGCTGCAGCGCGCCTGTTGCTACCTATTCGCTGCAGCCCTTGCTATGGAAAATTGCAGCATCACCCACCACTTCCTACGCTTTGTCTATTTTCCACCCCCACTATTGGGCGCGGGAGTTTAAGCTGCGGCTATTTTCGATCTTGCTCAATATTTTTCCGTTTTTTCACTTTTAAAATGCGATCTTCACCAATCAAACACGTTTTTCATCGTTTTAATCAATTTCGGCTTCCAAGATTAGTCCCGACTCACGACGACAACTAACTACATGAATTTGACTCAAACGACACTAAAATACCCAAAAACAACGCAAAATCCTAGCCTAGAGCACTCAATATATTGGTATAAAACCAACTTAACAAATGATCGCCCAGGTTGAATAGAAACAAGGGTTTGAAAATTTTCGCACAAAATTACACAGGGGATAGTCGACGAGGATCCACCGGTCGACCCCCGCTTGGACCGGTTGGACCTCTTCAAAAACTAATACGGGAGTTCTGTAATTTTTGGAGCAAACACAGGCTCAGGATGACCACACCGGTCGATCTCCTTGAAAAAATGATTCGTCTCGTTTCTATTCGAAACTCAACTTGGATATGGGTTACCCTATGGGAGGCGACCGATCGAACATGAGACAGAAGTATTGTCCAATTTTTGTCGAAAATAAACTTCAAGAAATACTCCAAAAAATTAGTAAAAATATTTTAGATCGATCGGGAGTATTTGGACAATAAACATTCTTTTGGTGTAAAAACAAAGTTAAACAAAATCATCAAAATCATGATAAAAATATTTATCTAACAAACTCCCCCTTTTTGATGATTACAAACCAAAACAATTTTAAGAGGTCGATTTTGAAAAACAAAACAAATTTTCCGGTCAAAAATAACTATCCGTTAAGTGACAATAATCCATGCATAATAGACATAAGTGTAGGTCCCAAGGGGTGTGAGTAAGATTTAGAAGGGGGGTTGAATAAACCTTACCACCTTTTCGATTTTAGTCCTTTTAAGATTATTATAGAGTTGACTCAAACAGCTGTGTCCTTGAGGGACAACTAAGTTGGTTATTCAAATAGAGTTAGCCACTCAAGCGGACTCGATAGAGTGTTGATAAAATAACTCAATTGTTTAACCCGAACTTTAACTTGTTGTGTTGGTTTTATCGTGGAAGACTTAACACCCTTTGTATTGTTTTAAACTTGTTTTAACACTTAATTTTAAGCACTTGGTTATTAATCAGTTGGATAGCAAATATGAGTTTATCAGCAGACATGATGTAATTATGCAGAAATGTAAGTGTGCTGAAAAATAAATGACACAGTTAATTTTTATAGAGGTTCGAAGATGGGGTAATTCTTCTAATCCTCTCTTCTCCAACTCCTGAAGGAATCCAATATGTAATAGATTTGTTTACAAAGTGGTCAACAGTCTAGAGACAGCCTTGGTCACACAATCGGCTTCTCTTCCGACTCAGCCTTCTTCACGGGGTAGTCATTTTGCCTTGCTACTTTAGCTCACTTTCTCAAGCTCTTGGATTTGATCACGAAGTCCTCCAATAACTTGATATTGGTTCGACCTTGAACCTTCCTACAATCCTCCTTGGAAAGTAGACCCCTTTTGATTCGTCAAAAGTTTCCTCTTCAAGAAATTTGAAGTTGTCTTTCCTTCACAGCTTGTGTTTGATCGATTTCCTTCGAGTTTCAGGCTTGAGGATTTGCTTGAATATATTTGAGAATATTTGCAGGTTAATAGCTTGAATAATGCTTGATTTCTCAGGTGTACAAGGTAACCTCTTCTCAATGAATTTCCTCAGCCTTTTATAGTGAACTTTTGAAATTTTGCCTGTTGAAGAGATAGGATAATTTCAAAAGTCACTTAAGATCGTTGGGTTTTCTTTTATTGGTCTTCAATCTTGAGATGTAGACCCTTCCTCGTATTGAATGACTTTGCAGCTTTTCAGTTCTGACACGAGGTGCAGTGCTTCCCATTGGTTTATTTCTTTTGCACGCTTCTGGGATAAGCACTTTAAGACCTAGCAACATGGAGGTATTATTATATTAAGTAAAGTTATTGACTTCACGTGGCAACGGATTTATCTCGATCTTGAGACTTGGCTTCTTGAGTTGAGTTGATGACTCTTCATACAAATTGTTTCACAACCGATACGCCTTGATCGAGCTCTTGACTTCCCTTCTTAGACATACTCGGTTGTCTCGCGTGAGTCTTCACTTGATCTTGATTGACTTCTTGTATTTCCAGCGTAGCCGACTTGACTACCTTTTCCGGCCCCATCTATTACAATGCAAATTACAAGAAAATAGGGTGCCAACTTTCTAGTTTAAGTTTTACATGGCATTCATCAAAATCTATGAAATAAAATTCCCAACAATAAGGATGGGAGATGAGATTTGCAAAAACATTTTGCAAAAGCTCCCCCTTTCAACATGCATATCAAGATAAATATAGAAGCAATCAAACAAAAGCTAAAAGCTCAGCTTTACAATGGAAACTTGAATATAATGAGCTTAGAATCTCCCCCTGTCAAAAAGACATCATCAAACAAGTATAAAAGACCATAACACATTAAATGGACTAAGTATGATACACAACTTTTGGCTTTTAGGAGCCACAACTTATAGTTTTTTTTCACGAGCTTATTTTAGCTTCTTTGAGCTAAAGAGCTTATTTCATGTTTCTCCCCCTTTGGAATCATCAAAAAGAATGTTAGCACGATAAAAACATCATATAATCACATCAAAGTGCGCAATTGAACCGATTTATCGAGCTTATGATCATGAAGCTTAAAATTCCAAAAGATAGGGGAAAAATCGATCATTTGATTTGTAAAAGCTCATTTGAGTAGAAAAGACATGATATCTATACACTTATAAGACTTTTGAAATCGAGAGAATCATGTACGTGAAGAATTTTTCATTGAAACATTTTGTCGAACACTTGACGTGCGTCGAATAAAACACAAGATGTATATAGCCTTTGAAATTGTAGTGAAGCCAAAAATTTCATCACCAATTACAATTGTACAACATTCAACCAACAATAATCAATATGCTCATCACAAATATATATGAATTACATCAAGACATTAACATTAAACCAAGTTCTCAAGGGTTCAACCAAGTTGAGATTAAGGAGAAGAATTCTTCCCAATTGATGGGTAAAGATGAGCAACAATGAAGATAAACGAGTAATAAGAAGTCCAAGATATAGAAATTATACAACAAGATTCATTTGGAGTGAATTGTGTGTGAAAATTGCAAAGGGGTCGAAAAGTGGAGGGGAAGAGCCAAAAATGGCTAAATCTGGGAACATGAAGCATTTTATCCGAAAAATCGAGTAGGGCGACCGGTCACGGTTGAGGGCGACCGGTCAAAGGTGAGGCCGACCGGTCGATCTCACTCCATTTGGCCACTGGAGCAGTCTATTCTGAAATAATCCGAAATTTGATCCAAAAATCCGAGTTTTTGCCCCTAAGTTTTAAAAATGTGCAAATTGCAAACATAGACCTCATTCGATATGCATTATGCCTAACCGAGCTGGTATTGAAGCAAAAGTCTCGGAGGATAGCGGTTTTGTAAAGATATCCGCTAATTGATCAAGAGATGGAACAAAAGATATCTCAATTTTTTGTTTTGAAACACAATCCCTTAGAAAATTATGTCGAATCTCAATATGTTTGGTACGGTTATGATGAATCGGGTTTTGAGCAATATTTATAGCGGATATGTTATCACAAAAAATAGGAATATTTTCAAAAGAACATTTATAATCCGCTAATGTTTGTTTCATCCAAAGAAGTTGAGTACAACAAAAAGCTGCGGAAATATATTCGGCTTCGGCCGTTGAAAGTGAAACACAATTTTATTTCTTTGAAAACGAAGACACCAGGCAATCGCCTAAAAATTGACATGATCCGGAAGTACTCTTGCGATCATCAATATTTCCTGCATAGTCCGAATCACTATATCCTTTAAGAGAAAAATTTTCATTCTTTGGATAAAATAAACCATAAGAGATAGTGCCTTTCAAATATCGAAAAATCCTTTTAACGACACTTATATGAAATTCTTTGGGATTGCTTTGAAAACGAGCGCATAGGCATACGTTATGAAGAATATCCGGTCTATTGCGGTTAAATAAAGTAAACTACTAATCATACCTCGATACTTGGATTCATCAACTGACTTGCCTTTTTCATCTTTGTCTAACTTGATATTGGTTGCCATAGGAGTAGTAACAGTTCTTCCTTCTTCAATGCCGAACTTCTTCAAAAGTTCCTTTGTATACTTTGATTGTGAAATGTAAATGCCTTCTTGGCATTGCTTAATTTGAAGTCCAAGGAAGAAGTTTAGCTCCCCCATCATACTCATCTCGAATTCACCTTGCATTAACATAGAAAATTTCTTGCACAAGGATTCATTAGTAGCACCAAATATAATATCATCAACATAAATTTGCACTAATAAGCAATCTTGCCCTTTTACAAAAACAAAGAGAGTAGTATCAACTTTACCTCTTGTAAATCCGTTTTGTAAGAGAAAACAGTTAAGTCTATGATACCATGCATGGGGTGCTTGTTTTAAACCATATAAGGCCTTCTTAAGTTTATAAATATCATTTGGCCTAGAAAAATTTTCAGACCCCGGAGGTTGTTTTACATAGACTTCTTCTTGAATAAAACCATTTAAAAATGCGGATTTAACATCCATTTGGTAAAGCTTGAAATTTTTAAAACAAGAATAGGCAAATAAAATACGAATAGCTTCTAAACGTGCTACGGGTGCAAATGTTCCATCATAATGAATACCTTCTTCTTGACAATAACCTTGAGCTACTAAATTGCTTTATTTTAAACAATATTGCCTTGGCCATCGAGTTTGTTCCGAAATACCTATTTTGTACCAATAATTGTTTGTGATGGAGGACAAGGTACCAATTCCCAAACATCATTTCTTTCAAATTGATTCAACTCCTCTTGCATTTCTAAAAACCAATCATCATCTTCAATAGCTTCCTTAGCATTTTTAGGCTCTTTTTGAGATGTAAGAGCTTTCTCGGCAAATTTTCTTCTAGTCATTACTTTATCAAGGGGATCACCAATAATGAGATCTTTTGGGTGATCTCCCTTAAATTTCAATGCCACGGGAAGATCCGAAGTATCACCTTTGTTTCTTGAGGAACATTTGAGGTGAAGGTTGATCATTTGAAGTAGAAGGTTGAGCATCATCTTGAACAATAGGTTCAATAACATCCTCTTCATCACTATCATCATCGTGTATCCTTTCAACACCCGAAGCTTCATTGAATTTGACATGGATAGATTCTTCAACAACCATACTAGTCTTATTGTAAACCCGATATGATTTGCTCTTGATAGAGTACCCCATAAATATTCCTTTATCGGCCTTAGGATCAAGTTTGTCCAATTGATCCTTAGTATTCAATATAAAACACTTACATCCAAATATTTTGAAATAACTAATATTTGGAGTTCTTCCTTTCCAAAGCTCATACGGTGTTTTATTCAATTTAGGACGAAGATAAACACGATTAATGACATAGTATGCGGTACTTACGGCTTCGGCCCAAAAATATTATGGAAGTGAAAATTCATTGAGCATAGACCGACTCATTTCTTGAAGTGTTCGAATTTTTCTTTCGGCTACTCCATTTTGTTGAGGTGTTCTTGGAGCCGAAAAATTCTGAGCATATCCTTTGGTTTCACAAAAGACTCTAATTCTCCATCAAATTCACCACCTCGATCACTTCGAATAAACTTGATAGTATCTTCCTTTTTATTTTCAATAAGTCTACACAACTTAACAAACTCATTAACGGCATCGCTTTTATTTGCAAGAAAAATAGCCCAAGTATATCTAGAAAAATCATCGACTATAACAAAGGTATAATGTTTTCGATTTAAACTAGCCGTACCAATATCCCCATACAAATCAAGGTGAAGTAATTGTAGGGGTTTGGTTGTGGAAATTTCATTTTTGGGCTTAAAACTACTTTTAACTAATTTGTTCTTTTGACAAGTGTCACATAAGCCAAGATTTTCGAAATTCAATTTGGGTAGTCCTTTTACATGTTGATTTTTGTAAATAGTTTGCAAATTTTTGTATCCAACATGTCAAAATCGCCTATGCCATAAACTAGTTAAATCATTATTGGCGACAAGACAAGAAGCATTTTGACTAACCAAATCACTTGTACAAATTTTGTAAAGATTGCTAACACTTATCAAATTAAACTTAAGCCCTTCAACATAAAGAACATTACTAAGAGAGAAGGAAGAGTTACCAATTTCTCCATTTCCAAGAATTCTTCCTTTGCCATTCCCGGACATGACCATACCCTCTTCTTGGAGCTTGATGTTGATAAAAAAATTCTCTCCTTCCAGTCATATGGCGCTAACACCCGCTGTCCACGAGCCATTTTGAATCCTCCATTTGAGTTATAGCCCCTATTACCTACAAATGAATTATTTTTAGGTACCCTATAATTTTGGGGTCCATGAGGGTTTGCCTTGAGACCTTTGGGTCTCCAATAATAGCTAAAATTGTTTTTCAATTTACAATTACTAGCATAGTGTCCAATTTTACCATAATAAAAGCAAATACGGTTATTGGAACTACTAGCACGTATGAATGTCGAACCTTGGTTATTTTTCTTGGAAGCATTTTGAAAAGGTTTGTAACCAAGTCATAGTTTTGAATGCTCACCTCTTTGTGCATCTAATTTTTTTGTAACTTTATCCTTGCTTAAATTAAACCAATGCACATCTTTTTTTAAATGTTCAATATCATTTGTGAGCGATTGTTTTTCGGTTTTAAGAGTACGGACTTTTGTAAGAGTAATAACATGAGCTTTATCAATAGATTCATAAGAAGTAAACAATTTATCCTTTTCAATTTTAAGCTCTTTATACTCCTTTTTCAAAGTCTTGTATTCAACAATCAAATTTTGAAATTCATTTTGCAATTCATCAAATCACATTGTAATTCATCAACTAAGGAAGAGGTTGAAGAGTTAGAGCGTACCTCGTTATTTTCATCATCTATGGCCATAAGACCATGTTCGGTTTCTCCTTCCTCGTCGGATGTGGCGAGTAGTTCATCCCAAGTTTTGACATCCGCATTTAGAGCCTTCTTTTTCGGAAAAAGGCTTTTTCTTCTTTTGCTCCTCCTCCGCTAGTTTCGGGCAATCGGCTATGAAGTGCTCGGATTTTCCGCATTTGAAACACGAGTTGTCTCTCGGTTTTATTGCTTTATTTTTATTCACAAATTTTGCAAATTTTCGGACAAGTGTGGCCGTCTCTTCATCATCTTCGTCACTAGCATAATATGAATTTTTAGAACAAGATGCTAAGCCATTAGAAATATTTTGCGTACCCGAGTGAGTGGTAGATGGTTTGGAATTTTTCCTTTCCTTAAGATAGACTTCATAAATGAGGAGGTTCCCAATGAGCTCATCGAACTTGAGTGTTTTGAAATTTTGTGCTTCCGTGATAGCCGTCACCTTTTCAGACCATGAGCCGGGGAGAGCATTCAATACTTTAGTCACCTTGTCTTCTTCGGAAATGACCTTCCCGAGAGCCACAAGAGGATTGACAATGTTGTCAAACCTTTCCACCATTTTTGATATGCTTTCACCATCATGCATATTGAAATTTTCAAAGTCTTTCACAAGCATTGTTTTTCTTGCTTGCTTTACTTTATTTGTGCCCTCATAGATGGTTTCTAATTTTTCTCATACTTCATGTGCGGACCTTATTCCTCGAATACGGTTGAACTTGGTGGCGGTGAGTGAGCAATGTAAAATATTCAAGACCTTACCGTTTAGAGAGAATGACTTATTGTCATTGTCATCAAATTCCTTGAAAGTTTTGAGAACCGAGGTGCCATCCTCCAATTTTTTGGTTGGTTGATCAACTTCTTCAATAACGGCATTTTATATATCAAATCCGCACCCTTGTAGAAAGCACTCCATTCAGTCTTTCCAAAAGGCGTAGTTATTGGCGTCGAATAGTGGTGGCTTGTTGGTGGAGGCGCCGGTGGTGAGATAGGCTTCGTTCGTAGCCATGGATCTTTTCTCTTTACTCGCGATGTGAAACAAGCTAGCCAAAGAGTCTGGCTCTGATACTACTTGTTAGTCCAAGTGGCTACGATAATCTAGAGGGGGGTGAATAGATTATGCTGATTTTTTGAGTTTCGCCCTCTTTTTTTTTGTGAAGATGATAGCAAGAATATAAATGAAGAAAATAAATAACACACAATGATTTATAGAGATTCACCTCACCTAGGGACTACGTGCTCTACCACCCCAGTATCTCCGGGATGGATTTTGAAAAAGAAAAAGAATTTTATTAATAGTTGCCACAACTATTACACCACCACCTTTGAAGATCACCACAATCTTCTTACAACACCTTCAAGGAGATTACCACAATCTTCCTTCACCTATGAAGAGTACCACACTCTTCAACACCTAGATCATCCAAGTGTGCTCTTACCACAAGAACAACAACAAGGATATCTTGTTTTGGATGATTGAGAAAATTCATGATTACAACTCGATAATGAAGTATACAAACTTTGAGTGCAAGTGTAATCAAGAATAAAAGCCTAGACCTCAAAATGTGCAAGTGCAAGAGCTTAGGCTATTACAACAAGAATTATGACAATGAAGAACAAAGTGTTTGCTTGTATGTAATTGCTTGTGTTGTTGTGTTGTATCTTGTTGCTAGAATGTTTCCTCTATTTATAGGGGAGGTCTTGGATTGATTTCGGACATAGGCTCCTTCTTGGAGTTTGATTTCTACAAAAACAAATGCAATTAAAATCAAGATTATAGCTGCTAGAAATCAACCCCTAAAATGAGGAAAAGTTGTCTGCAGCTCAACGGATAGTTTGCTATCAAAAATATTGGGTGACAGTCGAATAGAAACAAGGGTTTGAAAATTTTCGTACAAAATTACAGGGGACCTGGCCGTCGACGGGGTGTCCACCGGTCGACCCTGCTTGGACCGGTTGGACCTCTTCAAAAACCAATACAGGGAGTTCTGTAATTTTTGGAGCAAACACAGGCACCGGTCGACCACAGTCGACCTCCTTTTGTGGTCGACCTCCTTGAAAAAATGGTTTGTCTCGTTTCTGTTTTAAAACTCAACTTCAGATATGGGTTGTCCTATAGGGCGACCGGTCGAACACGAGACAGAAGTATTGTCCAATTTTTATCGAAAATAAACTTCAAGAAATACTCCAAAAAATTAGTAAAAACATTTTAGATCGATCGGGAGTATTTGGACAATATTTAGAAACTTTGTTTTGGTGTAAAAACATAGTTAAACAAAATCATCAAAATCATGATAAAAACATTTATCTAACAGTAATGATCTTACCAATGCATAATGTCTAATGCAAAAAGAAAAAAAGATCAAAATATGTTGTAACACATCAAGAAGGAGAAATGATGCATATGGTGTTGAACACTAAAGTCCACACTGCTCAGAGAGCACATACACCCAAGGACCGTTTCAGGGAATTAAACCTTTGAAAGTCGAGGGCTTTGGTGAAAATATCAACAATTTGTTTCTTAATGGTAACAAAATCAATGGTCATAATTTTAGTCTCAACCAAGTCTCTAATCAAGTGGTGTCGATATCGATGTTTTTTTATCTCGAATACTCCACCTGTTTTTTTGAGAGATTTATGGCACTTGAATTGTCACAATAAACAGTAAGAGTTTTCTTTTCAACCCTATAGTCAGTCAATATTTGTCTCATCCACAACATTTTAGAACACAGCTCCCTAGTGCTATATATTCAAACTCAACCGTGGATAATCACACACATTTCTGCTTCTTATTGTACCATGAAACCAAGTTGTTGTCAAGATAGAAGCACCCTCCAATCGTGATTTTTCTGTCATCAACATCACTTGCCCAATCAACATCACTAAACCCAGCCAAATTAGTGTTAGTGTCAAAAATGCAAGATACCAAGTTGAAGAGTCCCATTACATAATGTACGATTCTCTTGTGACTTTTAGATGAGACTCTTTAGGAAAAGATTGATACCTAGCACAAACACGGACACTATAGCTTATATTAGGTCTACTAGCAAAGTGAGATACAAAAGACTCCCAATCATACTTTTGTAAAGAGTAGGATCAACGTAAGTTGCACTCTCATCTTTGGACAATTTATCATTAGTCCCCATGGGAGTTTTCATATGTTTTTCTGCTCATTCAGCCCAAATTTTTTGACAAGGTTCTTGGCATATTTATTTTGAGTGATAAAAATTCCTTTATCAAACTGTTTTACTTATAAACCAAGAAAATAATCCAAATCACCAACCATGCTCATTTCAAGCTCAGTAGACATGAAACTTACAAATTCATCAAGCTTTTATTTTGAGGTTGATCCAAAGACTCCTATAAATTCATCAAGCTTTTGTTTTGAGGTTGATCCAAAGACTATGTCATCAACATAAATTTGAGACGGTGGTGATACCATTCTTAAATCTCGGATGAATAATGTTTTATCAACACTCTCTTTTGTAACCCTTATCACATAGAAAGGTGGTCAACCTTTCATACCAAGCCTGAGGGGCTTGCTTTAGCCCATATAGAGCTTCTTCGAGTTTAAACACATCATTGGGAAATTGGGGATTTTCAAAACCTTGGGGCTATTCAACAAAAACTTCATCATTCAGAAACCCATTCAGGAAGGCGCTTTTGACATCCATTTGAAATAATTTGATTTTAAGAATGCATGCAAATGCCAGGAGAGTTTTATGGACTCAAGTCTGGCCACGGGTACAAAAGTTTCATCAAAGTCCACTCCTTCCACCTGAGTGTATCCTTCAGCCACTAACCTAGCATTGTTCTATTTATGTTACCAAGTTCATTAGTTTTATTTTTGAAAATCCATTTGGTTCCAATAATATTAGAATTTACAGGCCTAGGAACAAGATCTCATACATCATTTCTTTCAAATTGTTCCAATTCCATTTGCATGGAATTAATCCAATACTCATCAACAAGAGCTTTTTTTAACGTTTTTAGGTTCTATATGTGAAGTAAAGGAAATAAATCTTACCATCTCCTTGTTGTTGACCTTACCTTTACCTCTTGTCTTAATGCCTTCTAAAACTTCTCCAATCACTTGATCTACTGGATGGTTTTTCCTTATTCTACTGGGTGGCTCTTTTCTAATTTGATCCAAAATATCGAATTCATTAGCTCCATCCGCTTCTGAGTCTAGATATTCTTGGACTTCTATTTCTGGTGCTAGATCAGATGTTGTAACATCATCAATTAACACTTGTTTGATAAATGGTTTTATCATGATTTTGATGATTTTGTTTTATACCAAAACAATGTTTTTAAAGGTTGTCCAAATACTCCTAAATGATTTAAAATGGTTTTAATATTTTGAGTATAACTTCAAGTTTTATTTTCAACAAAATTGGACAACACTTTTAATGATTTTGTTAATGTATTTTTACACCAAAACAATGTTTCTAAATGTTGTCCTAATACTCTCGATCGGTCTAAAATGTTTTCACTATTTTTCAAGTATTTCTTGAAGTCTATCTTCGATATAAAATTGGACAACACTTTTGTTTTGAGGTCAACCGGTCGCCGTATAGGGCAACCCGCACACGAAAGTTGAAAAAAAACAGAAAACTTCATGTTTGCGAGAAAATGGTCGTGGCAACCGTCGCCCTATAGGGCAACGGTGGCGTCGGCTGGCCGACCCCTTGGGCGGCCGTGCACTGGGAGCAAAAATTGAAACAGAGCGTCGCCCTTCGTTTTTGAGGTTGTGCGACCGGTTGAAGTCGAGGGACGACCGGTCGAACCCTACGCCGGTCGCCCTGTGTAAATGTGTATTCTCATTTTCAAACTTCTATTTTCGTGCGACCGGTCGCCTCTATGCTTTGACAAAAATGTAACCGTTGTGCGTGAGACATCTTTTCCTTAAATTGTGGGATTGATTTCTAATGCTATAATCTTGATTTTAATTGCAATTTTTTGTAGAAATCAGATCCCAAGAGGAGCCTATCAAGTATCAATCATCTCCTATAAATAGAGGAAGATTTGAAGCACAACATGAAGAGAGAAAACTACAACACAACAAGATACACTCAAGAATACACTTGTTCTTACATTGTCTTATTTCTTGTTGTAATTTGCCTAGCTTTTCACTTTCACATCCTTGAGGTCTAGGCTTTTCTTGATTACACTTGCACTCTATTGTATTATCAATTATCGAGTTGTAATCTTGAATTTGGGTAATCATTCAACACAAGATATCCTTGTGAGTGTTCTTGTGGTAAGAACACACTTGGATGATCTAGGTGATAGGTGCAAGAAGATTGTGGTGATCTTCTTGTTGAGGTGTTGAAGAATTTGGTATTCTTCAAGGTTGAAGATTGTGGTAATCTTCAAGAAGAGATTGTGGTAATCTCAAAGGTGGTGTTGAAGAAGAGTGTGGTGCTCTTCAAGGTGTTGTTGTAAGTTAGTGTTGTATTAATTTGTGGTAAATTAATAAAATCTTTTCTTTTTGAAATCCATCCGGATATCTTTGGGGTGGTAGAGGATTAGGCCCTAGGTGGGTTGAACCTCTTTAAATCGACGTGTGTTGTTTACATTCCGCACCTTTATTATTGTCTTTGAGCATTCGGTTCGAAAAAGAGGGCAAAATCGAAAATATGGAGATAATCTATTCACCCCCTCTAGATTATCGTAGCCGCTTGGACTTACAACACTTTCAAAATTGTTCACAATGTTGTTGAACTAAGCCTCACCGCATTCTATGCATCTTTGTCTCTCGGATATCGTGTTTAGTGTGAGTTGTGCATGTATTTTGGGCGTGATTTTGGCTATAATGAGTTGATAAACATGCATTACCTTAGTAATGTGGGTCGTATTCTCAATATGTGGAAAAGATGTTACGCTTTGCTCATTTTGCAGGAATTTGACGATATTTTGAGTATTTATGTGGCAAATATGAGTATTGCAATGTAGAACCACTAAGAATTGATAGCATACACTGAGTTGGAAGCCAAATCGAGAAGAAGTCAGATGTTCAGTTGGTTTTATACCATTGATTTGGGCTTTCTAGACTAGAGTTTTATGTTGTTTTTGAGTTCTTTGAGTGGTCAAAGCCATATTGTGGGCCAACTATATTGATTCTAGAGTCATAGTAATGAGTCGTGTGTCAAAAGAAGCATGGATGATCAAACAACGAGGGGATTCATCTCAAGAAACGTCCAAACGCGTCTGGAATTTCCAGCAGTGGCAGGGTTTAGTATTTTGGTCATAACTCTCTCTACAAAATTGATATTGAGCTGATTCAAGTGGCTACGGAAAGATAAGAGACAGGGCTAGAACGCTTATAAAGACCCCATAAGCAAATTCGGAAGTTTGGGTTCTGCACAGCCCGTGCGTCGACGCACGACCTGGACGTGTGTCATTTCGAGAGTCAAGTAGTCCTACGGCCTGACGCACGACCTGGTCGTGCGTGAAGCGCACGACCCATGCGTTTGTGCGAGAAAATAGAGTTTGACAGATTCTAAACTAGGTTTTGACCCAAACGGAGTACAAATATAGACGAGGCGGCCCCAAAGGAGGACACACTGACTTTTTCCCTAGAACACAGAGAAAAGAGCAACCTTCTACCAAAGGATTGGAGAGATTGATCGAGGTCACAACCACGCGCTTGAGGATTGAAGATAGATCGAGAGATCGTCGACATCCCTGAGTTTTCTCATTCCATCGTATCATTTACTTTCGATTAGTTAGATATGAACTTGAATAATTTGTCTATGGATTATTTATTTTCTATGTCTGGCTAAACATCTTGTGATTCCCGGGTTCGGGATTAGGTTAATGGATACTTTTGTTGGATGATTAATTGCAATTGAAGTTATTATTTTCAAACCCTATTCGAGTACTTTGTTTTTCTTCTTGTTTTATCAAAACGCATTTGGTTTAACTTGCTTTGATGTATTTATTCATAATTCGACAGATGAGTTTCAATACTAGATCTGTTAGTACTTGACATGAATATTTGCAAGATTGAGAAGTCTGTGAATATTTGTGAGGATTTATAATCTTTTATGCTTTTAGGAGTTGAATATCTTATGTTGAGTAGAGATGCTAGCATAGATAATCCAATCAACGTTTTTACATACATTTCGAGAGAGATGGTAAATTACTTTTGTGATTATCTTATAGGGAAGAATAATAATAACTTTGGTTGTGATTAATCTGATAACAAAAGGGGATATTAACTGAAACCATAGCCATGGAATCCATTCATCTCCTTGATCTTTCAATCAACTCTTTACTTTGTCTTTTTAGGATAAATTCTTGTCTTTGCATTAACAAAACCAATCACTCAATTTCGATCGTCTGGATAGAAATAAGGCTATTACAATCCTAAAGATTTTAGTACAATAATTTATTAGTCCCTGTGGATTCGACCTTGCTAACCTTATTCTATAAACTACACCGTACACTTACGGTGAAGCTAAAAATAAGGCGAACATATCTCTGCAAAATCTTTAGTATCATCTACACCACATTTATAGATTCAACAATAGTACGAGTTCTCATGTTGTTAGGTGTTGTAGGATCTATTATTCAAAGAGTATCCTAGAAAGATTCCCACATCACTTTTGGAATGAAACTTACCAAAATGTTCCCTGTCATTGAGAATATAGCAGACACATCGAAATACGTGAAAAGAGTTGACATTATGTCTTTTGCCCTTCCAAATCTCACAGGGTATCATGTTAGTACCATGACATAAATGAACCCTATTATGATATAGCATGCGGTGCTAATGGCTTCAGCCCACAATTTAGGAGTGATTTTCTTGGAGTTTATCATAAAATGTGTCATCTCTTGCAGAGATCTATTTTTTTATTTCTACAACACCATTTTGTTGAGGTGTAATGGGTGAACATAACTCATGAAAGGTTCCAAGATTTTCACATAATTGAGAGAAATTAGAGTTTTGAAATTATCTACCGTGATCACGCATAATCCTTCCTATATTACAGTCTTTCTCATTTCTCAACCTAAGACACAACTTTTTAAACACAAAGAAAGTATCACGTTTTTGTCTAGTGAAATATATCCATGTGAACTGGGGAAAATCATCAACACACACAAAAACATACTTTTTACCTCCTATGCTTTCAGCTTGCATTGTCCCCATAAGGTCCATATGTTGAATTCCGAGGCAGTGTGTTGAACTCAGATGTTGCAACACTTTGTGGGATTCTCTTTTTTGTTATCCTAGTTAACAAGGACCACAAACACTTGAGTGATCTTTATTGAGTTTTGGAACCCCTCACACGGCTCCTAAATTAATAAGATTCAACATGCCATGAAAACTTACGTGTCCTAAATTTTGGTGACATAGTTCAGTTTCACTCAAAAGGGAGTTATAACACACAAGAGAAGTGTTGTAACATTGGATTTGTTTTTGTATTAGATAACAATTATCAGAGGATCTATTTTCCTTTAAAATGCGTTTCTCAGTTTTATTAAAGACAAAATATACATTTTTATCAAACTTGATAAGCAAATCATCACCACGAAGTTGACTGATGCTAATAAGCTTAGCTTTTAATCCTTCAACATACTGAATGTTTTAAAGATAAGGGAGACCAGAAACATTCAAGGTTTCTTTCCCCAAAACTTTACCTTTTGTACCATCAACAAAGGTGACCAAACCATTTTCATAATTTTCAAAATCGATGAGTTTATCCAACTCCTTGTCATGTTACGTGAACACCCCTTTGTCAAAATACCATGATTCAGTGATATTAGATGTGAAGTATGTGTGAACAACATAGCAAGAAAACACATTTTTCCGAATCCAGATTTTCTTAAGTTTGTTGGATAAATCAATCTTCACACGGGAAGTGTTTCTTTGGTGATGTTTAAGCACATAAGGGTGCACTCGCCTTTCCTACAATATTTTCAAGACGAAAACACTTAGGTCTTATATGGCGGGACGATTGCAATAGTGGCAAATAGGAACAAATCGATCATTTCTTTTTCTAACAAAGTTAGATGAAGTTCCTTCTTTAACAAAAATATTTTTAGAGTGTTTATCCTTTTGATCAATGTTGTTGTTAGAAGAGGTACTAAATCTAATACTTACACGATCTTTGTGGACTTTTCTTTGGATAAGATTTCATCCAATCTCCCCTTACTAGTGTTCAATTTCTTAACTGAAGCCATCGTCTCACTTAGTTCTTTTTTCACTTTGGTTAGTTCTTCATTCATTTATTTTGCTAGCCTTTCAAATTTGATTAATTCACCCCTGAGTGACTCCTCTCTGCAATGAAACAATCAACCTTCTCCTCCAAGTTATCATTAGTTTTACAGACAACTAACCATTTTTCGAACATGTTTTGGTATACCCTCATGAGTTCATCATTTCTTGATTCTTCATCCTCTTCAGAGTCATCCTCAGAGTTTTCATCATCTGAGTCATATTCCACTGTAAGGGTTACAGAGTTTAGACACATTTCAACAAAAGAAAGATAGAGTCATACATGTTTGGTGTTGAAACACCAGAAGTAGCACAGGGGTGTGTTTTATTACAACCAACCTTTTTCTTCATGTCAATGGAATTCAATGCTACATGATTGCTCACATTTTCTTCTTCTTCCTCATCTGGTTCTTCATCACTCCATGAGGAGGTAAATAATTTCCCATTCTTCTTCATCACTCCATGAGTTGGTAAATAATTTCCCATTCTTCTTCAGAGTATTTGCACATTAGGCTTGAATATGTCCAAACCACCGCACTCCCTGCATTTTTTTCCCCTTACTTTTCTTGAGCTCCCCATTTTCATGTTGTTTTCTCTGAGGTCTAGTGTTCTTTCTTATTACGGGAAAGTTGTTATTCTTATTCATTTATTTCAGATACTTACAAAAACTCTTGGTAAGCAAAGCAAGTGATTCATAGAGATCCTTTCTTGACTTAAGAGTTGGTTCCTGAGATGTTTCAACCTGAAAAGCAATCTCCTTGCTTTATCTTTTATGTAATTCGACTGTAAGTTTTTCTTTCTTGATCTCTTCAAGGTTCATTTCAAATGTCTGAAGTGATCCTATAAGTTCATCAATCTTTAACTCTAAAAGAACCTTTGATTCCTCAATGGCCGTTGCTTTGTAAGCAGATCTTTCTAGAAGAGATCTCAACAATTGCTTTGTTAGGAATATCACAAATTTTAGAATTAAAATCACCGATAGTTTCATTTTCACTCATGTGAAGATGCTCAAATTTAGAGGTGAGAATTTGAAGGTTAGATATTCTTACAGCTTCAGTTCTTTCATATGCAATCTGCAGAATGTCCCATGCTTCTTTTGCAGTTACACAAGTTGAGACTAGCTTGAACTAATTTGTTGGGAAATTTATTTTATATATTTTGATGAATGCCATATAAAACTTAAACTAGAAAGTTGGCACTCCATTTTCCTTGTAATTTACATTGTAGTAAATAGGGCTAGAAAAACTGAGTCAAGTCAGCTACGCCTGGAAATACAAAAAGTCCACTGAAGAACAAAGTGAAGACTCCACTGTGGAACAACTGAGTATGGGGAAGATAGAAGATCAAGAACTCGACTGAAGATGTATCAGCTGAGGAACAGCTGTGTGAAGAGTCAGTCAAGTCAACTCAAGAAGCCAAGTCTCAAGTTGAAAGAGCGAGATGAGTCTTCCAATGATTGGACCGGACTCAAGTCACCTAGGGAAAAAGGCAAAGACCAAGAGGAGTTAACTGAAATGAATACGTTGCACAGAAGTCAAGAACATTACTTAAATAAGTAATACTTTCATGCTGCCAGGTCTTAAAGTGCTTATCCCAGAAGCGTGCAAAAGGAATTAACTAATGGGGAGCATTGCACCTCGTGTCAGAACCTGAAAAGCTGCAAACTCATTTAATACGAGGAAGGGTCTACATCTCAATATTGAGGACCAAGAAAAGACAAGCCAACGAACACAAGTGACTTTTGAAAATCAGCCTATCTCTTCAACGGGCAGATTTTCGAAAGTTCACTATAAAAGGCTTAGGAAATTCATTCAGAAAAGGTTACCTGAACCACGAACAAGCAAGCATTATTTGAGCTATTAACCTACAAATATTCTCAAGTATATTCAAGCAAATCCTCAAGCCTCGAAACTCAAAGGAAATCGATCCAACACAAGCTGTGAAGGAAAGACAACTTTAAACCTGTTGAAGAGGAAACTTTTGAAGAATCAAAAGGGGTCTACTTTCCAAGGAGGATCGTAGGAAGGTTCAAGGTCGAACCAGTATCAAGTTATTGGAGGGCTTCGTGATCAAATCTAAGAGCTTGAGAAAGTGAGCTGAAGTAGCAAGGCAGCTGCCCTGTGAAGAAGCTGAGTCGGAAGAGAAGTCAGCTGTGTGACCAAGGCTGTCTCTAGACTGTTGACCACTTTGTAAACAGATCTTTTTCATAGTGGATTCCTCCAGGAGTTGGAGAAGAGAGTATTAGAATAATTACCCCATCTTCGAACCTCTATAAAAATCAACTGTGTCATTTATTTTTCAGCACATTTATATTTCTGCGTAATTACTTTATATCTGTTGATAAACTTATTTGCTATCCAACTGATTAATAACCAAGAGCTAAAATCAAGTGTTAAAACAAGTTTAAAACAAATCAAAGGGTGTTAAGTCTTTCACGATAAAATCAACATGACCAGTTAAGGTTCGGTTAAACAATCGAAAGTTATTCTATCAACAAATGACTCTATCGAAGTCCGTTGAGTGGCTAACTCATTTGAATAACCAATTTAGCTGTCCCTCAAGGACTTATTTGTTTGTGTTAACTCGTAAAATATTAAAAGGACTAAAATCAAAAATTGGTAAGGTTTATTCAACCCCCTTCTAAACCTTACTCACACCCCTTGGGACCTACAAGTGGTATCGGAGCGGTTGGTTTATTGAGCCTTCGTGACTTTGGTTATTGAACTAGATCTCTATCTTTTCAAAAAGGTTTCAAACACTTGTATTTTCAAAATCTTTTGAGCAAAGTTATTTTCAAAATCTTTCATTTTTAGCAAAGTTATTATCATGGAAGCAAATTCGACACGCATTCCTATGTTCATTGTTGAGGAATTTGATGACTAGAAAATTCGCATGCAGGCTCATCTATCTGCTCTACATGATGAAATGTGGTTCGTAATAGAGGATGGGCCACTGCAAATACTGAAAGTGAACACGGCTGTAAGAAGAGCAGCTGCAGCTGAAGGAGAAAAAGTTGCTGCTGAAGAAAGACCAGCCCTGGTTGAAAAACCAAGGACTGAGTGGACAAACGATGATAGAAAGAGATACAACTTGGACAATGTGGCCAAGGACATACTCTACAAGACTTTGGACAAAGCAATGTTCAACAAAGTCAAATCTTGCAAAACAGCAAAAGAAATTTGGGATAAGCTGACTTTAATTTGTGAAGGATCAGAGCAAATTAAAAAAAACAAATTATCTGTTGCTGTTCAAAAATTTGAAAATTTTAAAATGCTTGCAGGTGAAACCATGGATCAGCTAGATGCCAGATTCACTGAGATTACAAATGAGCTTTCAGCCCTTGGGAAGGAATACACACAAAAGGAGATGTGTATGAAGATCTTGAGGAGCCTCCCAGCTGAATGGGAAATGAAGAGTATGGCTCTAAGACATTCAATGGACCTCTCAAAAACATCCAATCATGAGCTATTCTCGGACCTCAAAGCCTATGAGTTTGAGCCGAGAAGAAAAGATCAAGAGGAGACAATTTGTACCCAAGACAATTTTGCATTCATAGTCAAGGATGGAAAGAGAGTCGAACCCAAGGAAGCCATAGACCAGGAGGAAATAGCCCTAATGGTTAAAAGATTCAACAAGTTCTTCAATAAGAACTATAAAAGAAACAAGGGTGAAACCTCCAGGAGACATTCAAAGACCTCTAAGTCAAGGGAAGATAGGCCACTCAAGAGAGTTGAACATCAAAGGGTTGAATATCGTAGAGCCGATAACCCAAGGAGACAGAGCCGATCAAAGAGCCGAGAACCCGTGTTGGAATTGCGAGACAACCAGGACATTTTGCGATTGACTATTCCTATCCACCACCAATAAATACGGGAATGAAGAAGAAAGAAAAGTCTTGAGAGAAAGAAGACAGAAAAGAAGAAAGCCATGTTGGCCGTTGAGGTCGCTAAGTCTAAAGAAGAAAAGAGACTCGAGAGAGTAGTGAAGCCGACTACTCAAGTGATTCTCAAGAAGAAGCCATGATCCGTCTTATGGCTAAAGAACAAGATCAACCGGACCAAGAAGATGAGGTACACTCTAACTCATCTCATTCGATTCAAGTGATACACACACTTCATCACCCACTCGATCTTTATGATTCATTAGAGAAAATGATGAAAGACTTTGAGCACATTAAATCCTCACACACACTTCTAAATGAGGAAAACATCCAAATTAAAAGCAAAACTCTCACTGGTGACTAAGGAGCCGAGTACTCTAAGTCACATAGCCGATGAGAACACAAAGCGTAAAAATTTGAAAATGCCAAATTAACAGCAGAGATAGTTGCTATAGAAAAGAGGGAAAAAGACCTCAAAAATGTGATTGCCTCATTTACAAAGGCATCCAAATCATTGGATGACCTTATCATGAGTCAAAAAGAATGTGGAGATAAGACAGGCATAGGATTCAATTCCTTTGAGCACAGTCAAACTCCTAGAGTGATTTTGGAAAAAGGATCTTCAAGCAATGAAGCATCTCAAAAATCCAAAACACCAAATGTTGCACCCACATTCACTCCTAAGCACAATCACAAACAAAGGCCTTGGTTATAAAGGGAAAGGAAAACGACCAATTGAGTATCTTGAGAGACGGTGAGAAGAAATCCAAGAGAGTTCCTCAAAGCAAACTCCAAATAGAAAGTACTCTGTGAAGAACAAACAGAGCTACCAAAAACCCCAGAAGTTTCATCAGAAAAACACATATGATGGGAATGGTAGAAACTACCCAAGCCAAGCTGATTGGAACAATGTGAAATATCAGCAAGGGCCAATGGAATACAAGCCTAAATGGCAAAGACCTAAACCTCAGCAAAGGTCATTCCAAAGGCAAAAGAGCTATTATAAGCACACATATGCACCCAGGCACTACACTCAAAAATACCACAACTACCCAAAGAAGGCAATTGCTAAAACACACACACACACAGCATACGAGATAAAAGAGACAGCTTGTATAAACCTAAAGCTCCCAAGCAATTTGCCAAAGTGAATTATGATTATGGCATAGATAGATAGCAACCTCTTAGAGTCAAGTCATTTGGCTATAGGTTGGTTGGATCATCTTACAAAGATTAACCCCTCAGAGCCAGGCAAGTATGGGTACCTAAAAACTAATTTCATTGATTGCGAGGTTCAAGGAACAAGTGAGTGCCAAGGAACCTGGTACATGGATAGTGGTCGCCGCACACATGACAGGAACAAGAAAAATCTGTCAAGATTCAAGGAGATTAGAGGTGCAAAAGTCATATTTGGAGGAAATGAAGCTCCAGGGGAAATCAAAGGCACAGGATCCATCAAGAAAAATGGATTGGAAATCACAGATGTTGCTTATGTTGAAGGTCTCAACTTTAACCTGTTAAGCATCAGCCAACTCTGGGACAAGGCTAAAATGTCGGATTCAATATGGGAGTGTGCCAGATCAAAGATGTTGAATCAAACAAAATAGTGCTGCAAGGATCAAGACAGAAGAATATGTATGTGGTAGATTGGTCTACTGCCATACCAAACACTTGTCTATTAGCAAAGAGTACAGCCGAATCAAGTTGGTTGTGGCACAAGAAGCTGAGTCATCTGAATTTCAAGACAATCAACAAGCTTGCAAGGAGTCATCTTGTGGAAGGATTGCCAGACTCAGTGTACAAGAAGGAAAGTGTATGTGATGCATGCCATATGGGAAAGCAAATAAAATCTTCATTCAAGGATAAGCCTAGTCCTTCTTCAATAAGGATATTGCATCTATTGCATATGGATCTATTTGGTCCGATTAAAACGGCAAAGATAAGTGGGAACAAATACACCTTAGTGGTGGTAGATGATTATTCAAGATACGCATGGACAATCTTCATGTGCAAAAAGAAGGAAACTTTGCAGAAGTTACCTCAATTGATGAAAAGAGTTCAAAATGAAAAGAGCCAAACCATTATAAATATAAGATTTGATAGAGGAACTGAGTTTGTCAATGGGATAATTACTCAGTATTGTGTTGAAAATGGTATTTCTCATGAGTTATCACAGCAAGAACTCCACAGAACTGAGAATGGAGTAGTTGAAAGAAGGAACAAAACTCTCAAGGAAGCTGCAAGAACCATGTTAGCTGAAGTTGGATTGCCTAAGAGATTTTGGGCTGAAGCCATTAACACATCATGTTATACTCAAAATAGATGCATGATTAACAGACAATTAACCAAGACTCCCTATGAAACCTGGACAGGGAGAAAGCCAAATGTTGGGTACTTCAGGATATTTGGATGTAAATGCTTCATCCACAACAATGGCAAAGATAATTTGAAGGCTTTCGATGCTAAAGCTGATGAAGGTATCTTTTTGGGATACTCAGCTGAGAGTAAAGACTATAGAGTGCTGAACAAGAGGACTATGGTCACAGAAGAGTCTATCCATGTGGTTTTTGATGAACCTAATGTGAGTGGAGAAGACATTGAAGAGTTAGTTGATAAGTTGAATCAGCCAACTATGCAAAAGAGTCCTTATGTTGAAGCTGAAGTAAGAGCAATCAACCCAGATGAAGATGAGATAGCTGAATCCCAAAGACAATTTGGAAAGTCTACAGGTGAATGAAGATGAAAGAGCTGTTCAAGACAACATAGCTACGAGATGGCTGAATCCAGCTGACCTGCTCCAACCTGATGTGAGATGGCTGAGAGATCCACCAGAGTTAGTCATTGGAGATGTTAGAGATGGTGTAAGAACCAGATCCAGAGCTCAGCAAGAAGCAATGTTCACTTATTTTATTTCCTAAATAGAGCCAAAAGATGTGTCTCAAGCATTGGATGACACACATTTGATTCAGACCATGCAAGAAGAGCTGAATCAATTTAAAAGAAACAAGGTATGGGAATTAGTGTAGAAGCCAACCCATCAAAATGTTATTGGCACAAAATGGGTTTTCAGAAACAAGATGAATAAGGAAGGATCAGTGGAAAGAAATAGAGCAATATTGGTAGCCAAAGGGTATTGCCAAGAAGAGGGAATAGATTTTGATGAAACATTTGCTCATGTTGCAAGATCAGAAGCAATAAAGATGTTTCTTGACTATGTTGCACATAAGAACTTCACTGTATATCAAATGGATGTGAAGAGTGCATTTCTAAATGGACAGCTAAAGGAAGAAGCTATGTTGAACAACCTCCAGGTTTTGAGCAGAAGACTATTGGAGATAAGATGTACAAGCTCAAGAAAGCACTATATGGATTGAAACAGGCACCAAGAGCATGGTATGATACATTGTCTCAATTTCGATCGACAATGGATTCACCAAAGGCAAGTGTGACGTAACACTCTTGAGTAATTCAAGATGGAGAGAGTATCTTGTTGTTCAAATTTATGTGGACGATGTCATTTTTGGATCCACAAATAAAGAGCTGTGTGATAAGTTCTCAAACCTCATGCAAGGTAAATTTGAGATGAGCATGATGTGAGAGCTAACCTTCTTCCTAGGACTTCAAGTTAAGCGACTGAAGGATGGAACCTTCATAAGTCAAACAAAGTACACCAGAGATTTAATGAAGAAATTTTGTATGGAAGAGAAGTCTTCTGTGAAAATACCAATGAACACATCAGTCAAGATAGACATAGATGCAGATGGTAAGGCTGTAGATCAAACCAGATATAGAGCTCTTATTGGATCATTGCTCTATTTAATACAGACTTACATCACCTTTGAAGTAGGTGTATGTGCAAGATTATAATCTGCACCAAAAGAGAGCCACATGACTGCAGCTAAGAGAATCCTAAGATATTTGAAAGGATGCCAGGAAGTTGGCTTATGGTATCCAAAGGAAGGTGGATTCAAGCTTATGGGTTATTCAGACTCGGGACTATCTTTGGATGTAGAGTTGACGGGAAAAGTACTTTAGGTACATGTCAAATTCTTGGAAATAGATTGGTTTCTGGTTTAGCAAGAAGCAAAACTCAATAGCCACATCCACGGTGAAGCATAGTACATAGCTACGGCAAATTGTTGTGCCCAAGTCTTATGGATGAGACATCGGTGAGAGAGATTATGAGATTGAAGAAAAAAGATTCCAATTATGTGTGATAACACAAGTGCTATTGCAATCACTCGAATCCGGTGTTGCATTCAAGAACAAAGCACATTGATGTCACATATCATTTTATAAGAGATCATATTGAAAAGAAAGACATCACTTTGGAATATATCTCAAATGATAAGCGATAGTCGATATATTCACTAAACCTCTATGTGAATCAAGATTTGAAGAGCTTAAGTATGAGCTAGGGTTAATTGAGTGAGTTAACACTAAAACTCGATCGAAGTGATGGAAGATGAGAAGATGAAAATTGAACAAGTTTCATGAATCGGCCATGTGAAACAACTATGTCGGAAAGTCAGCTGTATCGAGTTAGCTGACAACTGAGTCACCTAATGAAAGGATAGAAGCAGAGTTAAGTCGTTTTTGATATAAGCTGAGTCATTTATGAGCTAAGTGACAAAAATGCAGTCGTGTTTAATGAGCAGGTACAGTAAAAAGTTGCACAGTAAGCATATGATTGGATATAAATGATGCCGCATTAAATGCGAGGAATTAAATGCGGTTTGACGTGCTAAATCTGAACCGTTGATCTCGATCAAAATTTTAAAACCGAAGACATGTCCTTTCATAACCCTTATATATACATTTTTCCAGCTTTCTCTCTCACATACGGAAACTGTTCATCTTCAAGCAAAAAGAAAGCAAACCATTTCTCTCTCGAAAACCCTAAGTGTCCTCAAGCAAGTTCGTCAAGTTTTAATTCATAAAAATCTCTAAAAATGGCACCTAAGTTTGATTTCGTCAAGCTATCGAAGCAAATCCACTCAGGATCGTCAGTGGATTTCGAAGGTATGGTGAAGCAGGGTTCTGATGAAACCCTAGTTAAGAAGATTGCTGAGATGCTAGAAAAGTCGGGTCTCAAGGCTTTCTGACTATGGAATACTCGCACACTTACCTAGAAGAGGTGGCGCAGTTCTATGTTAACGCGGAAGTGCAGGATGGAGGAATCAAGTCTTATGTCCACCGCAAGGACATAATGATAAATTCTAAGGACCTTGCGGAACTCTGTTTGTTGCCATCTGAAGGCATGAATGAGATTAATGAAGTGATGTTGATTTGGCGCTGCTTTGCATGGAAAGAGGTAGCCAAACCGGAGTGTCCGCTAAGGTGGTCTACATAGCTGAGAAGAAATTGCTGAAGGATGACTATCATAAGATGATGGATGTCGTCTCCAAGTGTGTAGACATGAAGTTTGGCAGCTTCAATCAGCTATCCAAGACAAAATTGATCGTCATGGCTACGATCATGCAGGGCAAGAAAGTAAACTGGGTTGAGTTCGTATGCAAGCAGACTGCGCTGAATGTGATGAATAAGTCATTCAAGGAAGATGAATCCTTTGGAGGATCTCTTGGATATGGCCTCGTGATTGGCCACTTGATGGAAGTGAAGGGCATTCCCCTTCGACATGGAAAACCCTTCCATGTCAACAAGAAGATGTTCAGGGAGAACCTCTCTGGAGCCCAGAAGAGAGTCCACGCGAAGAAGGCGGAAACAAGTGAGGGGGAATCAGCTGAACCCGAGGACACAACTGCTACCCTTCCTCCCAAGAAGAAAGCTACCCATGCAGCTGCAAAAAAGAAAGTTGCCCCAGCCTAAGACAAAGAATGCACCCCGCCTCGCAACCGAGTCGCCGCTGCCCGTGCGGCCGAGTCTCGCCCCGCAGCCGAGGCCGAGAAGGAACCCCAAATCCCTTCTCCACCATCCGAAGAAGAGGACGCAAGTCAAGGAACACATCTCCCTCCAAAAAGGATGCCCAAGTCCCCACCGGTGATGCAACTGGCCTGAATCGAACCAGAAGTCCCTCTCGGTTTTCCCAAGAAAAAGGAGACGGTAAGAAACTCGATTAGAGAAGACAATGCTAAATCGTCACTCGGCCGAGAAAGCATCTCGAGATCACTGAAACTCAAGAAGTGCGATCTCCCAAGTCATTGATGAATCGACAAAATCGCTGAAGGTCATCAAACAGAGTCCCGATGAAGACTCGGCCAAGGCGTCAAACGGTGAGGAAGCAAAGCGGTGAGACAATCGAACATCCTATTGAAAAAGTTGTCTCTCCATCCGCTACGGATGATCTTTGAAGGAAGAAGATACAGAGTATCTTGCCTTCAATCCCAGAAAAGGAAGGACAAGATGAAGATGAGGATGATGATGTTATCATGTACTCTCCAGTATATCCAGACATTCAGCGCCGTCTCAGAGAATGGAGAGCATGGAAGCTAGATCATTCAAGGGCGCAGTTCGCTCACCCTGAGTATATCGAAGAAGAAGAGGAATTGCTGCAATTTCTCGGTGTTGCCACGGTACGACATGCTCTTAATGAAGAAAATTGCATGGATATTCTTCGAATCATCAAGGAAGAAGAGAAAGAAAAGGCACCCGAGGAAGCCCGTGTCCTAGAAAAGGCCAAGATGTGTGAATTCACAAACTCTCCATCTCACACTCATACACATCTAGACATATACTCAGAGAGTGATGAGGAACCCATTACTGCGCAGAGAGAAGTCGGACACACGCAAAGAAGCAATGAGAGAATCCAGGCAGTTGCATGAGCAACAATTATTTGAAGGACTAGGAGAGTCATCTCAATCTCTCCTGCAGGTCGACCCTTTGGGAGTAGTGCAAAGATTACCACAGACACATCGCCGCAGCCTACATCCCCGGTACTTTCGGAGGATGGGTCCAAGGGAATTGGCAATGAAACCGGGATTTTGGGCACAAGTTGAGCCAACCCCGAAGAAGGTGTTTTACCACCGCCCCAATGGTGAGCATTCAAAAGAAAACGTTGTGAGTCCGGAGCAGAGTGACCCCATCATCAGTCACTCAGCTGGTGTACCAGCTGAGGGGGAAACTCTCTCCACTGTAGCAGGGTCGGAGGATGCTGCAGAGGACTCCAACTTGAAGCAAGAAGGCGAAGTGGAAACTGAGAAACAACCACATCAGAGTGACATTGACGAGGCTCGGACAGTTGAGTCTGTCCCAGCTGAAATGGCAGCTGCTTTGAAAGCTAATGACATTGTTCTTACAGTCGAGGCACAGGACGGAGATGCCCCGGGAGTTAAACACTCTGGGTAGTGAAAGTGCAATCCTAGGGGTTGAGACTCCTATGGATGCCATGGTCCAAGACCCTAAGACAGTGCAAAATCGTCGAAGGGAATATTGAAGGCCTCGCGATTGAGACCGCCGGGAGGTAGTGAAGGCCCAAGGGAGGTTGAGACTTCCCTGGGTAAAGCTCAAGAGACACAGAACATTCCTCCTGTTCAAAGCACTGAAATAGAAGAGGAGATAAATGCACTTCATGACTCCCAGAAGAACTTAGACACATCATTCTTGGGGTCTGAAGATGAAGCTGAGTCCACTCCAGTTACAGATCCAAAGGACCCAGCTGAGGATGTTCTCAAAACTACGAGCCAGCTAAGTGATAAAGCTGCTTGTCAAAAATTCAATTTCGATGATGAGCCAAGCCCCCAAGTCTCATCATCATCCGATGACGCTGATGATGCAGCAGAGGAACCGATTCTTCACTTAGAAAAATCCACTGAGACCGAAGACGTTGTTAAAACAGCTGAGGCTCAGTCAGCTGGGCAAAATATCTCAATCGCCCGGTGAGACATACCATCACGCCAGGCTTGCTTCAACAACAACAATAAAGAAGAACGACTACACCAGGCTCCACAGTCTCTGCTTGTGACCACTACCGATTTAAGCTATCGCAGCTGAGGTACGAAGAGCTTAATCATCACAGGCACAACCCTCACAAACAATCCCATATGTAAGTGATGATTCCTTTCCAAATGTATTTCCTTTCACGTCGATCCTACCAAACTTGGAGGAAGAGACCGCTGCTGAACAATGAAGATTCATCGTGAAAGAAGATCCAATCATCCCTATCGACACAATTGTTCCGGCCGAGTTCAACTTTGAAGAGTGGCTGCCAAGTGAATCAAGTGAGACAACTGAATTTCGTGAGATCTTAAAGAAGATTTTTGAAGAGATTGAGAAGATCAAAAGACATCAGGCCTCACTCGACTTAAGACTGGACAACAGGGATGCTACCTTCACAGCAGACTTGAGAGGGATAGTGGTGCGGATCCGAGAATGGTCTCAACAGCAATCTGCCATGCGAATCGAGCAAGTTCGTTATTTTAAAGCATGTATGGTAGAATGCTCATCTAGATGGTGACAATCGATCGAAGCAAAGGATGCAGGCGTGTATTGAAAGGTTGCATGCTTCTCACAAATCAGAAATGGAGCTACTGCGTGAATTTCAAAGAAAAGAAGTTCTACGCCTTTAGGAGACCATGAATGCGAAATTCAGCCTCCTCATGGCTAAAATGAAAATAGTGGCAGCCGAGTCTAAAGCCACTCGCTCGGACCCAAAAGCTTATGCAGCCGCAAACTCCCAATGCACTCTCGCTCTCAGCAGACTCGACTTTATGCTTGCATGCATGTTCCCTTGGGTCCCTCTTTCCTTTGATGATGCCAAAAAGAGGGAATAGGAAACCGTAAGGAAGTTGAAAGAAGAGAAGTTGAAAGAATCTAAAAGCGAGAAGAAGGAAAAGCGGTGAGGGGGAACGTTCAAAAGATTTGACGTTAATGATAGTTGAAACCCCTTAGCAAGGTCAAGTCACAGCCTCCATCATGAGCAAACTCCATGTAACCCTACCAATGGGACACTCCGTTGTGCCAATAGCAGAAAGAAGGAAGATCATTGAATCAGAAATTGAGGAGTTCACTTAAAACAGGAAGCTCGCATTCAAAAGATCTTAGAACAGCATGGTGGAATCCCATCCAAATTAAGCAAGGCTCCAATTGACCCTCCCAGTGAATTAATGCAGAAGGTGGATTTGAGCCTAGATCCACGGCAGAATTCAAAACACCGAAGTCAAGGATACTTCAAGGGACTGTCTCTAACCAAAGCATGGGATCTCTGCAAGACAGCTGAGAAATAGCAAAGCTCTAGTAGACACTCAGCCGGAAAATCCAAAGCTCTGTGCAAAGACACTCTCGAGGAAGGAAGAGAAGCCGAGTCGGAAAAGAGCGAAAAAGGGATATAGTGTATTGGGTGAGGCACGACCACTTGGCGAATTTGGTAGATCAATGCAAAATTGAAGAAGCCAAAAGAAGAATGGCGTGAGAAAGTGCCAAAGCCACACGCGAATGGGAGGAAAAAGAGAAAAGGGATGACCCTCCTGCAAAGAGAGCTTACGAAAAGAAGAAGAAGGAAGAAGAAAGGAAGAAGATAGAAGAAGAAGATAAAAAGAGAAAAAGAGCTGATGAATTCGACAAAGCTGAAGAGGAAAGAAGGAGGCAGCAAAGGCGATGAAGTGTTGTTGCGAACCCTTCATGTATTTTACCTGTGTAAATACACTTTTGTAAGTCATCGTATACTTAGTGAAGCTTTCTATAATTTTTCTTTGTGTACTTATTCTAGTATCTTAGCATAGATGTTTACTTTTGCTTTGATATAGAATGCTTTGATACCAAATGTAAACATTCGTGTAAAGGACAAGAATGTTATGATCAATAAAACGATCGATTCTACGTATACATTCTTTATTCTTTACCGCATTGTCCGTATGTATCTTTGCTCTTTATATTTTATTGATGTTTTTAAGTTTTGGCATCATCAAAAAGAGGGAAATTTTATTTTATAGATTTTGATGAATGCCATGTAAAACTTAAACTAGAAAGTTGGCACCCCATTTTCCTTGTAGTTTACATTGTAGTAGATAAATTTGGAAAAGTCGAGTCAAGTCGCCTACGCTGGAAATACAAGTCAATCAAGACCAAAGTGAAGACTCATTTGTGGAACAGTGAGTGTGGGCAAGATAGAAGATCAAGAACTCGATCAAGATGTATCGGTGAGGAACATATGTGTGAAGAGTCGGTCAAGTCAACTCAAGAAGCCAAGTCTCAAGTTGAAAGTGATAGATGAGTCTTCCAATGATTGGAGCAGACTCAAGTCACCGGGGAAAAAGGAAGCGACCAAGAGGAGTAAACCGAAATGAATCCGTTGTACGTAAGTCAAGAACATTACTCAAATAAGTAATACTTCCATCTTTTTGCCGGTCTTAAAGTGCTTATCGAGGAAGCGTGCAAAAGGAATTAACCAATGGGAAAATCGCACCTCGTGTCGAACCGAAAAAGCCGCAAACTCATTAAATACGAGGAAGGGTCTACATCTCAAGATTGAAGACCAAGAAAAGACAAGCCAACGAACACAAGTGACTTTTGAAAATCAGCCTATCTCTTCAACGAGCAGATTTTCGAAAGTTCACTTTAAAAGGCTAAGGAAATTCATTGAGAAAAGGTTACCTAAACCACGAACAAGAAAGCATTATTTGAGCTATTAACCTACAAATATTGTCAAGTATATTCAAACAAATCCTCAACCCTGAAACTCGAAGGAAATCGATCCAACACAAGCTGTGAAGGAAAGACAACTTCAAACCTGTTGAAGAGGAAACTTTTGAAGAATCAAAAGGGGTCTACTTTCCAAGGAGGATCGTAGGAAGGTTCAAGATCGAACCAGTATCAAGTTATTGGAGGGCTTCATGATCAAATCCAAGAGCTTGAGAAAGTGAGCTGAAGTAGCAGGGCAGCTGCCCTGTGAAGAAGCTGAGTCGGAAGAGAAGCATTTGTGTGACCAAGGTTCTCTAGATGTTGACCACTTTGTAAACAGATCTTTTACATAGTAGATTCCTCCAGGAGTTGGAGAAGAGAGGATTAGAAGGATTACCCCATCTTCGAACCTATATAATAATCAAATGTGTCATTTATTTTTCAGCACAGTTATATTTCTGCGTACTTACTTTATATCTGCTGATAAACTTATTTGCTATCCAACTGATTAATAACCAAGAGCTAAAATCAATTGTTAAAACATGTTTAAAACAAATCAAAGGGTGTTAAGTCTTCCGCTGATAAAACCAACACAGCCAAGTTAAGGTTCAGGTTAAACAACTGAGTAATTCTATCAATAGCTCTATCGAGACTGTTAAGTGGCTAATTCTGCTGAATAACCAACTTAGTTGTCCCTCAAGGACTTAGTTGTTTTTGTTAACTCTGTAATATTTTAAAATGACTAAAATCGAAATGTTGGTAAGGTTTATTCAACCCCCCCTTTCTAAACCTTACTCACACCCCTTGGGACCTACATGATTTTCATCAACAACACTGAAAATCGCATAGAGTGTCTTGGAGTTTAAGTTTGCTAATTGGTTCTTAATGGTAGTCCGGTTAGTTTTATTTTTGGAACATCCTTACCATCAACAACATGAGTAGGTGGCGTCCAACCAGTTAAGATGAATTTCCAGGCACGCTCATCTACGGATTTAAGGAAGGCTCTCATTTTTGCTTTCCAATATGAAAAATTGGTTCCAATGAGAAGTGTTGGTCGAGAAATAGAACTTCCTTCACGATAGTTGTCCATGCTAGCAACAGATACAGTAAAATAATAGTATCTCACTAATAAGGATTAATGGAAGGCTCTTGATGCCAATTGATAAAATCTGTCACCTTAATTTTTATTAAAAAAACAACAAATTCATATAGTGTTGTATGTTCATATTGTAACACTGAAACAAACAACACACTCACAGAGCGAAAATAAAAGAACACGATGATTTTTAACGTGCTTAGATTCATCAATCTTAATGCACGAGACCACGCATGAGAGAAGAAATAATCCACTATTAGAAAAACACAGTTTATTACAAATACAACTGGATTTATGAAAATTAAAGACTCCCTCTTTAAGATTCTACCAACTCTTGTATTCAACTAATTCTAAAAGTTTCTTCCAATAACTCAACACTGTTGAAAATGGTCTAACTTCAAGAACCTTGAATGGTTAAATCGATCCACACCTTAGGTCTTCACCTTCTTCTCCCGAATAATAACAAAAGTTAAAAGAACGATTTCCTTGAAGAAAAATGATAAGCTCAATATCTTTCATGTCTTCTTCTTCAAGAGTTGACTGCCCTTGTTGTAGCCCCCAATTAAAAAAATGCTTCCTAAATTTTAAAAGCAGTTTCGCTACAAAAAATAGAAAGTCAGCAAAAACAAGATTCTTTCCTTGTGAATAAATGTCGTTCACACAAGGAAAATAATAGGATAAGGATAGATGGCAGTTTAATGAGGTTGAATCAAATATGATTAGATAAGATATGATTTTCAGCAACATGTAGAAAATAGAAAACATGTCAAATAACCAAGCACCAAATCTAGCACTAAATCCGCCTGATTCATTGGCATGTTGCATCACTTGTTTACAACACCAAAAACCTGCATTGTACACACATACCAATTTGCCAATTTTACTAAAATTAACACCAACATTAGAAGATCATTTCATATCTACATTAGTTGGAGAAACTAGTGACTTTGCTCCCTGCATTTTGGTACTTTAAGAAGGTTAGATACATATTTAGTTTGTTGGATGAAGATTGTCACTGCTACGTTTAGCTTCAATGCAAAAAAAAAAATAACTTAGAGCAGAGATCTCGATGTGGATTTTTGTTTTCAACATGTCAATAAAAGATAGAATATATCGCTCGATCAAGTTTTGATAGTGTCATCTACGTCAAAACCATCATAAATTGTTTGAATGTGTTAATACAAAGATAAATTGTGAACGATTGACTTATGATTCCTAAGATCCAAATTCTAGCTCTTGGCTTGTTTAAGTCCATAAAAAGATTTATATAGTCCACACACAAAATATGGGTGGCTCACATCAATAAGGCCTTGAGGTTGTTCAAGAAGTACCTCATCGAGGAAAAATATTATGTTAGAATTCATTGGACACATTCCATTGTCTTATAGACCAATTAAACTAAACAATAATAGCTAAAATTTATCGACAATTTCAATTTAACCCTTGATCACAATCTTTGCCATGAGGTTCGGTTTGTAGCATTTGATGCTACCATCCAAGCATATTTTTATTTTAAGTACATAATCCCTTGTGGCCTTGGACAGAGACCATGTCCCATTTTCCATCAAAGCAACAATTTCACATCCCATAGCTTATAGAGGTTTCAATACTCCTTGGGAATAACAAGTTGGCCCAAATTCAATTAAAATACTAGTTTTACAATGGAAAAAATGACAAGTTGAGTGAAACATTTTGTACTCATCACATTCTTTTGATTTCAAATTTCGGTTTTGCCAGACCGAGGTGATGATATTATATTAGGTGAATCTTGAGGAAAGTATTTGTTGTTCTTTGGTTCAAGATTGGTTTGGACATGTGAAGAAAGTGATTTTATATTTATGATATGATGATTTTCAAATAAGGTTGAGGGCTCAACAATAGGCATGATAGTTTCATTTTGAATTTGAGGTGCACCATTGCATTCACAAGCAGTGTCGAGGTATTTGCATGTTCAAGTAGAATTGCATATGAGACAGGAAAACAAACTTCGAGACATCATCATGATCCACTTGAAGTACATTTTAATCCATTGATGGAAAGGATTTCTCATGAAACATAATATGCCTAGAAATATATTTACTCCAAATCTAAGCATTTGTGACACTTATGTTGAGCAACATACCCGATATAAAGACCTTTTTTTTGCTTCTAAAAGAAAGCTCGTTGTTCTCATGTGGCCTTAGATATGGGTAGCAGGCACATATGAATATTCTCATTGAAGTATAGTCTGTCATTTTTATGAAGCATGAAGTAAGAGAATAAACTTTTGAGAAGTTTTGTGGGAAACCGATTTATCAAGAAAAGTGTTGTAAGAAGACATATGTGCAATTTTTATTTGGTAGTTGGATTTTAGCTAATAATATTAAACCACTTTCATGAATATGCTGATGTTTTTGTTCGTCAATACTTTTTAATTGTAAAGTGTAGAGACATGTTAATATATGGTATATCCCATATTTTGTGAGAAAGGAGTTAAAAACAGTAGAAATATATTCCTCCCTATTGTCGAATTGTAGTTTCTACTATAGAATTATATTGCTAAAAAATAATAAAAACATTTGACTTAAAGTGAAGAGAGACATCCATGTAAACCGACCATAGTCACAAATAAAAATTGGATAATTCTAAACATCAGTGTGAATGAATTGTAAAGGTTTGACAGAGACTCGACTAGAATATCAACGGACAACAACTTATTAAAATTTTCTAATACGCAAAAATCTAATTTATTTAAGGACTTAGAGTAAGACAAATAATTATACAAACAATTCAAATTGGACTTGGCAGGATGTCATATGCCAATGTTCTGAAGAGGTTTTTATTTATATCTTTATTGTGAAATATCATATTTTATTTGAGAGACTTTTGTGCCCAACAAAAGGATAAAGTCCATTTTTAACCAGTCTGTGAAGATATATGCAATCCGTCTTATTGTCATTCACACAAAAATCAATTCCGATTAGTATAAAATATCATCATTACATAAACATAACTAATTGATAGATAAAAGATTAGTTGAATCATCAAGGCAATTAAGAATATTAATGAGTTTGAAAGATTTCTTAATGTTGTATTATCAGTACTTTTAATACCAAATATGACCATTGCCAACTTTGATAGTACTATTACCTCCGTATGAAGTTTGGGCCATAATTCATGGCATTAACAATGATATGAGCATTGGTACATTTGTCGTACCAAATACTCTGGTCATAGGAATTATTGACTTCCACATCCCTTTTGCAACAAGATGAGCATGTGGTAAACACCTCTGAAGAGAAAAATCAAAATGATGATATCGGTCAAGGCCGCAATATATCCTTTCTCACCACAAATCTGACAAGTTGATCAGTCATTTGTTTATTGATTGATTCGAGTGGTAGATGGAACTTGAATGCTTTTATTCAGAAAATATGGTTTTAGAGTTAGTGTTATGCACTTTTGGCTTTTTTAAGGAAAATATTTTTTCTTTATAGCTTGATGCAAATTCAAAGTGCTGATCAAGTGTCGAGTTGTATTGTGTTTGAATAAGAGTTTCAAAGCTGAGGAATTCAACTTGAAAGTCGTCAAAGAAAATATATCAGTAGTGGAATACAAATTTGAACATAGGGATGAAATGGGAAAATTCTGGCTGAAGTCCTCCCAAGAGAAAACTTATCAAATATTGATCATATGTAGCATTAATCGTAGCGACATTCCACAACTTATTCCTATCTATTACACAATAAGTGCAAGTACATAATTTATAATATTTTGGGGTGCCAACATTCTAATATAAGTTTTCTAAGCATCATCAAAACCTATACAATAATTTTCCTAACGAAATATTTGGCTTTCTTGCCTTTTGTATTTCATTCTATTGTATTTATAGTATATTACACATAACAAACTCTAGAAAGATAAGGAGTTCAAATTACAAAACACATCGACTCTCATCTATTGAATATAAACAGGAAAATCGGAGATGACACACTTTGACTTGAGCATATATTGTCACTTCTATCTGTTAAATAAATATTTTTATCGTAATTTTAATAATTTGATATAAATGAGTTTTATATCAAAACAATATTCCCAAATGTTGTCCAAATATTTCAAAACACTTTCAATGATTTTTACTAAATTTTTGGAGTATTTCTTGAACTTTATTTTTGACAAAATTCGGACAACTTCTCTCAGACTTAGGTCGACCGGTGGCCCTATAGCGCAACCCATACACGAAAGTTGGACAAAACAGAGAATAAACAAAGTGGGATTACGTAGCGAGAGGCGCCGGTGGGTCGACCGGTGCTTCGGAATCATTTTTTTCTTCTGTTTTTCTCTCGAATCAAGGGGAATTTGGTCGAACCATAGGGGACCAGTCGAACCCCTAGCGGACCGGTCTCCCTATGCAGTGGACGTCTCCTCCCATGGCAACCCGTATTAAAATATTTCTAACGTCTTTATTTCTTTCGAATTTGTTAGAGGGCTCTGGCCGCTCTATTGTTTTATCAAAGAAAACTATCCGTTCGAGAGAGACAACTTTTCATGAAATTGTGGTTTTGTTTCTAATAGCTATTTTCTTGGGTTGTTTGGTATTTCTTTTGCAGAAATCACTCATTTAGGAGGAGCTATGTTGGTGATTAAATCAATGAGCTCTCCTATAAATACATGAAGGCTTGAAGGATCAAACACAACAACATGACTTCTTTGTTTGATAAATGATTTTATCATGATTTTGATGATTTTGATTTTACACCAAAACAATGGTTTTAAAGGTTGTCCAAATACTCCTAAATGATTTAAAATGGTTTTAATATTTTCCGGAGTATTTCTTCAAGTTTTATTTTCAACAAAATTGGACAACACTTTTAATGATTTTCTGTTAATGTATTTTTACACCAAAACAATGTTTCTAAATGTTGTCCTAATACTCCCGATCGGTCTAAAATGTTTTCACTATTTTTTTGAGTATTTCGTTAACTTGCGGACATTTGTTCATTTATCACGAGTATTTTACCTCATTTCGAGCTTGATTATGACATAATGTATATTGAATGAGGTCTACGTTTGCATTTTGCACGTTTTTAAAACTTAGGGGCGAAAAATTGGATTTTTGGTTGAAAATTCGGATTTTGGAAATTTTTCAACACGGTGGGCTGAAATGGTTGAGGGCAACCGGTCGCCCTCAACGTCGACCGTCGCCTAGGCTATAATTTGGATTAAAATGGTTTGTCTTGAGATTCGTCACTTTGACACATTTTGGCCATTTTTCGTCCCCTTTGCAAATTTCACACACAATTCACTTCAAATGAGTTTTGATGCATGAATTATATATTTTGGGGATTATCTAGCTCGACTATCATCATCATTGCTCGTCTTTACCGATTGAATGGTAAGAATTTCACTATCTTTAGCTCAATTGGGTTGAACCCTCGAGTTTGTGGCTTATATGTATTTTTCTTGATGTGATTCATATATGTTTGTGATGAGCTTATTGATTGTTGATGAATGATATTCGTTATATTGTATTTGGTGATGAAAAACTTGGCTTGATTTCATTTACAAGGGCTATATATAACTTTTTCTATTTTGACGCCGCCAAGTGTTCGATAAAACGTTTCAATGAAAAATTCATCACCGACATGATTCTCTCGATTTCAAAAGTCTTATACATTTATAGAGATCATGTTTTGCTTATCAAATGAGTTTTCATAAACCTCTACAAGTCGTATGATTCGACTTTTCCCTTCTATTTGGCTTATAAGCTTCAATGTTCAAATAGCTCGATACATCGGTTTAGTTGCACACTTTGATATGAATATATGATGTATTTATCGTGCTAACATTCTTTTGATGATTCCAAAGGGGAGAAACAAGTGGAGAAACAGGTTATAAGCTCTTTAGCTCAAAGAAGCTAAGATAAGCTCAAACGAAAAAGAAGTATAAGTTATGGCTTCCTAAAGCCATAAGTTGTGTATGATTCTTGGTCCATTGGTTGTAGTATGGACTTATATATGTTTCTAATGATGTCTCTTTGATAGGGGAGCTTTTAAGTTATTGATACTTAAGCTCAATATCGAATAGCTAATATTTTAGCTTATGTTTAAGTTGCTTCTATATAACTCTTGTTGTCTTGTTGATAGGGGAGCATGTGCTATATGTGTTTGAATATCTCTACTCCCATCCTTGTGTTTTTATTGCATGGAATGTTGTCGCTCACAACGGATAGTTCTCTTTAAGGTAAAAATGATTTGTTTTCAAAATCGACCTCGTTAAAATTATTTTGGTTTGTAATCATCAAAAAGGGGGAGATTGTTTGATAAATGATTTTATCATGATTTTGATGATTTTGATTTTACACCAAAACAATGGTTTTAAAGGTTGTCCAAATACTCCTAAATGATTTAAAATGGTTTTAATATTTTCCGGAGTATTTCTTCAAGTTTTATTTTCAACAAAATTGGACAACACTTTTAATGATTTTCTGTTAATGTATTTTTACACCAAAACAATGTTTCTAAATGTTGTCCTAATACTCCCGATCGGTCTAAAATGTTTTCACTATTTTTCGGAGTATTTCTTGAAGTTTATTTTCGATATAAAATTGGACAACACTTTTGTTTTGAGGTCAACCGGTCGCCGTATAGGCAACCCGTACCTGAAAGTTGAGGAAAACAGAAAACTTCATGTTTGCAGAAAATGGTCAGGGCAACCGGTCGCCCTATAGGGCAACCGGTGCCGTCGACCGGTCGACCCCTTGGGCGACCGGTACCTGGGAGCAAAAATTGAAACAGAACGTTTTCTTTCTTCCAAACCCATGAGGGGGACCGGTTGAGGCATAGGTCGGCCGAGTCGAGGTAGACGCGTCGACCGGCATCGCCTGTGTAAATGTTGATACGTTTTTTCAAAGTCTATTTCGTGCGGCCGGTCGCCTAATGTTTGACATCAAAATTCTAACCGTTGTGCAGATGACTTTTCCCTAAATTGTGGGATTGATTTCTAACATGACTATAATCTTGATTTTAATTGCAATTTTTGTAGAAATCAGATTCCAAGAGGAGCCTATCAAGTATCAATCATCTCCTATAAATAGAGGAAGATTTGAAGCACAACAATAAGAGAGAAAACTACAACACAACAAGATACACTCAAGAATACACTTGTTCTTACATTGTCTTATTTCTTGTTGTAATTTGCCTAGCTATTCACTTTCACATCCTTGAGGTCTAGGCTTTTCTTGATTACACTTGCACTCTATTGTATTATCAATTATCGAGTTGTAATCTTGAATTTGGGTAATCATTCAACACAAGATATCCTTGTGAGTGTCCTTGTGGTAAGAACACACTTGGGTGATCTAGGTGTTAGGTGTAAGAAGATTGTGGTAATCTTCTTGTTGAGGTGTTGAAGAGTGTGTGTGCTCTTCAAGGGTGAAGATTGTGGTAATCTTCACAAGGTGCCGTTTGGAGATTGTGGTAATCTTCAAAGTGAGATTGTGGTAATCTCAAAGGTGGTGTTGAAGAAGAGTGTGGTGCTCTTCAAGGTGTTGGTGTAAGATTTTGTTGTAATAATTTTGGTAATTATTAATAAAATCTTTTTCTCTTTTCGAAATCCATCCCGGATATCTTTGGGGTGGTAGAGGATTAGGCCCTAGGTGGGTTGAACCTCTTTATATCGTCGTGTGTTGTTTACATTCCGCACCTTTGTTATTATCTTTGAGCATTCGGTTGGAAAAAGAGGGCGAAATCGAAAAGATGGAGATAATCTATTCACCCCCTCTAGATTATCGTAGCCGCTTGACTTACAAGTGGTATCAAAGCCAAACTCTTTGGCAAGCTCGTTTCACATCGCGAGTGAAGAGAAACGATCGTCTACTCTGACGAACGAAGCTCATCTTTCCGGCACCTCCACCACCAAGCCACCTCGGTTTGATTCCAAAAATTTTATATTTTGGAAAGAAAGAATGGAATGCTACTTACAAGGTTGCGGGTTCGACATTTGGAACACCGTCATTAATGGAGAATCCATTCGATGAAAAATACACCACACACCTCAAAAGGCTTCAAAAGCTCAATGATGAAGAGAAGAAAATCATCTCCTCAAATGGTAAAGCTCTTAATATTTTACATTGTTCACTTACCACTTTGGAATTTGATCATGTTGTAGGTATTCGATCGGCACATGAAGTATGGCAAAAATTAGAAGCCATCTATGAAGTATATGCAAATGAAAGGAGCAACTCAAAAACATCTACTTCACAAATGGATACAACATCAAATTCAACAACATGGGATAAGCCTTCTACAACCTCCCATGATGAACAAGTTGAACAATGCCTCATGGGCATCGAAGAAGAAAACGAGGTAAGTTCTAAACCCTCTACTTCTTATGACAATGAATTGCAAAATGAATATAGTGACTTGCAAAATGATTATGATGAGCTACAAGATGAATTCCAAAACTTACTTGTTAAATACAAAAATTTGAAAAAGGAATTCATTATTTTAAAGAATGATAAGGATAGTTTATTTACTTCCTATGAATCACTATCATGTGCTCACACCACCACTCTTGACAAGGTTAGAAACCTTGAGAAAGAAAATAGTACTCTTGTTGAGGATATAAATTGCTTGAAAAATGATTTATCCAAATCCAACTTGAGTGCCGATAGAATGACCAATATTGTTGATTGTTGTGATAATTCAAAACTAGAACTTGATCATAAGCCTAAGGGTGTCAATCACATGAAAAAGAATCAAGTCTCTAAACACGTTGGTCATTATGCTCCTAGAATTATTACTTGTTTTTATTGCGGTAAAAAGGGTCATACGATAAATACTTGTCGAGCTAGAAATAGCTCCAATTATTGTTGGAGACCTAAAAGTCTCAAGACTAATCCCAAAGGACCCAAACACATGAGGGTACCACAAAACAATGTCATATTAGGTACCCGCGAAATAATGATCGAAGAAAATTTATACGCAAGAAGACATCAAATGACCGTTTCATTTGATCAAAGAAGGAGAAACTATTTTCGACAAAGCCAATTTCAAGAAGAGGATATAATCAAAAATGGGAAGAACACAATCCTTGAAATGGCAAAGACATCATCAACAAGATGATTTTCAAAAAAGAAGAGACTATCAACAATGGGAAGGCAACAAACTTTGGAAATGGAGTAATCAAAGAAGTCATCATCAACAAAGTGACTTCTCAAGGGAAGATATCATCAACAATGGGAACGGCACAACCCATGGAAATGGCGTAATTGGTAAACCGTATCTCCCCATTTAAAATATGCATTTTATCTAGTTAGTATGCATGTTTTTATTTGTGCCTATATTGCAAATGAGTTTTCAAGTATTTTTTGTTAATTAAGGTCTTCAATATATATTTGTGCTTTTAAATTTTTTTTTTTTTTAAAAAGAAGACCTCATATGATGTTTTTTTAAACTCTTGTGCATTTTTGTAGACTAGAGTGTGTTATCATCTCCTATGGATTTTTATGGCATGAGCTTACTTGTGATATCTCTTAGCCTACACTTCTATCATTATGATTTGTGCTAGATTTGTTTTAAGAATTGTGTAGGATTTACATATTTTCACAAATGGCCATTTACGTCATTATTTGTCAAGAAAGGCATAAATTATCGAGGTACATTTACTTTTGTTATTCTTACTCTTATAGACTCGATATATGTATTGCCATGTGCCTATGTGCTTGTTTTTCATAGTATTTCATACAAGTGCCATTAAGAGGATTTTTAGATTTTTTGAAAGGCACTATTCGATATTTGATTGCACATATTTGCTTTGTCAACTTTTGTTCAAATACTTCTTTTAAATGAGGTCTCAATTATATGCTATCGGATTTTCAAATTTCAAAAGAGACCTTTTGTAGCTTTCTTAAGCTAATTTAAACTTGCATGATTTATTAGACTCTTGATGATCTTCTAAATGCATAGTATGTGTTTCTTGCTTCATGGTCTATATATATATAGTGTCTATTCCTACTATGCACTTTTGCAAAATATTTTGTGATTGATGATTGAGGCATGTTTTTACACTTGGGCTATTTTTTTCTTGCTTATATAAGCGATGCCGTTAATGAGTTTGTTAAGTTGTGTAGATGAGAAATGAAGTACTCCAAATATTAGTTACCTCAAAATATTTGGATGAACACCTTAGATCAATTGGATGCCCTATGATGATAGTGATGAAGAAGACAAATTCCTCAATTGATGCTTCAAGATGAAGATTGGTTTTAGAATTGCAAGATGAGCTAAAAAGGAAATGATACTTGGAAGTTGATGCCATGTCTTTCATCACAAACGATTATAAATGCAAAATGGGCACTCGGAACAAACTCGATGACCAAGGCAACATTGGTCGAACTAAGGCGAGGTTAGTAGCTCGAAGGTATTTTCAAGAAGAAGGTAATGATTTTGATGTAATATTTGCACTCATAGCTCTTTTAGAAGTTATTTGCATTTTACTTGCCCATTCTTGTTTTAAGAAAATTTCAAGCTTTACTAAATGGATGTTAATTTTCTAAATGGTTTTATTCATATAGAAGTCTATCGGAGTTTAAAATTCTAGGCCAAATTTTTTAAAAAAAAGGCCATACGGTTGATAGACTTAGCTATTTTTTGCTAAATAATTTTACAAAAGGTAAAGTTGATACTACTCTCTTTGTTTGTGAAAAAGGGCTATATTGTTTAAACTTGTGCATATTTATGAGAATATTTTTGGTGCTACTAATGAATATTTGTGCAAGATATGGTTTTCTAAGTTGATGCAAGGTGTACTTGAAATGAGCATGATTTCTTGCTTGGACTTCAAATCATTCAATGCCAAGTAGATGGTTACATTTCAAAAGAACTCTTGAAGGAGTTAGGCATTGAAGAAGGAAGAATCATTCCAACCTCTATGACTATAAATGAAGAGATTGACAAAGGTTGAGAAAGGCATGTCGGTTGACAAACAAATTTGAGGTATGTTTTCTTGTATTATTTCTATAGACTCGACATTCCATATGCCTTATGTCTATATGCTCGACTTCAAAAATTATCCCAACGAATCTCATTAAAGTGCCGTTAAAAGAAATTTTCAAATATTTGAAAGGCACTTCTTCTTATGACTTGTTGTATCCAAAGCTTTAAAATGTTCTTATTTTTCGGGATAACAAGTCCGGTGAAAATTATTCAAAATATAGTTCGTCATAATCGAACTAAACATATTGAGATTCGAAAAACTTTCTAAGGGATTGCGTTTTTAACAAAAACTTGAGATGTGTTTAATTCCGTCTCAAGGATAACTTGCGGACATTTGTTCATTTACCGCCGAGTATTTTACCTCATTTCGAGCTTGATTATGACATAATGTATATTGAATGAGGTCTACGTTTGCATTTTGCACGTTTTTAAAACTTAGGGGCGAAAAATTGGATTTTTGGTTGAAAATTCGGATTTTGGAAATTTTTCAACACAGTGGGCTGAAATGGTTGAGGGCAACCGGTCGCCCTCAACGTCGACCGGTCGCCCTAGGCTATAATTTGGATTAAAATGGTTCTGTCTTCAGCATTCGTCACTTTGACACATTTTGGCCATTTTTCGTCCCCTTTGCAAATTTCACACACAATTCACTTCAAATGAGTTTTGATGCATGAATTATATATTTTGGGGATTATCTAGCTCGACTATCATCATCATTGCTCGTCTTTACCGATTGAATGGTAAGAATTTCACTATCTTTAGCTCAATTGGGTTGAACCCTTGAGTTTGTGGCTTATATGTATTTTTCTTGATGTGATTCATATATGTTTGTGATGAGCTTATTGATTGTTGATGAATGATATTCGTTATATTGTATTTGGTGATGAAAACTTGGCTTGATTTCATTTACAAGGGCTATATATAACTTTTTCTATTTTTGACGCCCGCCAAGTGTTCGATAAAACGTTTCAATGAAAAATTCATCACCGACATGATTCTCTCGATTTCAAAAGTCTTATACATTTATAGAGATCATGTTTTGCTTATCAAATGAGTTTTCATAAACCTCTACAAGTCGTATGATTCGACTTTTCCCTTCTATTTGGCTTATAAGCTTCAATGTTCAAATAGCTCGATACATCGGTTTAGTTGCACACTTTGATATGAATATATGATGTATTTATCGTGCTAACATTCTTTTTGATGATTCCAAAGGGGAGAAACAAGTGGAGAAACAAGTTATAAGCTCTTTAGCTCAAAGAAGCTAAGATAAGCTCAAACGAAAAGAAGCTAGTTATAAGCTATGGCTTCCTAAAGCCATAAGTTGTGTATGATTCTTGGTCCATTGGTTGTAGTATGGACTTATATATGTTTCTAATGATGTCTCTTTGACAGGGGGAGCTTTTAAGTTATTGATACTTAAGCTCAATATCGAATAGCTAATATTTTAGCTTATGTTTAAGTTGCTTCTATATAACTCTTGTTGTGCTTGTTGATAGGGGAGCATGTGCTATATGTGTTTGAATATCTCTACTCCCATCCTTGTGTTTTTATTGCATGGAATGTTGTCGCTCACAACGGATAGTTCTCTTTAACCTAGGTAAAAATGTTTTGTTTTCAAAATCGACCTCGTTAAAATTGTTTTGGTTTGTAATCATCAAAAAGGGGGAGATTGTTTGATAAATGATTTTATCATGATTTTGATGATTTTGATTTTACACCAAAACAATGGTTTTAAAGGTTGTCCAAATACTCCTAAATGATTTAAAATGGTTTTAATATTTTCCGGAGTATTTCTTCAAGTTTTATTTTCAACAAAATTGGACAACACTTTTAATGATTTTCTGTTAATGTATTTTTACACCAAAACAATGTTTCTAAATGTTGTCCTAATACTCCCGATCGGTCTAAAATGTTTTCACTATTTTTTGGAGTATTTCTTGAAGTTTATTTTCGATATAAAATTGGACAACACTTTTGTTTTGAGGTCAACCGGTCGCCGTATAGGGCAACCCGTGCACGAAAGTTGAGGAAAAAGAAAACTTCATGTTTGTAGAAAATGGTCAGTGGCAACGGTCGCCCTATAGGGGCGGTCGGTGCCGCCATTTAATCGACCCCTTGGGCGACCGGTACCTGGGAGCAAAAATTGAAACAGAACGTTTTCTTTCTTCCAAACCCATGAGGGGGACCGGTTGAGGCATAGGTCGACCGGTCGAGGTAGACGTCGACCGGTCGCCCTGTGTAAATGTTGATACGTTTTTTCAAAGTCTATTTCGTGCGACCGTCGTCGCCCTAATGTTTGACAAAGAAAATTCTAACCGTTGTGCGTGATGCCTTTTCCTAAATTGTGGGATTGATTTCTCAACAGCTATAATCTTGATTTTAATTGCAATTTTTGTAGATATCGATTCCAAGAGGAGCTATCAAGTATCAATCATCTCCTATAAATAGAGGAAGATTTGAAGCACAACAATAAGAGAGAAAACTACAACACAACAAGATACACTCAAGAATACACTTGTTCTTACATTGTCTTATTTCTTGTTGTAATTTGCCTAGCTATTCACTTTCACATCCTTGAGGTCTAGGCTTTTCTTGATTACACTTGCACTCTATTGTATTATCAATTATCGAGTTGTAATCTTGAATTTGGTAATCATTCAACACAAGATATCCTTGTGAGTGTCCTTGTGGTAAGAACACACTTGGGTGATCTAGGTGTTAGGTGTAAGAAGATTGTGGTAATCTTCTTGTTGAGGTGTTGAAGAGTGTGGTGCTCTTCAAGGGTGAAGATTGTGGTAATCTTCACAAGGTGCCGTTTGGAGATTGTGGTAATCTTCAAAGTGAGATTGTGGTAATCTCAAAGGTGGTGTTGAAGAAGAGTGTGGTGCTCTTCAAGGTGTTGGTGTAAGATTTTGTTGTAATAATTTTGGTAATTATTAATAAAATCTTTTTCTCTTTCGAAATCCATCCCTGAGGATATCTTTGGGGTGGTAGAGGATTAGGCCCTAGGTGGGTTGAACCTCTTTTTATATCGTCGTGTGTTGTTTACATTCCGCACCTTTGTTATTATCTTTGAGCATTCGGTTGGAAAAAGAGGGCGAAATCGAAAAGATGGAGATAATCTATTCACCCCCTCTAGATTATCGTAGCCGCTTGACTTACAGACACAAGCAACAAGCAAAAAATCAACAAACTTCTCATTCTTCACTTTCAATACACTTGTTGTAAAAGCGTAAGCTTATCACTTTCACATTTTGCTTATTAGACTATTCCTTCTTAATTACACTTGCACTTGAGTTGTATGCTTCATTTGAGTTGTAATCTTGATTGGTTAAAATCATCCAAAACAAGACATACTTGTTAAGTATTCTTGTGGTAAGAACACACTTGGTTGATTCTAGGTGTTGAAGAGTTTGGTGCTCTTCATTGTTGTAAGAAGATTGTGGTAATCTTCATAGGTGGTATTGTAAGAAGAGTGTGATACTCTTCAAGGTAAATGTTGTAATAGTTTGGTATCTATTAATAAACTTTTTCCCTTTCGAAATTCATTCGGACATACCGGGTGATAGAGTACGTAGGCCCTAGGTGGGTTAAAGCTCTATAAACCATTGTGTGTTGATTTATTTTCTACACTTCAACTTTTTCATAATCTTCATATTCGAAACAGAGGACGTAAATCGGAAAATTGGGAAAATCTATTCACCTCTCTCTAGATTTTCGTAGCCACTTGGACTAACACTATCTTGATTTTCTGAATTGCTCTTTGACTCCAAAAAGTTGCTTGAATAGTTGAATTATATGAATTTTGTGGATTTTCTCAACTGCTCGTCAAATGCTCTGACACAACCTAATTTATATACTTAAGTTCTATTTTAAATTTAACTAGTTTTTTATTCGTGCGATGCACGAGGTATATATATGTGGGACATCTGTTTTATACTTTTACATGTATATTTTTCTAATAGTTCTATAAATTCTACATTTCTATATCATGCATTTAGGGATGTCAACATCCTCGAACCATCCCCGTTGGTAGCCGAATTGAATTGAACAAGGAATCTCCCTGCTAATTGGAGGATGGGAGCGGGGATGAGGATTCCCCGCTTCTTTAGAACTAGAGATGGGACATGGATGATATTTGTATCACCACCCCCTTCTCATTCCAATTATATAGTTAAATAGAAATTGTCCGTTCCATACTAATTCTCTGAACATGTATATGGTATTTATCTATTATTGATATTAATTTTATTTATAATTTTTTTATTTTATTAATTTTAAAAACTAAACCAAGAATCTTCACAAATTTTACATGTTCTCATTCTTCATTTTACAAATTATAAATTTATGTTATCTATGTTTTAAAAATATTGTGATGGCAAAAGGTTTAAAATTTCAAAAAAAAAATATTTAAAATATAAAGATAATGAATTTGGTTATAAATCATACGGTAAAATAATAAAAAAATTATTATAAATACAAAAAAATCTCTTTAAATACAAAATAATATTTGGTTGTGTGAATATGAATTGTATCAATTTGTAGAACATGTTTATCTATAAGAAATTAAAATTTGGAAAAAGTTTTAACTACCCAATGTTGATTGTTTTTTAATACTCCGATCTTTGAATATTTAATAAATTGTAATTTCAATACAATCAATAGTAAAATTATATCTAATTTTAATATTTTTGGGGTTTAGAAAGCTAAACAATTTTCAAAATTATTAAATGAACTAAACAAATCATGTTTTATATTTAGCAACACAATTTTAAGGGATGAAATATAAAATAATTATCAAATAGACAAATTCATATCTAATCCCAAATGTATAAATTTGAAACTTTAATATCAAAATACGGTGATAAATAGTAAAATAATTTGTATTAAAATAAAAAGTTCATTAACATATAAGAAATAATTTTCTATATATAAAATACTATTATAATAAAATTTATATTAAATAAATCTTAATTTTCTTCTTACGTAAATATATATAATATTGTGAATGGATATATGTGATATATAAAATTAGGATACATATTTTGAGATATCTTCTTTAATTAAAATAAGTATTTTTAATTAAATTTAATCATTTTAAATATAAATATAATTATTACAAATTATGCTAATTTCAAATAACAACTATATAAATATCATAATTACACAAATATATGAATATACAAATTGATGTATAATAGCCCTAATGCATAGTTTTTAAAGCCCATTACAAATTATAAAATAATGAGTAAATATTACTTATATTTATTATATATTTATTTTATATATTCAATATGAGTGTCAAATTGAAGATCGTAAAAAATTAATTAATTTGATATATTATACATAAAAAATCAAAAATCAAAAAATTATTAATTTTAAAAAAAAAAAGATAAATACAATAATCAATGTAGTACACACATATTTGAAAAATTAATTTTAAATAATTATATTTTTATATCATTTTAAAAATCATTATTTAAAGAAAGTTGGCTATCAAAAATAATGAAATACCAAATATTTTTCATGAACTACTATTTATAGCACAAAAAAATGGGCGGAAACATTTTCTCATACTATTTCTAGAAGCGGTTGTTATTATATACTAGTTTTTGACTCGTGCGATGCATAAAATATGAATTTGTGTTTTGTCGTTATAGGATGTCTTCTCATAAAACTACACATGGCCTTGTTTCATAGCCCACTATGTTTTTGTCATTTTCGAGTCTTTGATAATGGTCAACATGAGGGATATTTTTTAGTTTGAAGGCTAATTGGTCGTAAGATAATTTACGATATAAAAGTGAATTGCGTAAAAATGAATTTGAGCAATGTCATCACATATATAGTAAATAAGTAGAGAATATTTAAGGAAGTAGTTTTATAGACCAATTGAATGCTTATAATTTTTGTTATTTTTTGGATATATCTCTATATTTGAATGATTGTATTTTTATTGTTATATCGGTTTTAATTGAACCACAATTATTTATGTATCAATTTTCTATTAATTAATCATTACTCATTATTAATTTATATTTAACTAAAAAACCTACAATGTTAATGGAATTTGAATCCAAAATAAAATAATTGTTTTAGAGTGTCAGTTTTCTTACTTAAGCTAGCCCTTAAATATTAATTTTTAAAGCAAAACATGAAAGATAAAATGAGCGTACCTAGCTTCAATTTCTTCGAGAAAAAGTACGGGTTGTGCTTCTTGCTTGCTATTTGCCAAATAATAATAATAATAATAATAATAATAATAATTACAAAATATCTATTTTTTTCTTTTTAACTTCTATGCAGAAAATCCGAATCCTCGATTAAATTTTGAGTTCTTCAATTTAATATGGATTTCCCCCAATCCATACTAATTTCCAACTAAGGAATGATTTATTCTTAAAAGTCTTTTATTTCCTTTCCTAAAAGTCTTTTATTCCCTTATAAAATCTAACATCGGATTCCAATCATAATAATGCAAATCTATTTTTTTTAAAATAAAATAATTAAATTTCATTTTAGGAAATAGCAAATGGGCGGGAAAATATTTTTAGAAATAGGTTTGTTATTATATATATATAGATATATAGATATTTTCTCATTATATCAGACATAAAAACAAATACTCACAGTCAAATAATTTGCAATTAAAAATATAGAGAAGAAAAAGATAACTTGTCAAATAACTTAAGGTAATTAAGTGCGTTATGTTCTCGTCTTTACCAACCAATATTGTCACAAATATAACCATACATTCTTTTTCTTGAACCTTAGAATTGTCGATTTTTTTCAATTTTTTCGTCGGTCAGCCTAAGCTCTACTTTGATGCCCCTTCCCCTTCCCATAGTAAGGACTGACGATTTAGTAGCGATTGGATATAAAACAATCTCATATTTATTCCACAAGATATTCTTTTACCCCAAAACGTGATTGTTTATGAAGATTTTCATAAAATAAGCTATTTATTCACTTTCATTTTTCCCCACGAATCAATTCTATCTTTTTTTTTAAAAAAAATCAATCAAATCACCAATCATTTATACACACTAGTTTTTTACCCGTGCGATGCATGGGGTATATATATGTGAGTCATCTATTTTATACTGTTATAGGTATATTTTTTCTAATAATTCTATGAAATTATATATCCCGCATTTAAGGATAACAATATTCTCGAACCATCAGATTTGGTAACTAAATAGAATGGAACATGAAATCCCCTGTTAATTGATGATGGAAGCGAGTATGGGATTCCCCGCTTATATAGAGTCGGGGATGCGACATGGATGATATTTATATCCCCGTCCCCCTTCTCATTCCTAGTTAAATGAGAATTTTTACATTTCCATCCTCATTCTTCGAATATGTATATTATATTTATCTATTATTGATATTTATTTTATTTTATTCGAGAAAACATATAAAAAATATTATTTATGTGTGGGACCTCAAAATTGCATGAAGAATTCATTTCTAATAAAAAAATTATTTATGAGAATATTTTATTTCCCAAAAATTGTCGTCCGACGCGTGAAAATACCATTTAAATCGGGATAAAACATACCAAAAAATATTATTTCGGTGCGGGATTTGTTTGGGACCTCAAAATTGCATGAAAATTTTATTTATGATGAAAAACATTGTTTCTGTCTAACAAATATACCCAATAATCTTTACAAATTTTACATGTTCTCATTCGTTATTTTATAAAATATAAAAAATTTATGTTATCTATATTTTAAAAAAATAGTGATGGCAAAAGGTTTAAAATTTTAAAAAACTATTTAAAATATAAAAATAATTATTTTGAATATGAATTATATGATTAAATAATAAAAAATAAATTATTACAAATTATAAAAAAGTTATTTAAATACAAAACATTTGGTTGTGTGAATATAAATTATATCAATTTATATAATATGTTTATCTATAAGAAATTAAAAGTTTGGAAAAAAATTTAACTACCCAATGTTGATTTTTTTTACTACCCCAATACTGAATATTTAATATATTATATTTTCAAAACAATTAATAGCAAAATTATTTCAAATTCTAATGTTTTTTGGGGGTTAGAAAGCTAAAACTTATTAAAAATTAAACAAAAATAATGTTTATATTTAGCAACACAATTTTAAGGGATTAAATATTTCAAAAAGAAACTATTTTATTTTTAATATATACACACGTATCAAAAAATTATCAAATAGACAAATTCATATTTAATTACAAATGTACAAATTTCAAACTTGAATATCAAAATTTGGTGATAAATAGAAAACATAATTTCCATTAAAATAAAAAGTATGAGGCCCCAGATTTTTATACCATAGTTGACACGATCCACATATATTTCCTGATATATTATTTTAGTATTCCAGTTAATTATTCTTGTATTCACTATTTATTTTACCTAATATATTATTTAAAAAAACAAAAATTCCATTCTTTAGTATTTTAAAACTAAAACTCTTGTCGCCATATTTTTTTAATGACGATGGTACTTATATTTAGTTATTTTCCATAAAGCTACTATTGCCCAATCGATCAAAACCATTTTTATTTAAAATAAAACTACATCTTAATTTTTAAGATTTTGAAATATCCATTTCTATAAATTCAAACTCCAAATCTATTATCTCGAGTTAACAAAAATTTATTATGATTTTTGAAATTCTTGGCATAGATTAAAGTAGTATTTGAACTTATTTTATTGAGAAAACGATTTTATGCTTTTCAATCAAACTATTTTATTTTATGATCTATTAAAACCATCTACTACTAATTTAATACATTAACCGACTGGATTTCCTCTTAACAACTAATTATTTTCTTGTAGCATAATATTTATTTAAATAATTTATTAATTTCGAAAATTATATTTATATATTTGAAATAATTTTTATAATTTGATTAATTGCTTGATTGATATATTTGACTTGTATTATTGGTTCATCACGCCCCAAACGTGACGCGACAACGATCAATCACTTAAACAGAAATAAATCAACAAAGTCCTAAACCAAAGATACCAAACTCCAAGTGAAATAGAGTCTAATGCAAATGAAATTAAAATAAACACGAGTACAAATTACATCTTAAAGTCCGCGGTATCCGAATACAACCCAAAAGATTATCTCAATTAACTTACACCCAAAAGAAATAAAATGAAGGAGTCCAACAACAAATAAAAGTAAAAGGAAATGTCGCTCCACATCATCGATAGGGATTCAATCTGCAGAGTTCGATGTCTTGGCAAAGAACTCTTCATCTAAAGGTTAGAAACAGGAGGGAATGAGACAGAAATCTCGGTGGATGGGGTGATCGTGTGCAAGTGTGGCGATATAAATAGTTAATGCGAGAAATTTAGTTGTATGAAAACGCGTGAGAGATGATGCATGATTTCACACACAGTCCACAAGTGTCGTGATAAATATATTAAGTAATATACTTATACAGTTTAAGAAAATAGTTCGTGGTCACGCAGGCACTATGGTTCAAGCAGCAGGCAGGAGGATTGCGTACGGATTTGTAACGCCAATCCTATGCAAGACAAGTAGCGGTTTGTGTACGGATATGTAGCGCCAACCCCGTTCAACTCGGAATCGTGTGGATCGGCCGATTCCTTTGTTCTTCCTTGTAACTCCCCGTTCATGATGGTCAACTGTCACCTTATCGCTCCGTAGGCAAGGACAAAATCCACGTTGGAGCTAGCAAGGCTCGGATTCGTCATAATCATGATTATACCTCAAATCTACGACGACGACGCTTCCCTTGGACAAACTCCGTCCCTCGATTTGCGGGATTAGGACGATGGGGTAGGAGAGTGGAATAGCAGCCGAGCTGCCTTGTTCCATCCCCCGACGTATCCATTCCGATTGTGAGCTCGACACACCAAGTTGACTCGGGCAGAAATTAAGTACACGTTCGTAGTCAACCAGCAATCGAGTATTATTGATTCGGGAAGCGATTCATGAAAAGTCCTCAAAAATTTGCACAAGATGGTTATGGCGTTGGTGGAGTTATTGGGATGAAGATAATTATCGGGAGGATAAATAGTCTTCGATATCTTAAGGATTAGGAGGAACATAAGTCCGTTATAGATTCGAAATCGCGAGACGAGGAAGTCGCCCGCGATCGGGTATTAATGTCGGGCCAAGACGATCCGATAAGTCAAGGGATTTATTTATTTATTTTTTTGGAAAATAAAATATTTTAATTAAATATTAAACTCAGAGGGTCCAGGGCTGTTTCTTTAAAAGAAAATAATTTGAGTTAGGTCCTTATAAACATAAAATTTACAATTAGCCCCGTTTTGTCAAAACCAATACTTTTGGGGTTAAAAGTTAAATAAATAAATGTCCCGACCTTGAAAAATTATGAGGTCAGTTCCTAAATTCTCTAAATTGTTCAGAGATTCCGGTTTTTAAAGTTTTGAGGTCGAGTTTTTATAAAATTCTCACATTGGCCCCAAATTTGTTAAAATTGTCATTTCGGGCCCTAAGTTTAAAATAATCGAACTCACAAACTGGAAGGGCTTCTAATGTGATTCCAGTTGGAAAATGTCACTAAGGTTAGTGGAATATTGGGACAAAAACAGTTTTAAAACGTAATAAGTATAGGTCCCTTAACTTTTGAAAATCTCATTTTTGTCCCATTTTGAAATAATTGCCTTTAAGGCTTTTAGGGTCCAATTGTTATGAAATTTGAACCTTGGGTCCAAAAAATAATTATGTTATAGGTAAATTAGTATTTCCAGGTACATGGGCTGTATAAGTCCTGGAAATTTCATTTGGGTCCTCAAGTTTAATCTTTTACAATTTGGTCCCTCAAGTTTTATAAAATTACTTTCCAAGCTCTAAACACTTGGATTTTTGGAGTACACTTAAAATATGTTATTTCCAGTCCCTTAAGAGTTAAAATTTCAAATTTTAAAATTAGGGTCTGGTACAGTTTCGAAATTTGCAAAATAGCCCTTAAACTTCTCAAATTTTACAATCTAGTCCTTGGGCTTTTAAGGGTTGATTTTATTTATCTAAAAACTCTTAAAACTTTATTAAAATGTCAAAACATAATTTTTGAACCTGAGTTCAGTCCCAAAAATCGGAAATTACAGAGAGGTCCCTTAAGTTTTATTTTCTTGCAATTAAGTCCACCAACTTTCCATTTTTGCATTTTAAGTCCAAAAATCGAAATTTAATCAATTATGCTCGAATTTTCCAGGTTATAAATCATTCAAAACATAGATTTCAAAGGTCATAAACATACATATCCATTTTGTGCAAGCATTCATCAAGTACAACAATAAAGTGTACATGTATGTCCTATTTTTCGATAAATCGCATTTTTGAGCAACACTTGAGAATTTTTCAACTTATACAAGAAAATAGCATGCAATACATAATATATATCTCAAATGCTCAATAACAAAATACTACATGCATTTTTATGAATTAAAACACCTAGGAGTTGAAAGGATTTTTCCACCCACCTTAAAGTTCGGTTTGTTGGGAAAAATGAAATAAATCTCTCTCGATGAAGGAGTGACTTAGGTCAGCCCCTAAGTCAAGGAATATCAAAAAATATAGGAGTTAGAATAATGTGGTTAAAATTTAAGGGGAAGAAGAAGATAGTGAGAAAATTGGAATTACTACACTTACCTTGTGTAGTGAATAAAGTGTGACTAGTAATGGCTTCCAAGTGCAAGATTTTGGTCACCCTTAATGTTAACCTCCAAAGTCAGCCCCTAAAACTCCAAAAATGAAAATGGAGTGTCAAAGTTTGGAAAATAAAAAGATAAGAAGAAAAGGTACCAAAAATTCCATTTCTTACCTTATTGTCCAACTTCTTAACAATTTTCTTCAAGATGACAAGTCTCTTAACAACTTCAAAGGTCTTCTAGGTATATCTCAAAATCAAAAATCAAACTTAAATTAGAAGGTGAAAGAGATGAGTTAGGTGATATCAAAAATAGATTGAAAAAGACATTTTACTTACTTGTTGAAGGGTGTTCGAATTTTTGTAAGTAGAAGAGGGGTTCTTGAAATTTTGGTTAAGTGTTTGGGAGATATGAAGGAGAAGGTATGTTTGAAGATATGAAGAACTTATGTTTGAAGATTTGAAGATGTGAAGAGTTGGTGTTTGAAGATTTGAAGATGTGAATGATTTTTAGAGAGAGGTTAGAGAGATGTTGGAGAAAATGCTTGAATGATGAATGAGTTGGATAAAAATGATATTTTGAACAATTTTTGATCATCAAAATGGCCCTTGGCCGTTCACAATGAGAGAGGGGAGGGAGACAACTTTTGTTTTGTTCCAAGGCTTGAAAGGTGTAGCTTGCATGAGAGACAAGGACCTTGGTCAAGGTGTGGTCTTGCATGGGAGGATGAAATTGAAGGGATTGAGGAGGATGTTGGCATGGAATGTTGGGAAGCCTCCAACATGTTGGGCAAGTTTATAATAAAGAATTGGTGTATAAGGTATTGTGTATAAGATTTGAATTAATGGTGTATTAATACACAAGATGAATACACAAGGTGTATGTGTACAAGAGTTGGGAGATATTTCTACACTAAAAATACCCATCATGGCCGTCCCTTAAGGGGTATTTGTGGCATTTCCATATTTTGTTTTTATGTCCCAAATTGATGATAATAGGTGAATAATATCAATCTCCAAATAATTAGTGATTTCCTTGATCACTTATAAGTCTCATGATCACTTAATCTAAATCGAATTCTTAATTCTATAAGGTATAAATCTCTAAAACAAATAGTCTCCTAAAATTCTAAGGTGACTAATGAGTACACAAATATTAATAATGATGATCGATCGAGTGGTCATTAATGCGGAGTGGAAGTAATAAATAAAAGAAAAAAATTAAATGCGAAATATATTTATCATTAATATTCACCCATCGAAGCGACGCGGTAAAATAGTCAAAAGAATACAAGGGCGATACGTGAAACAATTACATTATTGAATAAAAAAATCGAGGGCTTCACATTCTCCCCTCCTTAAAAGAATTTGGTCCCCAAATTCTCTTCAGAACAACTCCGGATATTGATTCCTCATGTCTTCTTCCATTTCCCATGTTGCGTCTTCGTCTCAGTTGTGGTTCCGCCATACAACTTTAACCATTGGAATCTCTCTATTACGCAATTGGCGACTTGCCTGGTCAATGATTACGATTGGTTCCGGTGTAAGGTAAATTCTCCATTAGAGGAGGAGCATCACGAGTGATGATGTGCTCGGGATCCGGTTGATACTTTTTCAATCTCGATACATGGAACACATTGTGCATTCCCGCATATCTTGTCTTGGTAACTCTAGTCGGTAGGCCAATTTTCCGATCCTCTGCAAAATTTTGTAAGCCCCAATATATCTCGGACTCAATTTGCCTCCTTTCTTTGGATTGATCAATCCCTTTCGTGGCAAGAGTCTGAGAAATACTTCATCTCCTCGGCTTCAAATTCCAAGTCCTTTCTTCTCTTGTCCGCGTAACTCTTTTGGCGGCTCCGAGATGTGCGGATCCGTTCCTTGTTCAACTTGACCTTCTCCATGGCCTCTGAACCAAGTCAACCTTTGGAATCGATGGCGACTTTCGTTTCTCTTTTGGAGTCCATTGGTCATCAATCTCGAGTGTAGTGGGGATCTACACTTTCGCCCATACAAGGCTTCGTAGGGTGCCATCCCAATTGTGGCACGATAGCATTTTGTTATTAAAGCGAACTCGACCAATGGTAAGTGTAAATCCCAACTTCCTTGGAAATCAACGTGCATGCTCGCGACATGTCTTCCAGGGTTTGAATCGTTCGCTAGACCGGCCATCGGTTTGGGGATGTGTTGTTGTCTTTGAAACTTAGTGAGGTTCCCAATTCCTCGTGTAAGCATTTTAACTACGGAGACAAATCTCGGGTCTCTGTCGACACTATGTCGACCGGCACTCCATGCGGTCGAATGATCTCTTGGACATAAATCGCGCAAGTTTCGCAAGTGCGTTTTCTTCATAGGTAAGAAGTATGCGATTTCGTGAGTCGGTCACGACTACCCATATAGCATCATCACCTCGTCCTGGTCCTTGGTAGATCCGTCCACGAAGTTCATCGTTATGTGTTCCCACTTCCACTCCAGGAATTCTCAACGGTTGCAATAAACCGGATGGTCGTTGGTGTTCGCTTTTATTCGTTGACAAGTCAAACATCTCGCAACGAACTCGCTACCTGGTTCTTCATGTTTACCCACCAATAATTTTGTTTCAAGTCCTTATACATCTTGTTTCCTCCAGGATGTATAGTGTATTTCGAACGGTATGCCTCTGCTAGAATTCCGCTCCTAATCTGCTAGTCACTTGGTACACAGACTCGATTTTGGAATCGATGATTCTATCTTCATGTACCGAGAATTCCGATCTCTCTCCTTTAAGTATCTTCTCTTTCGTTTTTGAAGTTGTCCATCCGTCCCTGTCTTTCGCTCCGATCTCGTTCGATAGATCGGGTTTAACAATATGTTAGCACATGAAATGTGAGTATTAGTTCTCGTCGGATTCCAAGTGCTCAACTCTTCTAATGATTTCCACTCTCGAATCATTACCGGCTAAACTCGCTTTTCGCTCAAGCGGCAGCTACTATGTTAGCTTTCTCCGGGATGGTATTGAATATCAAAGTGATAGTCCTCAATTAACTCCATCCATCTCTCCGTTGCCTCGATTGAGGCCTTTATGAGAGAATAGATACTTCAAGCTCTTGTGATCCTGTGAAAATTGTGAATGTTGCTCCGTGGAGATAGTGCCTCCATTTCTTTGACGCGAATAATGTCGCTGCAAATTCCAAGTCATGTGTTGGGTAATTGGACTCAAATGCGGCTTGAGCTTTCATGATGCATAAGCGATGACCTTTCTTTCTGCATGAGCACCGCTCCTAGTCCTTCCTTTGATGTATCACTTTGTAGACGACAAAGTTTTCTTTCCCTTTGAAGGGGCTAAGACCGAGTCGTAGTGAGTCATTTCTTGACTCTTGAAACTAGCCTCACACTTGTCATTCCACACAAACTTGACTTGCTTCTGGGTTAGTCGAGTGAGTGGTTCGGCTATCTTGGGGAAATCTTGAATAAATCTTCGATAATATCCAGCTTGTCCTAAGAAACTTCTGATCTCCATTACAGACTCGGGTTGTTTCCATTCAACCACTATCTGTACCTTCGAAGGGTCTACGGCGATCCCAGTGTCGGATACTATGTGTCCAAAGAATACGGCTTCACTAAGCCAAAATTCGCACTTGCTGAATTTGGCATACAGCTTGTGCTCTCGTATATCTCCAAAACAATCTTCAGATGACGTTCATGCTCTTCTCTAGACTTAGAGTATACGAGTATGTCATCAATGAATATCACTACGAATTGATCCAAATAAGGTTGAAAGACTCGATGCATCGGATCCATAAACGCGTTGGTGCATTAAATCGGAGATCAAAGGCATCACTACAAACTCGTAGTGTCCATATCTTGTTTGAAATGTCGTTTTGGAAACGTCTTCTTCACGGGTCTTGATTGATAATATCCTTGTTGTAAATCAAACTTGAGTACACCGTCGCTCCTTAAAGTTGATCAAATAGTTCGTCTATCCTTGGGAGGGGATATTTAGTGGTAACATCTAATCGAGATCGTATAATAGTCACATCCTTAATGTATCTTATCCGTAATACCTAAACCACGGTCAAATTCCCTTACTTAAGCTTGTGCAGATACTTGAGAATGAATAACACAAGGGTATTATCATTGATCAATATACTTAGTGATTCCCCTACTATCATTTTCCCAAAGTAATATCATTAGGTGTCTAGATCTCATAATATATCGATCCAAATCGTATATTTCTTAAGAGATATTCTCATTTTCTTCAAGTCTCACCATACAGGCATTATAATCTCTAAATCACGGATTTTCTAAATCACCTAACGTCCAAATAGAGAAATATCCGGATATCTTAACACTATAATGCCCAAAAGAGTTCAAATATTCATCCAAGATTCAACTTAGGTCATCTAGTAGTAGTACCCAATCCAAGGCAACGGAACCTATCCTGGTCAAACAAAACTAAGGCGGATTAGGCGAATGTAAGGAAAAGATAAGGAAGAACAAGAAAAGAATGACTAAGGAAAGTCATCAAGAGTCAACTTAGTCAAATCAAGTATGACTATGGATTCTCCAAGTATAAATTCGACTTAACATAAACATCAATAATACGGTTCTATGTCATTATTGAAATCGATTTCACACTTAATTGGTCAAGTCGCGGTACTATCCAACACAAACCGAGGGTCTATCTCGGGTCATTTCGGTGTAAGTTTCCATCTTACTAGCCGAGCTCTGATACCATAACTGTCACGCCCCAAACGTGACGCGACAACGATCAATCACTTAAACAGAAATAAATCAACAGTCTAAACCAAAGATACCAAACTCCAAGTGAAATAGAGTCTAATGCAGCGGAATTAAAATAAACACGAGTACAAATTACATCTTAAAGTCTGGCGGTATCCGAATACAACCCAAAAGATTATCTGAATTAACTTACAGTCCAAACATAAATAAAATGAAGGAGTCCAACAACAAATAAAAGTAAAAGGAAATGTCGCTCCACATCACTGATAGGGATTCAATCTGCGTAGGTTCGATGTCTTCAGCGAACTCTTCATCTAAAGGTTAGAAAATAGGAGGGAATGAGACAGAAATCTCAGTGGATGGGGTGATCGTGTGCAAGTGTGGCGATATAAATAGTTAATGCGAGAAATTTAGTTGTATGAAAACGCGTGAGAGATGATGCATGATTTCACACACAGTCCACAAGTGTCGTGATAAATATATTAAGTAATATACTTATACAGTTTAAGAAAATAGTTCGTGGTCACGCAGGCACTATGGTTCAAGCAGACAGGAGGATTGCGTACGGATTTGTAACGCCAATCCTATGCAAGACAAGTAGCGGTTGCGTACGGATATGTAGCGCCAACCCGTTCCGTTCAACTCCGGAATCGTGTGGATCAGACAGCGATTCCTTTGTTCTTCCTTGTAACTCCCCGTTCATGATGGTCAAAGACGTCACCTTATCGCTCCGTAGGCAAAGACAAAATCCACGTTGGAGCTAGCAAGGCTCGGATTCGTCATAATCATGATTATACCTCAAGTACTACGACCCGCTTCCCTTGGACAAACTCCGTCCCTCAGTTGCGGGATTAGGACGATGGGGCCGGAGAGTGGAATAGCAGCCGAGCTGCCCGGTTCCATCCTCGACATATCCATTCCGACTGTGAGCTCGACACACCAAGTTGACTCAGGCAGGAAATTAAGTACACGTTCAGGTAGTCAACCAGGCAGTCGAGTATTATTGATTCGGGAAGCAGTTCATGAAAAGTCCTCAAAAATTTGCACAAGATGGTTATGGCGTTGGTGGAGTTATTGGGATGAAGATAATTATCGGGAGGATAAATAGTCTTCGATATCTTAAGGATTAGGAGGAACATAAGTCCCGTTATAGATTTGAAATCGCGAGACGAGGAAGTCGCCCGCATCGGGTATTAATCGGTCAAGACGATCCGATAAGTCAAGGGATTTTTTTTTTTTTTTGGAAAATAAAATATTTTAATTAAATATTAAACTCAGAGGGTCCAGGGCTGTTTCTTTAAAAGAAAATAATTTGAGTTAGGTCCTTATAAAAATAAAATTTACAATTAGCCCCGTTTTGTCAAAACCAATACTTTTGGGGTTAAAAGTTAAATAAATAAATGTCCCGACCTTGAAAAATTATGAGGTCAGTTCCTAAATTCTCTAAATTGTTCAGAGATTCCGGTTTTTAAAGTTTTGAGGTCGAGTTTTTATAAAATTCTCACATTGGCCCCAAATTTGTTAAAATTGTCATTTCAGCCCTAAGTTTAAAATAATCGGAACTCACAAACCGGAAGGGCTTCTAATGTGATTCCAGTTGGAAAATATCACTAAGGTTAGTGGGATATTGGAACAAAAACAGTTTTAAAACGTCATAAGTATAGGTCCCTTAACTTTTGAAAATCTCATTTTTGTCCCATTTTGAAATAATTGCCTTTAAGGCTTTTAGGGTCCAATTGTTATGAAATTTGAACCTTGGGTCCAAAATATAATTATGTTATAAGTAAATTAGTATTTCCAGGTACATGGGCTGTATAAGTCCTGGAAATTTCATTTGGGTCCTCAAGTTTAATCTTTACAATTTGGTCCCTCAAGTTTTATAAAATTACTTTCCAAGCTCTAAACACTTGGATTTTTGGAATACACTTAAAATATGTTATTTCCAGTCCCTTAAGAGTTAAAATTTCAAATTTTAAAATTAGGTCTGGTACAGTTTCGAAATTTGCAAAATAGCCCTTAAACTTCTCAAATTTTACAATCTAGTCATTGGGCTTTTAAGGGTTGATTTTATTTATCTAAAAACTCTTAAAACTTTATTAAAATCTTAAAACATAATTTTTGAACCTGAGTTCATTCCCAAAAATCGAAAATTAAAGAGAGGTCCCTTAAGTTTTATTTTCTTGCAATTAAGTCCACCAACTTTCCATTTTTGCATTTTAAGTCCAAAATCGAAATTTAATCAATTATGCTCGAATTTTCCAGGTTATAAATCATTCAAAACATAGATTTCAAAGGTCATAAACATACATATCCATTTTGTGCAAGCATTCATCAAGTACAACAATAAAGTGTACATGTATGTCCTATTTTTCGATAAATCGCATTTTTGAGCAACACTTGAGAATTTTTCAACTTATACAAGAAAATAGCATGCAATACATAATATATATCTCAAATGCTCAATAACAAAATACTACATGCATTTTTATGAATTAAAACACCTAGGAGTTGAAAGGATTTTTCCACCCACCTTAAAGTTCGGTTTGTTGGGAAAAATGAAATAAATCTCTCTCGATGAAGGAGTGACTTAGGTCAGCCCCTAAGTCAAGGAATATCAAAAAAATATAGGAGTTAGAAGAATGTGGTTAAAATTTAAGGGGAAGAAGAAGATAGTGAGAAAATTGGAATTACTACACTTACCTTGTGTAGTGAATAAAGTGTGACTAGTAATGGCTTCCAAGTGCAAGATTTTGGTCACCCTTAATGTTAACCTCCAAAGTCAGCCCCTAAAACTCCAAAAATGAAAATGGAGTGTCAAAGTTTGGAAAATAAAAAAGAGAAGAAGAAAAGGTACCAAAAATTCCATTTCTTACCTTATTGTCCAACTTCTTAACAATTTTCTTCAAGATGACAAGTCTCTTAACAACTTCAAAGGTCTTCTAGGTATACCTCAAAATCAAAAATCAAACTTAAATTAGAAGGTGAAAGAGATGAGTTAGGTGATATCAAAAATGGATTGAAAAAGAAATTTTACTTACTTGTTGAAGGGGTGTTCGAATTTTTTGTAAGTAGAAGAGGGGGTTCTTGAAATTTTGGTTAAGTGTTTGGGAGATATGAAGAAGAAGGTATGTTTGAAGATATGAAGAACTTATGTTTGAAGATTTGAAGATGTGAAGAGTTGGTGTTTGAAGATTTGAAGATGTGAATGATTTTTTAGAGAGAGGTTAGAGAGATGTTGGAAAAAATGCTTGAATGATGAATGAGTTGGATAAAAATGATATTTTGAACAATTTTTGATCATCAAAATGGCCCTTGGCCGTTCACAATGAGAGAGGGGAGGGAGACAACTTTTGTTTTGTTCCAAGGCTTGAAAGGTGTAGCTTGCATGAGAGACAAGGACCTGGTCAAGGTGTGGTCTTGCATGGGAGGATGAAATTGAAAGGATTGAGGAGGATGTTGGCATGGAATGTTGGGAAGCCTCCAACATGTTGGGAAAGTTTATAATAAAGAATTGGTGTATAAGGTATTGTGTATAAGATTTGAATTAATGGTGTATTAATACACAAGATGAATACACAAGGTGTATGTGTACAAGAGTTGGGAGATATTTCTACACTAAAAATACCCATCATGGCCGTCCCTTAAGGGGTATTTGTGGCATTTCCATATTTTGTTTTTATGTCCCAAATTGATGATAATAGGTGAATAATATCAATCTCCAAATAATTAGTGATTTCCTTGATCGCTTATAAGTCTCATGATCACTTAATCTAAATCGAATTCTTAATTCTATAAGGTATAAATCTCTAAAACAAATAGTCTCCTAAAATTCTAAGGTGACTAATGAGTACACAAATATTAATAATGATGATCGATCGAGTGGTCATTAATGCGGAGTGGAAGTAATAAATAAAAGAAAAAAATTAAATGCGAAATATATTTATCATTAATATTCACCCATCAAGCGACGCGGTAAAATAGTCAAAAGAATACAAGGGCGTCGTGAAACAATTACATTATTGAATAAAAAATCGAGGGCTTCACGAGGTTCTAATTCTATTTAATACCCTAGATTATAAGTGATGATACTACTTGGCAATTACTAGACACCTTATATATAGATGACTAATTACATAAGTGTGATACGATTTACTATATGAGAATTGACTTATATATATGACAATTAGTTGTAAGATGGATAAGAGACTTGTATAAGACTAGAAGAAACAACCTTATCTTTTTCCTTTTGACTTATTCTCTTAAGCATGCCAGCCTTCATCCATTCCAACAAGTCTTGCTTCTACCAATGCAAGCATGCACCCCTTAGCCTTTGTCTTTTCCCCTTGTCTTATTCACTCCAACTTGCAAGCCTTCTCAAGCCCCAAGAAGACTTTTATGCTTCCTCCAAGCATGCCCTACTAGACAAGCTTCCAAGATTCATCTCCTCATTCTACACTTAACCATCCAACAAACAAAGAAAAACACCACTCCCTCTCCTCAAACCAATAAAAATAAAAATTATAAGGTAAAAAGGGTAAAGATTGTGACTTTAGAAGGCTTTCAAGAAGCTAAGGATTAAGGCAAAGTCTTGCAACCATAATTTTCCTTACTTCTTCTCCTTTTCTCCATTTTTTTCACTTTTTGACACCCTAAACCGCCCTTGTAGGGGCTACCCTAAGGAGATAAGGGACCTTGAGGAAGCCTTGTGAAGATTTAAAGCCATCTAGACAACTTCTTCCTAAGACACAACAAGGTGGGTGAAACTCTTCTAAAAGTCATGATTTTTGCATGAAATGGCATGAATATATGTGTTTATGTTTTTATATTTTTGGAAAAAAATCAGCTTTTATTTCTGGAAAATTTTAAAAATTATAAAAGTGCTTTTTTATATTAGAAAATAGCTTTTATATGCATATATGTCTCCTTATATATTAAAAAAGTCATGAATATATGAGACTATATTTTTATATATTCTGGAAATTTCGGTTCCTTTTGTCTCTGGAAATTTCAAAAAAATATATGTGTGTTGGAATTATGTTAAAAGTGCTTTTCTTTCGTTGGAAAATAGCTTTTATATGCTTATATGCCTTCTTTATATGTATATCTTCAAAATGGCTGAGAAATATGAAAATATATTTTAATATGTTATATTAATATTCTGGACTTATGGTTTTAAACAAAATTGAGTTTGGGCCACTTTTGCAAATAAGGCAAATTGTAGGACCAAAAATGATAAAATTGAAAACTGTGGAACCCACTGTAAAATTTCAAAATTCTGGACTGAAATTTCTGTAATAACAAAGAAAATAATAATTATGACCCTCCGGGTCAAGCAAATGCGAATACAAGAACTTTTGGACACTAAAATGTTAATTTTCCAAACTTTAGGTGCTAAATTATAAAATCCAAAAATTAGGGAAGACACTGTCCCAAAATTAATAAAAACTTATTTCAAATAGTATTCTGGACTTAAAGTCCAAATTTTTTAAAAACGGGCTTGAAATAAGCCCTTAATGGCAAAATCACCTTTGGGGCCAAAATAGAATTTTCAGAAAAATTGATACTAAATCAGAAAATTTTTCAAAACTGGTTTTAA